>OY856411.1:573050490-573650490 GCA_963693085.1 Alisma plantago-aquatica
TGTACTCCTTTTGACCTAATGATGTGCTTGAACCTTGAATATGCTTTATGGGGATACATTGATGTTGAATCTAAACCCTAGCTCACATATGGGTCTTTTATTTCTAAATGATCATGTAAACTCTTAAATTGGTAACTTATCATACTTTGTAGACCTAATTGCTTTGTGGATCATTCTTGTACCTTAATGTGATCAAATTGCCTAAAATTGACTTAAATTGTGACCTAATGCACACGGTATTAACTAAATCTCTAATCTTGCATGAACTTTGATCTAATGATGATTTATGCTACTTTATGATTCCAAATAAGTATATTGATGGTTTTCATAACACCAAATTGTACTTGGATTATCTTGTACTCTAATGATGGCAATTTTGCATGATAGTAACTCAAAATGACCCAATATGACAATATTGATGCTAGTTTTATCTATCATGCTCAAATCAAGACTTGAAAACTTAATGTTAGGTACCTAAATTGGTAGTGATGTGTCACCCTAACATCTAAATGGACTTAGGTTGTATGATGTAGCTTGATTATGAATATGTGTGACGTAGTTTGCGATCTCAAAATCAATGTTGAAGGTTTTGGTGCCTGAACTTCGGTGACACATCCAACCACCAATATAATGTTTCATGAGACTTTATCTCGGTGATATTAATCCCTATTGTACTCACTTGTAATGTTAGGATCTATATGATGACTTAGTTGCCAAGTTCTAGTCAAGTTGTTAATTATGATTTTCTAATCAAATGGTTAATCTCATGCTGTAATCAAGGTTTGCTTAATCTATTACTATGATATTGGCTTGTTTGTATGTAAGCTTGTATGAATGCTTGGCTAGGTAAATACTTGTTTGAGCTCATTGTTCCCTATTATTAGTATGTTCATTTTTCTTGTAATATGTAGCATAAACCTTGAACATAATTGAACTTGTGCATTATACAAACCTTGGATACTCGCATGTATTCTCGGGGTAAGGGCACAAGGCATGAATGAAACAGGTTTAGCTATTTGAGTTAGGTCTTGAGGTCCCTCACGTATATAAAAGGGTTGGATAATGTTGAGCACCCTTATAGATCCTTCCTTTTAGAAAGTTGGTCAATGGCCATAGTATGTTGTTAAGTATAATGGAAATGCACTTAAAATATGTTTTGTATCAAACAACATTGTTAATTTATTCTCACCTTATTTTATCTTCTTGCTTATTATCATGTTCTAGCCAAGCAACCTTTACTATATGCTTAAACTATTTACATGCCTTTCATAACATACTCAATGCACTCACATTGATATATTTTGTTTATCGATTTTGTAGTTGCCAAAGATCTGCTACTCTCTGGACTTGAATGAAACACCAATGAGTTATGATTGAATATAGAAATGAGCACATGCTTCTCTATGCCCTTTTGGTGTCTTTTTTATATCTTGTTATTATTGATTTTACATATATACTGCATGTGTGAAATATTTGTGCCATTCTATGGATGGGCGCTCAAGTCCACTCTCCTTTGGATTTGTAGTAATTAGGAGTGTGGACTTAGGGTAACAAATAGTTTTGAGACACACACCCACTCCACAAAATAGACAAGCAGATGATCAGATAGAAGAATCTAGTTACCAAATAGAATTCATTGTCTATTGAGGCAAAGGATAAAAGCTGCAAAGGGCCAGAAGACTACAATTCTAATGCAGAAGAAGATGCCTTATGCAGTCGATCCCACAATTTACCCCCAATCACCACCTTGTAATTGTCCTCCAGTTCCAGTACCTTATGGGTACCCACCTCATCCAGGCTTGGTCGCAACATTGATAGACGTAGTTCTCTTAGAGATTCAACAAGCTGTGAATCATAGTATGGCGGAAATCATGTAAAAATTGAGATATATAGAGGCCAAGACAGTAGAAATTGGAAACTTCATAGGCCATCATCAAAAGATCACAAAGCTTGGTTACCAAAGCATGATGAAGGGAGATACATTTTCAAAAGTGTCTATGGCTCCCACAATTGTCAAAGAGAAGATACCAATGCAAAATCCAAAGAGAAGGCTCACACCCTTAGGGACATCCCATGTAGTATTCTTTCATTAACTGAGCACCTGGTGAAGTTTCCTGTCATAAGCAATCATCATAACCCCTGCCAAAGAGCTACAATTCCAATGTGTATTGTGATTATCACCACATCCCAGGACATGATACAAACATGTGTGTAGTCCTCAAGCACAACATTCAAAACCTAATCAATGTCAGTTTGGTCCATGTGGATGCCCTTATAGAAATCATTACAAGACTTGTCACAACGAGCCAAATGCAGCCATATAATTGATTGAATCCTTACTCATGCCAAAGCACAGTAGGAACACACCACCCGATGTAGTCGCAAAGTTAATTGATCATCCACTCAAGCTAGAGCTCTTCCATGATCACTAAGACACAGTTGTCACGAGCCCTAAAGCATCCGAGGGTCATGAATGATCTATCTAACCATTTAAAAAAAATCATCAAATGAAAAGGAGAGAAAAAAAATCAAAATGAATCAAAATAAAAAAAATTCAAATTTCAAAAAAATAAAAAATAAAAAATTTCAAAATGAAAAAAATAATCAAAATTAGTCAAAAATCAATTTAATCTACTTAAGTGCCTACACTGCATCTCATCATTGCACACCAAAGTGGAAGGGTCAAAGTAGAACCATAGGGCCTAGGACAGAAGGAGCACGCTCATTATCTCGAGGCTCCAATGGTTCACAAACCTAATCTCACCCACGAAAACCACTCAACCAACGAAATTATCTAAAACTAAAAATCCAAAATGCAACCACACCTAAAAGTTAATAAAAGTCCTCTTCTAGTCTGCTTAAATTGAGTACCCTAAAGACAAGTTGGAATAGGCCCACCAAGTCAGGACAACTTGAAAACAAATTTAGGGGTCACACCCTGCGTGGACTTTAATGTTTATGTATGACCCTTGACATTATTTTTGGGTGAACATGCTTTCTTATCATAATTATATGCTTAAAACCTTAATCACACCTTGTGATGTGCTTTGATATCATGTGACAAGCTTATGTTTCATGTTTGTTCCAGTTTGGACACTGTTTGAGCAAGTTATACATACATGTGCTTGTTTTGAACTTAAATGCAATTTACCCATGTCAGTTTTTTCTTGAAATTTATCACATGCTTGTTGCGCCTCACATATTTTCACATCATGTTTTATATGTTTGTGCTTTTGGGTGCCTTGTTACACCTTGGTTTGGGTGGTGGCATCTTATGTTGAGATTAGGGTTTGCATGGATGCCCTAAGTCTATGGTTACCTTGAGATGAGCTGCCTAGGGTTTGATGATTGCCAAGTTTTCATATAATCCTAGCTTTATCAGCAAATTAGGTTCTATTTATCCATATACGGGTTGGCGGTTGATGAGGTTTCTGACTCATCTTGGTTGCCAACATCTAGAGTTTGCGGTCGATGAAGTTTTTTGATCAATTGGTTGCCAAAGTTCTTAGCGGTTGTTTGGTTTTTTGACCACCTTGTTCGCCGACAAACTTAAGTGGTCGATGAGTTTTCTTGTTGTTGTCTTGTAGTTAGTGTTTGTCTTGATTTGCATGAGTGAGGTGTTTGCATGGAAGATATATCTTGGACACACAACAAGCTTAGCTTGACAACTAACCCCTTTCTCTCTATCTCCAATCCCAAGCTATACATACCTCCCTACTTGCATGCAAACAACCTCTTTACATACCTATCTTCCTCCATTTTCTTCGTTTGTTGGTTGGATCTCGTCCCCCCTTGTTTGGTGGGGAAGAAGGAGCTCAAGTTGAAGAATCTTGGTCGATCTACCTTTCATGTTGACCTAGGGTTTGGATCTACCCTTCTTGAGGTCGTTTGGTGCTTCCTTTCTTTGCTTCTTGGTCTTGGTAAGTGAGATCCCCCTTCCTTCCTTTGTTTTCCTTACTTTCCTATCTTCTTTTTCTCTTCTTCTTGGCCGAACCCATGGTGTTACATGGTAGAGCTTAAGTTTGATGTTGAAGACACTCTCTTTCTTTCTTCCTTGACCTAGGGTTTGATCCCTTATTGGAGGAGAAGATAGATTGATCGAGAGGAGTGCTCAATCTAGGGTCTACCCTCTTTCCTTCGAGCTACCTTGATGTTTGGAGTCACTTCATCATATGTGAGGTGAGTTATATAACTTTCTCCATGATTATTACTTACCCTCATCTTGCATGTACACAATCTTGCTTGAAATGTTGTTCCAAGTAGAAAGATGATGTCTTTACCTAGGGTTTGTGTTGTATGATTGTTCTTTAGTAGATAACTCCTCATTAACCCTATGAGATGAGATATTCCTATGAGAAAAATGATAATGACAAAATCACCTCTAAGGTGCTCCATTTCAATGATTTCATTAACAAACACAATCTTGTAGAGTATAAACTAAACATTGCACTTTTGAATGGACAGATAAAAGGAAAAATCTAAAACTTGATATAATTTTAGTAAGTTAAGACTGGGAATCCATGTACCCAAAAACAAACTCCTCCTCATCCTTTAGAGTCATGTTTAATTATGTTCCTATTAAACTGAACACCTCTAGCACCTTTTGGGAAATAGACCTTTAAAATTTTAAGAGTATTGGCTAAATATTGACCTTTACAAGAATTTAACTAGGAACCAATATAGAAACATTAAAAATTATAATTATAACTCTTCCACCAATATTAGTGTTGGCAATTTATTTTTGCTCACTCAGCAAAAAAATCATGGTAAATATTAATTTACTGCTATTGATGGAGTTCATCCCATGTTCTACATTTCACCCATTTTTCCATTTTTTTGCATTTCCCCACATTGTTTCACATTTTTTTACATTTTATCCTTTTTTCATATTTTCCCACTCTTTTCTGCCTATTTAATCCACTTTTACCTAGTTTGGGGCTTCTACATATAAAATATTTTATCAGGAGTTAGGTCCAATTTGCCCATCAATGCTTTTTATTAGATTTTTTCCATAAATTGTCTACCTGAATTACCTAATTCAGTTCTCGTAGATGATTCAGTTGCCTTTATCCACACACAAATATATATCTTTTAGATAATAATGAACAATAATCATTGATTAATGTATTTCCTCTCTCCTTTATTATTTTGTTGTCTTTTATTCAAAATTTGTCTTATTCTTAAATAGAGAAAATCAAATTTATCCAGCATGGGCCACCCGAGCGGATATGAGCAATCTGTTGGTGCCACATGGTGAGGGGCCTCGATCCGTGGGCCATACCTTGTGATGCACCAAAGTGATCTGTCGCCTCATTCAAAATCTTCCAATTATAAACCCTAAATGTTATAGTTCACCTATAAATAGACATCTTCACCAACATGTTCCAGGCCCCTTTCGTCTTTCATGAAGCTGGAGAAAGGACTACTTCTCATTTTTATCTTATACATCTGATCAGAGGATCCTTGCTCTGACATCAACTGCTTTTCTAATGTCAGTAGGTTTCTCAACGATAACTGTTATTTTTGTTATATCCATATCTATAGTTACTGCTTTCTCTAATTTGTTATACTAATAATTATTCATACATGTACACTGTTTTAAATATTTAAGATATTGCTCTATCAAATCTCCCTCGCCTCTCTTTCTCTCTTCCAATGTATTGGTCCTTACCGTCAATTATGGGTCTTTGGCATGGAAGGCCCTGAGTTGATTGGGACCACAACATACCTAAAAACTAGGACCTTGAGGGGTATGATGGGAAAGCTACAACCGTCTCTAGTCCAAAGGCCCGACAACATAAAAATTACTTTTTCGTGTTTTATGTCACTTTTCTTAAAATGACCTCGATCGCCGCTATTTTTATCCAAGTTGGCAAAAATGTTGCAATACTATTATTGAGCAAGATAGGGTTGCTAACACTTTTCCCACTCATTACAAGATCACTGAGTCCAATATCTGAATTATGCATATATTTCTTATCAGCCCTTGGGTGGTGTCAAAATTGAGTTATTTATTTATTTATATCTGAACACGACCTCCATATTTTCTTATTTTACAAAAAATCAGGTGGTGACTCTGAGTTTTATCGATTTAATTTTTTTCCCACGACTGTATCATCCATTCAAAAGTTTTTGTCCAGATACAATAGTTTGACGACTCCACTGGGGACAAATGATGAACCAAATTATATTTCCTTTTTGTCATCTCATGGTTTGACAAATTATCAAGGTTTCTATTTTTTTTCTTTTCATTTCAGATGAAATCCAAAGTTTAAAAAAAACAACAACAAATTTACGGAATCCACTACAAAATCATCTCAAACCAAATTTACAAAAATGATGAAATACTAGGTTCCACCCACAAAAAAAGACATTTTTTTCTTCGTTGCTTTTTGATTTCATAGTCTTGGTAAAGTTGTCTAAATCCTCTATTCCATTGCTTTATTTTTCATGTTGCTTTGATTTTTTACGGTAAGACGATTACCACATTTTCTAGCAATCATCATTTTTAGGATTAGTCTCAGCTTTCCTTCCAGGGTTTGTCTCCACTTCCCTTTTAAGGTTAGCCCTCACTTGCCTCCCTTTTTTTCTTTTCCTTTTTTTTTGCTTTTTTATTAATAAAATAACATAAACATAAAGGAAAGAGAGAAAATGATGAAAGAAGTCTTCATGACGAGAAAAGTCTTCTCTTTCTCAATAATTGCATGATTGTTTCCTTAAATTCTATCATTTATCTTTCATATTTTATTATCATGGGATTGCATAAGAAGATATTAAACTCTTACACATGTATAGTGCACACCTAGAAACTCATGTATTACGGAACGGGTGCGAACACTCATTTTGGATCGCCATAAGCGATGTGGTGCTAATAAAGATACCAACACATCGTTAAGTTGGACTTTCAAAGGCCTTGAAAATATCTTCCTCTCCTATCACTCACGATCAATTATAGTCATCGTATTTTCTAGGTGTATTAGGAGCAGTAATCATATCTAAAGAACCTAGGTTGCCCCCACAATGAGCGCCATCACGCAATAGAGAAGATAAGGACTGACCCCTCCTACACAACTCATGCTTGAGTGAGGACGTAAACTACATCTAAACTCATGGGCTAAAAAGGGGGACTTTATTTCTACATATACATCTTGTGGTTGCTTGTTTTAGGATTTTCAAAATTATCGAATGCTTTGCTAATTCTAAGATTGTTGAAAGATTTATGCTCTAAGATTGTAGTCATCACATTGGATTGTTTTTTGTTTGTTAAAATCTTCATGTTTAAAACAATCTTATCAAGAAAACTATCTCACATCAACTCAATGAAACAACAATTTAAAATCAACAATCCAATGGTCTCAAAGAATCTCAAACGAACAATCTCAAATTATCTAGAAGGACCCAAATCATTTCTAATGATCTCAATCATCAACAATTTTTTATCCATGACATTTTCAAACTTGAAAATCTTTCGACGATCTCCAACAATCTCAAGTGATTGCTCTTATTGAACAATCTTCATTCAGTTATATTATTGATATCTTTCCAAAAAATATAGATTTTTTCTTAAAAAGTATATTTCCAAAAAAATCAATCAATAATATTATCAAATAAAAAAATTCAACAATATTTAGAAAAAAGGAATAATGTTTTTCTAAAACATGGACAACTTTTAATTAAAAAAGGAAAAACTATTTGAAAATGAAAAAAGTCTTTTCAAAAAGTAAAAAATATTTTTTTTTCGAAAGAGAAACCTTTAAAAATGTTTTTGAAAAAATGCAAAAAAAAACTTAAATAAGAAACATCTTTAAATAAAGGAAAAATACTTTCAAATAAAGAGACCAAGTCTTTTTCAAGAAGAACAATCTTTTCACAAACATAACACATCTTTTCCAAATAGAACATCTTTTCAAAGATTTTTTTTCACAAAAGACCAAATCTTTTCAAAAAAATAGAATACAAATTTCTGAAAGGGAGAATCCTTTCAAAGAAAAAAAATCCACAAAAGAACAAATCTTTTCCAAAAAAGTTTTTAAAAAAAATCGAATAGATCTTTTCCAAAAGGAAAAATCCTTTCAAAGAAAAAAATCTTTTCACAAAAGAACAAACTATTTCCAAAAAGATCCATCTTTTTCATAAAAAAATCCTTTCTAAAGAATAATATTTTACAAAAAATAAAGAAAAATCATAAACAAGGAAAATTAATAAAAATTGAACCATCTTTCAACCTCAACAAAGTTGAAGAAAAAAAGAATATTTACAAAATTCAACAAAGTGTAAAAAATGCTTTCAAAACTCAACAAAGTTGAACCATCTTTCATAAAAGGTAGAAAGTATTCACAAAATTCAAACAAAAGAAAGATTTTTTTTTCAAACTTGGACAATATTTTCAAAGATCTTCCCAGAGGAGCCATGTTGAAAAGCTACATGATTATGGTCTCTCTTAATGAATCTCTACTCATACCTGAAACATTGACATCCGTCAAAAGGCTTTTGAATGGTATTCAAACCCTCTAGATGCTCTTCAATCTCAGCCTTTTGATCCCACATGAGACCAAGTGCCATCCTTTTGGGAAACTTCTCTAGAACACTTTGACCTTCTAAGGATTAAATTTTTACACCAGCAATCATGCACTGAAAGGTTTTACAGTTTTACCTATAGGCTATGTGCTCTCACGATCAAATCACATCTTGCTTGAAAATTATTTTCTCCAACCTTAAGCTATGCATGTCCATGTTTACTCAATGGTTACTTCCTTGAAGGACCTCTACTCATTTTGATCCTTATAAGAAAAAATATTATGGTTACACAGAAAGGCTACTCTATCCTCAAATCTTGGATATAACTTGCAAATCTTGACTGAAATATCAATTCATATACTGAGAATACCAAATCTATTTGATCCATAGGATTTTCCAACTTGATTAAGATGTCACCAAGCAGCACCTGGTCTGCCCATCTTTGCCTACCCAAACCATAGTCCCAGACCACGACTTTATACTGAGCCATCACCACATGTTCAATATAATATCTATATGTCTTGGACCATAACCTAAAACTAGACCAAAACATCCTTTTCTTGTGAGTATTTCTCTCATAAAATCTCCCATGAGGAGATAGGAATCTCACCCACTTGTACCCAACCACGGGCTTTGCCCCCCTGAGAGGGTCACCTTGTCCCATATACCTCTTTTCCTTATGAGTATTTCTCTATAAAATCTCCCCCAAGGAGAGAGGAATCTCGCACACCCGTATCCAACTACAATCTTTGGCCCCTAAAGGGTCACCTTATCCCTAGGTATCCTTTTCTTTATCAGTATATCTCATAAGATCTCCCCTTAAAAGAGAGTAATATCACACATCCATATCCAACCATAGAGTCTGGCCTTGAGTGAGTCACCTTATTCCTAGATACATCTTTATGTTGTGGGCAAATCTCTGATAAGATTTCCCCTGAGGCGAGAGGAATCTCACACTCCCATATCCAACCCCATTCTATGGCCCTCGGGGAGTCACCTTATCCATGGATACCCCTTTTCCTTGTGAGTATTTCTCTCATAAAATCACCCCCCCATGAGAGAGGAATCTCACACACCCATACCCAACCCCAATCTCAAGCCCTGAGTGGGTCATCTTGTCCCTAGATATAACCTTTTTGTGTGAGAGTTTCTCTCTAAAAATTTTCTCTTAGGAGAGACAAACCTCACATATCAATCCCCAGCCACAATCTCTAGCCCCAAGTGGGTCACCTTGTCCCTGGACACCATCCTAACCTACCCTCTACAATTGACAACCATAATCAACAAGCTTTATCACGATGCTACTAGACATGTCTCATGACAAGACTTGAAAAATCCTTCAATATTACTCAGTCTAGGGGCATGTCCCTCTCTTCCTATCATTGGATCTAACAATCTGCATTGATACATAAACAATCCCTTTCAGCATAAAGGGTAAACTTTCACATCTCAACATGGTCTTTGTCCCCTTCTCCATGTAAGGGACAGGATACCTTTCAATATCACAATTTTTGAAACCTTCATCCAAGCAAGGGGGAAGTTTTGATTGAACCCGCCGGGAATATTGGGGACACTAAAAACATGAATTCCCTCTATTGAAGCCTCCTGCCTAACACAAGGGGCAATCTATTTACAAACATGTTTCTTCCCTTTTCAATTCCTTGTTATACAAGGGGCAGATTCCTAGTTGGTCTCCTGAGCCTAACAACCAATCATTCTACCTTAATGATAGAGAAGGACATCATAATAGTCTTAGATAGTAGAACACTTATAGATAGTTTAGGAAAGAGCTTCTTGAGATGGTGAGCACTAGCAAACAATTCAACACTGATGAGGTGATGAAGGCATTGATTGAAGACTTTCATGATGATATGAAGGCTTTGGTTGAAATAGGATCTGTCTAGTGGTCACAATGGGATGATGAACCACAAGACACAGAGGCACTTGAGTTCAGTGGCAAGCAGACAATCAAGGCTAACATGGGTCACCAAAGTCACAAATTTAGGTGTTCCCCTTTGTAGGTGATGCACAACTATCATTACCATACAACTTACAGGGTGAACAACTACCACATCTTGTACGACTCCTACCAAGGGTATGCATATACAAGAGTGCTACATTTGAGCATCTACAACAAGAGACATCTAGGACACGTGCACTGTGATAACCTAGATTTTGTCTCTTATTCAATTTATGCCCATCTTGACTCATTATGTACCCTATTATATACAACAACCTCCCTCACCCACACCATGATGACTTTAAGTTGCTTTATGTTCAGTTGATAAATTGGTTTTCATTAAATATCCATTTGGACCTATATGTGACTCTAATTTGAGCTTTGAACTAAGTATCATGCTTATTATGTATCATCAACTTGTAATCAAAATTTAACTCATTCAATGAACTATCCTTGTATCAATTGTATTTAATGGTGTAAATAATTCAATTACAAATCCAAAGGTCCAAAAATCATCTCAATCTGACTCATAAATCACAAGATGTGGCCTTTTGAAAGTTTCAATTATATCTTTGTTTTATCCCTTTTTTTAGCTTGCTTTTGATCCTAATTGGGCCCAACTGGGCACGGGTCATTTTCCCCTCTCCCTTTACCCAGTGATCTGCACCCTCTACTTTTGACCAATCACAGGCCATGTTCATTCTGGTCATGATTTCTGGCTGTTTGATCCTATAACCTTCGATTTAGACCTCTATCCAACGGTCGAAAGTTTATCTCCTAGCTCCGTATGAGAATCAGCACCAACGGCACTAGGCGGCCAACCACACCACCAATATGCCTCATTTCTCATCCTCTTTGTCAATTAATACCCTCTTTGGGTTCCTTTCTTCATTTTCCTCATCACCCCTCTCCTTTATACCTCTCTCACAAACCCTAACCTTCCTCTCACTTTGCCCCTTTCTCCTCCCTTGGGCCATGGCGCAATTGCCAAGCCCTCTTTGGGCGAGCTAGATACATGCTCCCCCGAGTGCAGCCGAGGTCACCCTCAAACTTGTGGAGGCCAGGTGAGGTTAGATGACCCTTTTCCATGCCCCAAGGGTGCCCCTTTTGTGACCGACATGGAACTATGATGAGGAAGGTGTCATGGAACTTGAGCACAGACTGCCACGACTAGGGGGCAGAGTGTAGCGGCTCCAAGTGACTGGCCACAACCGCGAGTGGCAAGTGGTGACTGCTGGTCACATGACACGGTGACCCATGACTTAGAATTGTGTGCTACTAAGGTGCATAGCTAATTGGGCCAAGAACCATGGCCCAATGAGCATGGGAGGCACAACTACATGGGATGATCCTGTTCGCTGGATCAACATCCAAGGTTCCACATGCCCCTGTTTCAAGGTGTTTCTTTTGAAAAATCATATCTTTAACATGCTAGGCCCAAATTATGACTCCCAATATACCATTTTGATCAGAAAAATGATATCTTTTCAATAAAAATATATTTTTAGCCTTTGTATCTACTTTCTCTTCTACTTATACCTCCAAAATACATACTTTTGATGTCTTTTTAAGATGATTTTTTTATTTTGAATTCATGATATTTATGTTTTATGTTACAAATCTTAATGTTAGCCTAATATCAGTCTCTTGAACATCTCTATGCATCATGATTTGAACTTTACCTATTCTTGCACACTATAATTGTCATATGTTGATGAAATGCCCTATAATGGACATATACAGTATATATCACTTCTTTAATGACTAACCTTGATTCTTTGTACCCTGAAACCTTATGCTTGATCTAAATCAATAGTTTTTGGTGCATGATTTACTAAATTTTAGATTTGTTCATACTTGTACTCCTTTTGACCTAATGATGTACTTGAACCTTGAATATGGTTTATGGGGATACATTGATGTTGAATCTAAACCCTAGATCGCATATGGGTCTTTTATGTCTAAATGATCATATGAAATCTTATATAAGTAACTTACCATCCTTTTTATACCTAATTTCATTGTGGATCATTCTTGTATCTTAACGTGATCAAATTCCCTAAAATTGACTTGAATTGCGACCTAATGCGCACGTTATTAACTAAATCTCTAATCGTGCATGAACTTTGATCTAATGATGATCTATGCTACTTTATGACTCCAAATAAGTATCTTGATGGTTTTCATAACACTAAATTGTACTTGGACTATCTTGTACTCTAATGATGAAACTTGTGCATTATACAAACCTTGAGTACCCGCATGTATTCTTGGGGTAAGGGCACAAGGCATGAATGAAATGGGTTTAGCTCTTTGAGTTAGGTCTTGAGGTCCCTCATGTATATAAAAGGGTTGGATAATGTTGAACACCCTTACATACCCTTCCTTTAAGGAAGTTGGTCAATGTTCATAGTATGTTGTTAAGTATAATGGAAATACACTTAAAATATGTTTTGTATTAAACAACATCATTAATTTGTTCTCGCCTTATTTTATCTTCTTGCTTATTATCATTTTATAGCCAAGCAATCTTTACTATATGCTTAAACTATTTACATGCCTTTCATAGCATACTCAATGCACTCACATTGATATATTTTGTTTATCGATTTTGTAGTTGCCAAAGATCTGCTACACTCTAAACTCAAATGAAACACCAATGATTTATGATTGAATATAGAAATGGGCACATGCTTCTCTATGCCCTTTTGGTGTCTTGTTATATCTTGTTGTTAGTGCTTTTACATATACACTGTTTGTGTGAAATATTTGTGCCATTCTACGGATGAGCGCCCAAGTCCGCTCTCCTTTGGCTTTGTAGTTAGTAGGAGAGTGGACTTAGGGTAACAAATGGTTTTGTGACACACACACACTCCACAAAATATCCAAGTAGGTGATCATATAGAAGAATCTAGTGACCAAATAGAAGTCATTGTTTATTGAGGCAAAGGATAAAAGCTACAAAGGGTCATAAGACTACAATTTTAGTGCAGAAGAAGATGCCTTATGCAGACAATCCCACAATTTACCCCCAACAACCACCTTGGAATCATCCTCTAGTTCCAGTACCTCATGGGTACCCACCTCATCCAGGCTTAGTCGCAACATTGATAGCCGTATTTTTCTTAGAGATTTGACAAGCTGTCGATCATAGTATGGTGGAAATCATGCAGAAATTTGGAGATATAGAGGTCAAGATAGAAGAAATCAACAACGTCATAGGTCATCATCAGAAGATCATACAGTTTGATTATCAAATCATGATGAAGGGAGATACATTTTCAAAAGTTTCTATGGCTCCCAACATTATCAAAAAGAAAATACCAATGCAAAATCAAACGAGAAGGCTCACACCCTTAGGGACATCTCATGTAGTATTCTTCCATTAACTGAGCACCTGGTGAAGTTTCATACCATAAGCAAGCATCATAACCCCTACCAAAGATCTAGAATTCCAATGTGTATTGTGATTATCACCACATCCTAGGACATGATATGGACACATGTGTAGCCCTCAAGCACAACATTCAAGACCTAATCAATACCGATTTGGTCCAAGTGGATGCCCTTATAGAAATCATTATAAGACTAATCACAATAGAATTGATAGAATCCTTACTCATGCCAAAGAACAACAAGAACACACCACCCGATGTAGTTTCAAAGTTAATTAATCATCCACTCGACCTAGACCTCTGCCAAAGATCAACAAGACACGATTGTCACAAGCCCTAAAGGATCCGGGGATCATGAATGATCTATCCAACCATTTTTTGCTTTAATAATCATCAAATGAAAAGGAGAAAAATTTCAAAATGAAACAAAATAAAAAACTTAAAAATAAAAAAAAATAAAAAAAAGTTCAACTTGAAAAAAATCATCAAAATCAGTCAAAAATCCATTTAAACTACTTAAGTGCCTACACTGCTTCTCGTCATGCACACTAAAGTGAAAGGGTCAAAGTAGAGCCATAGGGCCTAGGACAGAAGGAGCATGATCGTTATCTCGAGGCTCCAACAGTTCACAAACCTAATCTCACCCATAAAAATCACTCAACCAACAAAATGATCTAAAGCTAAAAATCCAAAATGCAACCACACCTAAAAGTTAAAAAAAGTCCTCTTCTAGTCTGCTTAAATTGAGTACCTTAAAGATGAGTTTGAATAGGCCCACAAGTGAGGACAACTTTTTAAACAAATTAAGGGGTCACACCCTACATGAACTTTAATGTTTATGTAAGACCCTTAACCTTGGTTTTTGGGTGAACATGCTTTCTTATCATAATTATATGCTTTAAACCTTAATCACACCTTGTTATGTGTTTTGATATCATGTGACAAGCTTATGTTTCATGTTTGTTCTAGTTTGGACACTATTTGAGCAAGTTATACACACATGTGCTTATTTTGGACTTAATTGCAATTTACCCATGTCTAGGGTTTTTCTTGAAATTTTTCACATGATTGTTGTGCCTTACATATTTTCACATCATGTTTTATATGTTTGTGCTTTGGGTCACCTTATTACACCTTGGTTTGAGTGGTGGCATCTTATGTCGAGATTAGTGTTTGCATGGATACCCTAAGTCTATAGTTGACCTTGAGGTGAGCTGCCTAGGGTTTGGTGATCACCAAGTTTTCATATGTTCCTAGTTTTATCGTCCAATTAAGTTCTCTTTATCCATCTAGGGTTGGCAGTCAATGAGGTTTCTGACTCATCTTGGTCGCCAACATCTAGAGTTTGCAGTCGATGAAGTTTTTTTATCAGTTGGTTGCTAAAGTTCTTAGCGGTTTTTTGGTTTTCTGACCACCTTGGTCACAAACAACCTTAAGTGGTTGATAGTTTTCTTGGTGTGGTCTCATGGTTAGTGTTTTTCATGGTTTGCATGAGTGAGGTGCTTGCATGGAAGAGATCTCTTGGACACATGGCAAGCCTCACTTGACACCTAAACCCTTTCTCTCTCTCCCTCCAACCCCAAGCTATATATACCTCCTTGCTTGCATGCAAACAACCTATTTTCCTTTGTTGCTTGGATTTTGTCCCCTCTTGTTTGGTGGGGAAGGAGGAGCTCAAGTTGAAGAAGCTTGGCTGATCTACCTTTAATGTTGACCCAGGGTTTGGATCTACCCTTCTTGGGGTCGTTTGATGCTTCCTTTCTTTGCTTCTTGGTCTTGGTAAGTGAAATCCCCCTTCCTTCCTTCGTTTTCCTTACTTTACTATCTTGTTTTTTATTATTCTTGGCAGAACCCATGGTGTTCCATGGTAGAGCTTGAGTTTGATGTTGAAGACACTCTCTTTCTTTCTTCCTTGACCTAGGGTTTGCTCCCTTGTTGGAGGAGAAACTAGATTGACCTAGAGGAGTTCTCAATCTAGGGTCTACCCTCTTTCCTTCAAGCTACCTTGCTGTTTGGAGTTGCTTCATCATATCTAAGGCGAGTTATATAACTTTCTCCATGATTATTGCTTACCCTCATCTTGTAAGTACACAATCTTTCTCGGAAATGTTGTTCCAAGTAGAAATATGATGCCTTTACCTAGGGTTTGTGTTGTATGATTGTTCTTAGTATATAACTCATCTTGGATGAACCCTATCCCTTGTGTACGAATCTTTCTTGGTAATGGATGATTTTATGCCCTACATGCATGTGGAAATTATTGATTTTGTCCTTAGAATTAGGGTTTTCCTTTGCGAGGAAAATGATGGCCTTTTCCTTTTGTGCCTTGAACCAATTTCTACCTTGCTCAAAATCTAATGGTTTGGTTTCCATGAAGGTCACCAAGTGTTGATTTCATGTGGTCGATGAGATTTGTATCTCCTTGATGGTCTCCAATGATCTTGATGTTATGTGGTCGCCAATGTTTTGATCTCTTGATTGGTCATTAAGAATGTTGACACATGAGTGGTCGCCAAGTTCTTTCTCTTAGTGGTTGCCAAGTTTTATATCTTCATTGGTCGCCAAGTTTTGAATGCATATGGTCGCCAAGATTTGTATCTCCATCAGTTACCAATGTTACCCAACCATAGGGGTAGGTGAATTTCTTAACTCTCACTGTCGTTGATGTGACCTAACCCTAGCGATCGATGATGGCTTCTAACCCTTAGTGGTCATTGAAGGTGACTAACCTCAGCGGTCACCAAAGCAGTGAACCCTAATTTTAGTGGTTACCAAAGTGGGTCCTACCTTATGTGGTTGATGAGTAATTCTGCCCATGGTTTCCATGTTTCCCGGTCTATGATTGATGGTGTTTTGCGTAAGTAACCCTATTTTGTTGGTGTTTGGTTACACATGATCTAATAGTCTTACCTTTGCCCTTGAATGAATACAAACCTAAGGTTTTTGTAAAGTGTTGTTTGGTAATGTTAATTCAACTATTCTCATTGAACCTAACCCTAATACAAGTAAGTGATGATGATACATAACTTCTTGTGTAATTAGTATGATGCTAGAGTACTTTCTCTCTCTATGTTGTTGTAACCACTGAATTTCTATCCTATGAACATCACAGTTCCTAAATGTAATGTGGTATCAAACCTATGTGCTTCATGTAAGGTGATGGTATGATGAGACTTGATAGGCATGGAAAGATAATGATGTTCTTACAGGGAATGATGTGATGGTTTTAATGACCTTTGGGCATGGTTGATCCCTTAGTGAGGTGTTATCCTCTTCATGGCATGACAAGGATTTTATCATGTGTTGGTATGATGATGAGTATGATCTCATGTATGGCAATGAAATGGTACCATGTGATGATGCGGTAAACATTATGTTTCATACATTTTATATATTTTAAAGTTTGAATCTACCCATGTTTTTGTATAACTCTTTTAGGGTTTGTATGGAACTTGATTGATGTAGTTAAAATGTACCCAATTGGCATTTATTAATCAAGTGAAACCCTAATCATAGATCCATTCCTATGTCAGGACTTACTGGATGGTGAAATGAGTATTCTGAAGGGAAACTCAGAGTACATACTATTGAGCATGCGTGGTGCATGAGACTGTGTCCTTGTCATCCTAATCCCAAGGTTATGGAGGATGGCTGCGGTCATGCCTCGAAAGGAGAACAATTGCGGTCACATCTCATGTATTTGTATATATATGTGATTGAGGATAGTTGTGCTTGTACCTCAGATGATAGGGTTTGTATACCCTGCTTACTAGTGTCATGACCTATATACCAAGGCAAACTGGGTTGTTTTACAGCTGGACTATATATGTCGTTGTGGCTGAATCGTACTAACCGAGGGCAGATGAAATCATTGGAGTTGAGTTCTCCTAGATCTTGTATGGAACTAATTTCAACTTAGCAATGATCAGTTGGAGTTGAGTGGTATACCTCAACTCCTCAAGGCTTAATAAAAGACATAATCTAGTCGTGTAGTATATATGCTTAGGGTTAAATATGATTCACATTGGCTGATAACCCTTGCCTTATTTCTTATACTACTTAGTTGTTATGTGATGCAGTAAGAGAAATTAACTATTATATAGATGATAATATTACATGTTCCTTCTTATATTTTCTAGTCATGCATGTTGCTATGCCTATCTGTTTAACTAGCTTAGTGTATTTGATATGCTCAATCTGCTTAACTTGCTTAATTTTTTAACCTGCTTAATCTGTTTAGTAATAATGATACTATTGTAATCAATAATCATTGGTTGAGAGTTATATCTCTCGCTGGGATGTTGTTCTCACCTTGTGGGTCACCACATTTTTTTAGGTGGTCATCAGCGACATGGTCAGGATTGTAGTGCTAAGGAAGAGAAGCTTGGAGAGCAGTAGAAGCAGAAGGTTGGATAGTTGTTACTAGAGTCCTAGTGTCATCCATGTACTCTCAAGTCCGGACAAGGGATGTTTTGTAGATGATATGTATAATGACTCGAGTTTTATCACTGTGCCTATGTTTTGTATATGGCATGTATATGTGGAATATCTCTTTTGTTACAGGTTGTGGCTGAGTCCATTGGACATGCAAATACCTAATATGGTATGTGATGATATGCTAGTTGTTGGGCCTTTATGTAAATGTTTCCTAAACATGATGGTAATGATGAATTCAATTTTAATTTACTCACTTTTTTGGTAATGTAGTTAATAGTAGTTAATCGTGTGTGTTTTCTTTTTGAGTAATATCATCTAGTGTGATGGGGCATCACCATTTAATCATATCGACCCTAGTCACAGGGAACAACAAAGACAGGTGCACTGGAAAATAGGAAGATTTGGATCCCTTTTGGATTGTTCATGTCTCACCATTTTCCATGAATATCTAGATTACATACCACATGTGAGGAACCTTCTCTAAGAAGCTCCCATTAATCTTTAATTGAAGTTCCCATTCTAAGGCTTTGAGCATCAATGTCCACCACATCAAAGAATTAACTGAATACAAATTAATTTTGAAGCCCAAAGGGCGCCCAAACTTGGGCATATGCTTGTGGTTAATTGCTTATTAAGCATGAAATCCATGACTATCAGAGCATAAATACTCTCTTTTATAAGAAAAAATCTCCCATCCTAAGGTTATGAGCACCAATGGCTATGAACTTACATGAAAAATGATCAAAATGATGAATAATTAAGCAACTCTGATGGCTTCTGGCGACGGCGTATGGCGACACAATAATGGCATTCCTAGAAGCAGACCTCCCTCTCCATCTCAGAGGAGTGAGTTTTACTCTACTGGAACTCTTTCTACTGAATCCTCTCTTGACCTTAATGCCAAACTCATTTGTTCTACTACCAAATCTTGGGCGGATCTGATGAAACCAAGGTCTTACGCCACTTCGCTGGAGAAGATGGAAATCGAGATTCAAGGCCAGAAGCTCATCTATTCGGAGGAGGAGGCGATTAGAAATGCGGAGAGATGGAAAAACTGCCTCGCAGGCTACATTGTCGGGTTCAAACATTATCTTTTGACTCTTGAGAAGTACCTATCGTAGATTTGGATTCTGAAGGGAACGATTGAGGTCATGAACCATGGGCAGGGCTTCTTCTTGATCAAGTTCTCTGATGAATTGGATCTGGATAACGTACTCGATGGCGGGTTGTATTTTGTCAGAAACAAGCCAATGGTTCCGATGAAGTGGAAACCAGGGGATGCTCTGCGAAGGTTCAAATTCACTGACTTGCCTATCTGGATCCGTGTACACAACCTCCCACTTGAGCTCTGGGACATGAAGATGTTCTCGAGGATATGCTCTTTCCTTGGTAATCCGCTTCAAGTTGACAAAGCAACTTTTGAGTTGAGAAACTTAGAGTTTGCAAGGCTAAAGATCCTAATGGCAGCAAATTTAGTCTTCCCAAGTGAGCTCGAAGTGGAGAGTGACAAAGGTGTTTCTCATGTTATCAATTTTGATTATGAATGGCGGTCAAACGTTTGTTGTGTGTGCAAGTTGTTCAGACACAATGACTGTATTGGGAGTGCTCTCGATCAAAGGAAGAAGATGGTGTGGGTACAAAAGAATCTGCATTTTGATGTTGCGAAGGTGGTTGAGTTTAGTCCTGTGCGCAGACTATCTTGAATAATCTGTCTACACCTACTGACGATGAGCATGTTGTGCAAGTTATTTCGAGTTTGCCTATTATAAAGTCAGTTCCTACTGAAAACATAGTGCTTCAAGTTTCAAGCCCTATTGCTGTTGGTAGAACCTCTGCGGCTGCTATTGGAGAGGAGGAGTTCCATGTCCCTAATGACTCGTTCAAAGATAACTTACTTAAGTCAAATTCAGATTCTTCTGAGGCTGACAACATTGTTATAGGGACTATTGTTGATCTGTCTAATCCACCTTTGGTTGACCAGGTGAACGAAGATGATGGTTATGAGGTTCAAAAAGGTTACAGAAGAAAGAAAGGGAAAGGAAAGGGTAGGAAACCTCTGACTATTAGTAAGGAGCTTGTTCTGAATGCCCATGATGCCTTATCCAACCTGAAGATGGATGGCAAGGACGATGGAAGTTCAGAGTTGTCCCAAACCAGTGAAGTATTGGTCTCAAAGGTTTCCAATGGATAGCTCCATCAATATCTTCTCGTGGAATGTCAGAGGCTTAAATCTAAAAGCCTTGGTAGTCCAGAATAAAATTAAGGAGTTCAAGCCGAACATCATCATTCTTAATGAAACTAAAGTTCAGGAATATTCTAAGATATGCAAGCTTATGACTAAGTATTTTCCTGAGTATAGGCGGATTTCCAATCACAACTCCCATGTGCCGGGGAGGGTCGTTGTCCTATCGAAAGAGGATGCTAGTTTTGTGAATAAAATCTATGAAACTGACCAATCTATTCATTTGAAAGTTTCTTGTGCTAACAAAGAGCTCTTCATCACTGCTGTATACAGGCATAACCCTGATAGTGACAGAGTAAGGTTATGGAATGAGATTGAAGCGATCTATCATAACATTGACTCCCCCTGGGTTATCCTTGGGGACTTTAATGTTGTGAGGAAAATGGATGAGAAGATGGGTTTAGATCCCCCCTCTGTCAAATACATGGAGGATTTTAATTGATGCATGGTTAGATGTTGTCTTTTTGAGCTCAGACTCAATGGCTTTCTTTTCTCTTAGGACAACCATCAAAGTGGGAAGGGCTCTGTCACATCTTACATTGATAGAATTCTTTATAATGACAAGTTCATGACTGAGTTTGATGATTTTAAGAGTGTCCTTCACTCTAACATTGTTAGTGATCACAAGATCATGACCCTTAACATTGGGAAAAGAGGTAAAGTGAAGACTCCTTTTAGGTTTATCAATGTGTGGAGTTCTAGAACTGATTTTATTGATACTGTTAAGAGAAGTTGGAGTAATGATGTTTCAGGTTTCCCTATCTTCAAAGCGTATTCCAAGTTTAGGAAGCTTCGTTTGGCTCTTTCTGAGGGAATAAATCCCATGTGGGCAATCTTTCTGATAAAGCCAAGGAAAAAGAAATCTTAGCTGCTGAAGCTCAATTGAAACTGGATATGGACCCATCTAATGTTGCTTTCCAAGAAGATGTATGTATTAAAAGGAAGGAAGCTCTAGTAGCTAATTTGCAGGAAGAGTCTTTGCTTAGACAAAAATCGAGAGTTACTTGGTTGAAAGAAGGAGACACCAATTCAAAATTCTTTTATTCTTCTATCAAGGTCAGACGGAACTTCAACCACATCAAAGCTTTATCCATCAATGGAATTGTTTGCTCTGATGTTTCTGTCATTAAAAACATATTGTGGATTACTACTTTGAGTTGTTAAATAACTCTCATGTTGTTAATCTGGGGATTCTGGATGATCTTCGTTTTCCTAAGCCTAGTGGTGTGGATAATCTTGTCTTGGATAGACATTTCACTATTAAGGATATTATTGATATAGTCAAGGGCCTTAATTCTGACAAATGTCTTGCACCTGATGGTTTTAATGGCAAATTTTACAAGGAGTGTTGGTGTATTATTTGTCCTAAAGTGGTCGAAGTTGTGTTCAACTTTTTCAACACTGGGAGGTTACTTAAGGAAGCTAATCACACCTTTATAACTCTTATCCCTAAAATCAAAGATTCAAATGAGTTGAAGAATCTCAGACCTATTGCCCTATGCAATGTCTTTTATAAGATTATTTCCAAGTTATTAACTAATAGATTGCAAAGAGTTCTGCCTTCTATTATCAGTGATAGTCAATGTGCCTTTGTATAAGGCAGAAGCATTAAAGATGTTATTCTTATCTCTAATGAACTCATCCATGACTTTAATAAGAAAGGATGTAAGCCGAAGATGTGTATCAAGATCGATATTTCAAAATCCTACGATTCAGTTTCTTGGGAGTCCCTGTTTTATATCCTCCGTGTTATGAATTTTCCCCAATGTTGGACTATTTGGCTTAAAGAAATATTTGAAACTATGACGTATGAAGTCTTGGTTAATGGGGAAGCCACGAATTCCTTCAAGCCTAGTAATGGAGTAAAGCAAGGTGACCCCCTTGCTCCCTACATCTTTGTTCTTGTCATGCATGTGATTTCTTTGTTACTTGATGAAGAAGTGAAGAAGGGTAATCTTAGACTGTTGAAGACCTCATATTCCTTAGAGGTGTCTCACTTGATTTTTGTAGACGACCTTATGGTGTTTGTTGAAGCTGATATCCAGAGTGCGCTTGCCATTAAAAGAGTTCTTGATAATCTTTATAGCTCCACTAGTCTAAAGATTTATGTTGAGAAGAGTGTGGCTTTTTATAGCCTTGGCGTGGACAAAGTCAATCTTGGCAAGGTTTTGGGCATAAATGAAGATTATCTTCCGGTAAGGTACCTTGGAGTTCCCCTTTTCATAGGAAGGCTCACCAAAATCCACTACAGTCCTTTAGTGGATAGAATTAAAAGAAGACTTGATAATTGGAAAGCTTCACATTTATCCATGGCTGGTAGGATTGAATTAGTTCAATCGACTCTCACTGCTACGTATCAATTCTGGGATTCTATCTTTCCTTTACTCTCTTCTATCTATGAGGATATTGACAAGTTATGCCGTGACTTCATTTGGGGTAAAGTGGATACCAAGAATCCAGTCCATCTTATCAAGTGGAGTTCTTTAGTTAAACCCAAGACCGTTGGAGGTCTGGGTATCAAGAACATTAGAGATGTAGTCAAAACTTTAGTTCTTCTTAACGGGTGGAACATAGAAAAAAAGAAAGATAGTGTTTGGATAAAATGGATACACGAAAAATATCTGAGGAGGCATTCCTTCTGGTCCCTATCAATCAATGATTCTATTTCATGGTTTCTCAAAAGAGTGTTGATGGAATGAGAAGCTATCAGGAATTTTATTGTTTTCACTATTGGCAATGGGTCACACACCTATGTGTGGCATGATCCTTGGCTCCCAAAAGCTAAATTTCTAGTGGAGGTGCTTGGCAAGCAAGGTTTTATCCAGCTGGGTCTTGCCAGTAATGCTATAGTCAACTGTCTTATTAATGATGGCGACTGGTTCTTTGATGAGTCCAGGTTGCATATTAATATGTTCAACATATTAAAAACTATGCCTCATCCTAAAGGCATCAATGATATCATTTCTTTTGCAGGGAAATCTGATGTTAACCTCAAGGTGGTTATGGAGAATCTGAGCTCGAATTATGATGTTACCCCTATTCCCTTTTTTCAGTGGCTATGGAGTTTTAAAGGTCCTAAAAGATTCCAACTGTTGGGATGGAAGATTGGTCACGACAGGGTTCTTACTTCTGATTACATTAAAAGATTGGGTATAAGTCTTGCTTCGAGGTGCCCCTTATGCAAGTCAGCTAAAGAAGAGGTTTTTCACTTATTCTTCACCTACCATTTTACCCGGGCTGTTTAGAGTTTTGCTTGTTCTGCTTTTTACTTCTAGATTCTTGAGGTTTTGGATGATCTCTGCTCCCTTTAAGGCAGGAAGTATGTGATGATTTGCATCTGTGTGTTTTATTGGTTTTGGAAGGAAAGAAACGATAGAGTTCATAGGAATCACGAGAGGATGCTCAAAGTCTGTGGATGATTATTTTGGATGACATACATCAAATTTTAGAGTGATTTGTTGGAGGATGTCTTCGTCTCTCTTGTCTTTGATGCCCCTCCTTTCTTTGGATGAGGTGTTAATGCTTGTGTAGTTTCCATTTCTTGTTTTTCTGTCCTCCTCAATCACATTCTCTTGCTTGATTTTCTACAAGTAGAGTGTACATATACCTGTACGGTTACAAAAAAATTCTAAAAATAGTAATGGAAGAGCTTGGTTCACCAAAAAAAAAGGTCACCCACAATGTATATACATGCTTGTGACAAATTTCTTCACCAAGAAGTGTTGCTCAATAGGAGTGTCTCTGAAGCCTGGCCACTTAACCCAATTGGGTAGGGAATTGTCACTCAAATACTCATTGCATGGCACAACTTGGGCCATATAGGCATGAAATCAAGAGCTAATGGAGCATCAATTCCACCCTAAATGAATCTTATCCTAACAATACATCTGGATATGATCATCTCAGGGAAAAAACAAACATATTTCTAGAAGACTTTGAACAAACTTAAACATGCTTGGGGTCTCAGTTTACCTTAAACTCCTGTATTGGAAAGTGGAAAGTAAGGTGAGCAGGGTAGTTGTCACTTGCCATCAAATAAGTAAAAATGATTAAATGACCATCCCTCACATCTAATGATAGACCTCTTAACTAACACGGGTTACCACCAACTCATCAAAGGGGTCTGAGACCAAACAACCTGAACATTGACTAGTAGCCTAAGCCTAAAGCAAGAAATAAAACAAACCCCTCCAAAGCTCAGATTCTAGCATCTATCATGGTAAAGAGCAACACAAGAAGCTGAAAATTGTGGTATCTCAAATAAAAATCAACTTCAAAACAAATTCTTACCGACTAACATGATCACATTAACGTCAAAAGAAGAATTTAAAACATTTGAACCAAAATAATGGGGTAAAATTGTACCATTATAATTCAAATCATGTTAATCCCTTTCCTAGACAAAGAAGAATGAAGAAGGGAAATTTTAGATGATAGTGACCCACTCTGCATCGGTATCACAGATCATTTAAACATCAAGAAGGCATCCTTCAACAATTATGATATATCTCCACTAGTAGTGTCCTTCAAGGAACCATTGACAAAAGGTTATAGACAAGATAAATTGTTCAGTATGAAGACAAAGTCTGATTGATACTATCTCCAACAATGATTGTATACATCTTTAGAGAAAGAGTCTAACAAGGCACATCATCTGTGTTATACTGAAAACCTTACATATACTCTAAGATAGACCTACAACCCATGGATGGGGATTGCCTCTAATTGGTTAACGTGGACTCCCGTGGCGTGCTGTCCACACAATAGATAATGAGTCAATAGAAGTACATCTGGTCCAAAGATCCTATTGAAGTACAACCCAACTACAATGTTCTCATGTCATCTTAGAACACTTCTATGAAAATAGAGATATCGTGATACAATGTATACTAATGGCAATCATGGAGCAGCTTCAAGCCTCTACCTTCCAAGTAAGATGCACATGTCAGTTTGCATAGGCCCACCAAAGATCTGTCAGATTTGGAGCACCAGTGCCACATCACCAAAGAATACTGAATGATATCTTAGACCCTGATTCTAGGCCATTACCACCATCAACTTTTTCACAATGACATTCGTTTCCTTCAAAAAATTTGAAGCAAAGGAGTTCAAGAGTACATACAACCTACATTAGACTTGTCAGATAAAGCAGGACCCAGAGTCATCGACTGTGTTATTGGTGGAAGCACACCTACTTAATATTTTTCTTTGATTTTAAAAGTCCTACACTCTTCTAAGGATCCTCAACCATGACCACTTTTTTGGATGGTATGTTTCAATCTTTTTATGGTCCTAGATAATGACATGAAATTGAACCAAAACCCATAATGATATTCCATAATCCGTTTATGGTTTTAGGTCATGATCTAAAACTGAACCAAACCCATAATCATATTTCAAAACCCTTTTATGGTCCTGGGCATGACCTAAAGTTGAACGAAACTCACATTGTTATTTCATAAACCTTTTATGGTTTTAGATCATGACCTAAAACTAAACCAAACCCATGATCATATTTTGAAATCTCTTTTGGGTCCTAGACCATGACCTAAAATTGGATCAATCATGAGCTTTATCTGTTAATCTCTTTTTGGTACTGAACTAAGACCTTATACGAGACCACAAGCCCTATCATGAATAGGAAGCTCTCCTTATAAGCAAAAAGTCCTATGCTCAAGTGGCACCTATAATTAAGCCCTATTATCAGTAGGCACCCTTGTTTTCAAGCCCTATCTAGAATAGGCATTTCCTATTTCAAAGGCCTACATTCAAGAAGGCATCAACATGATCTAAGCCGTACATCATGGAGGTACACCCAAATTAATCTCTCATGCCCCTAAGGCCTAATTATCATCTAGGTCATAGATCCTAGATTGGGGTTCATACTACTCGATTTCAAAAGCTCATGATTTGGTTTGACCCTAATACATCCTTGCAAAATCCTTATCCTGAATAGGCATCTCCACTTCTAAAAGCCCTATCATGAATATGCATCCCCTCTTATGGAAGTCCTATACCGAGTAGGCAACTCCCTTAATTAAAGGGCTACATTCATATATGCATCATCTTAAGCCTATTCCACATATGCACTCCCAACAAAGCCCTATAAAATGGTAGGCATCCCTTCAAAAGACCTATTCTTATATAGGCACCTTTGTTGAAAGGCCTACATTCAAGAAGGAACCTCTGCAATCTCTATCCCAAATAGGCATTTCTTGTAGTCTAAGCCCTACTCTTAGATAGGTGCCTTTGTTGAAATCCCTACATTCACTCGCAAGCCCTATCCTGAATAGGCATTTTATCCAGTCTAATCCCTACATCTAGTAGGCACTTTTGTCTAAGCCTTATTCCAAATAGGCATTTCCTCAATTCTAAGCCCTATATCTAGTAGGCACCCTTATCCAAACCTATCCTAAATAAGCACCCTCCAGTTTGAACCCTACACTCAACTAGGCCCCTATTTTTAATTGCTATTATGAATAGGAATCCCTTTTGAGAAAAATCCCTACATTTAGGTAGGTATTCAAATTAAAGCTCTATTCTCATATAAGAGTCTATGCTAAATCACTATTCTAAATAGGCATACACTATTCAACTCTAACAAATTTGATGTGTCTGATCTAGAATAGGCATTCTTCATGAAACAAGTCCTATACTAAATAGGCATCCACATTCAACCCCTATCATGAATAATTGTCTCCTTGAACTCAATATCTAAGTACGCACACTCGATAGATCCCTATATTCAAGCAATCATTCATTGCAAAATCCCTATTAAAAAATAGGCACCTCGATCAAAGACCTATGTACAGTAGCGAAATCTTGCTCTTATATCACTAAGCCATCATGTATCCAAGAGATTCTCTAGGGAGAAGATAGTTGTCCCATACAGTCACTGGTCATAAAGGCCACCTTAAATCTGGAAAACTTGTCTAGTGCCCGATCTTATCTATCTTGACCACTTTTGAGAAATAGGAAATGTTTAGGGGAACATACAATTGACTAATGCAATCATTGGTCATGAAGGCCACCTTAAATTGAGAAATTTATCTAAAGCCCAATCTTATTAATCTTATCGACACATGAAAATTCTCTATGGATTAAACAAATGAAAATACAATCACTAGTTGTGAAGGATGCCATAAATCTAGAATCTTGTATGATACCAAACTTATCCATCTTGAGCACTCTAATAGATCAAAAGCAACTGAGACTATACTTTAGAAGGTCCTGACAAGCAACCCAAAACCCTTTGAATGACATGCTCATTTAGTATTGATCCCTGCATCTGATATGCTCTTTCCAATGATCATGTGCTTTAATCTCCATATATTTCAATACTCTTTTAAGACTTTAACTAGAGTCTTATATCTTCAAATAAATCAGACTCAATATCACTTCAAGAATGAACCATCCCTAGTATGATTGAAGTTCAAAGGAGGATTGATTGAATCAAGTGAGAATCAAAGACTCAGGAATAATCACTCATCAACACTATCAGGGACTTTTGATAGACCTATGGAGGAACATGACGTGTATACCCCTTAATGTTGGATTATCATATGGTGCCCGATCTTTACTTTCTTAGCACTATTACTCTACAGGAAATGTAAATGTTCTGAGGAACATATGATTTTTTGTTGTTGAACCTAGTGTGCCTCTTTTCCATTAACTACCAAAAGAGTATGTACAGTTCCTATGGGAGAATCCCAAGAACAAAGGAAAAAAACTACAAAGAACAAAACCGAGGAAACAGAAAAATGCCTATCTATACATCATCGAGTACGAATACTATTGGTATATGTACTGATAAGACTCCAAATCTCATCTGGACTTTTCCTTGGACCACAAAAGATCCTAGAATTTCTCTCCAACCAGATCCTCTGAAGCACCAGACCTGCAACTATCTTCATCTCCCCTTATAGCAAAACAAGACCATCTAGCCACTAAGGGCATATACCAAACTTGCGCCTGAACAACTTCCAAATATCACCACTGTATGGGCATTTGAACAGCAAATGGTCCAAGTCTTCTTCACAGGAATTATAGAGAACACATCTGTAACATACTCAAATCCAGACATATGTATTGAATCTCGCTTATTCGAAGGTCCTATTCCATTATCTTAACATATCGTATATTTCCGACAATACAAAGCACTTGAAGAATAATCGGTGTTAAGGATATATAAATACCCTTAGTATTTGGCATGCAAGGTAAAATAATCATAATACACTCAATAACAAGACTTAAGGAACACATATACCAAATACCATGCTTGACTCCAATTTGACATCCTAAAATATTCTTAGGGGTATAAGATGTAATAAATCAAATTAAAGTGTAATAAGTGTTAAAATGAGTAAATACATTAAATGTATGCATGATATACACGTAATGAAATCTATTAAATTAAACATCTTCAAAATGTGAAATTGATGGCACCATGGTATTTCTCACATGTTAATTGGTCTACTTATCAATTTTGATATCAATCAGACTTCAATTGCCCAACCAATTACTAGTTTGAGTTCCTAACTCAGTATACACCATTGTATTAATTATAATTACATTCTATTGCCACCGCTTCATCCTCCTGGTCACACGATTGATTTACTCCGTGTATGACTATGTCTCCTTCCTCTCCGCAACAACTTACTGCAGCCAGTGGATCTTCCTCCTCCTACTTCCTCCGTCTTTCTCTCTTCTCCTCTCCCTATTCTCGTCATCCTTCACTTCTTTCCTCTCGTAGCACTAGCCCCCTACAGTCCCACTCTTTCTCTCCTACCCTCAGTCATCAGACGCCACTTGCAATACATGATCACTTCTGCGTAGCCTGCTCGGCACCCTCGACTACCATAGACAATACCGACCATGAATCCATCGACGTCCTCTCAAGCCCACCACCACTCTAGGTTCATCGAGCCGTCATACCCCCCTCACAGCCTCTTCTTCTTCCTCCCATCAAACCTGCAACACCACATCGCTGGTGAGTGATTGGAAAAGCATGGTTTGAGGCATAGAGAAATGGTGCCTTCTTCCTCCTCCAATCATCATGACCATTTCCACAAGTAGGACGAGAGCTAGCCGCCTCCTTCTTGTTTCCTCCTCCATACCAGGTTCATCATCTCCTCCTGAATCTGCGACCAGTCACCCTGGCCGAAAGAACAGTCGTCGGCCAACACCTCTCCTCCACCTACTCCCAGCATCACCAAGCAATACTAGGTAGCAACTGAGCCTCTCCAGATAGTGCGAACATCTCCAGGGAGTGCCACCGACCTCTTCTACTCATCTCTGTTCGCGCTGCAATCAAACCAATCTATAGTAGATACCTCCACCAGTAATGATGCCATCGAGATCGATCGGCAGCTTCATCGTCAACCTGCAACCACGAGGCCTACGGAGGCTGCTGCATCGGTAGTGATGCTTCCCTCATCTCTACAACCACCAACCGAGTGCCGCCCATCTACTGCAAAGTGCTGACTCAGTAACAACCTCCGCCACCTTCCACCTGTGCCCAGCAACATCAAGCAACTCCAGGTAGCATCGAGCGCCACTAAGGCAGCGTCGAGCACCACCGGATAGCGTCGAGTGCCATCAACATCTTGTCCATCAACCAACCAAGAAGTCACAGTCTCAGCCTCCTCCTGCAAGTACCCCGATCAAAGGCGCAAGTGAATATATTGGTTTTTGGCTCTCTATTCCACTATCAAGGCAGTTAGTCGTCATTTGGATTTTTCTCTGGCTGCTTAATCGCCTTCCTCCTTCCTCACCTATGAACTATAGGTCACCATCAATGGAAGTAATGTTCTGGTCTATTGACGCCCATGTACCTATAAGGCAACACTGCCATCAACATAGATGAGCCACAAACCATCTCCCTCCCTCCTTGGGTTGCCACCACTCTGATCTTCCCAACACACCCAACACCACCTACAACCTGCAAGACAGACACATCGCCATCCATGCCACCAGACGGCCACTGCCATGACAACTTGGCTGCCTCCCTCCATGAAGCAAGTTCTACCACCACTTCAGACCAAGCTAGTCATGGTTACCACTGTCAATCTTCTCTAATGCACCCGACGGTGCCAAGCAACAGTAGGCAGAGCCATCGTAGGTCATTGTCGTTGAGTGACACTTCTCCTCCTCCTGTTCCTCGTCAAACCTATGTCAACCACCACTTGTTGCATCATGAAGATCCACTAATATCCCACAACCATGTTCCAACCTATTCATGATGTTGATACATTCTTCCTCCTCAAATACTTCCCCCTTCCTCTCCATCAGACCCGCTACACCTGCCGATGATGACCTACAATTGAATGTCAAGTTCCAGCAGCGACCATGGAGGACTTGATGGAGATTCCATGACAATTCAACACACCTCAACGTGAATCCATATTCAGTTTAGTCCAAGGAACACAAGCATATGACATTTATAAAAGATCAATCTCTTCACTCTACTTGGACCGAGATAGGTTAGTACTTTCCTATGTTTAATATTAGATAATTCAATTAACAAGACTAAGATATCTAAACTAGGTGTACTAGAAGATGATATCTAAAGCTTCCTTCGGTATACTCAACTATAGTTATATGTCACCTAGTGGTATGCACACACACTTATATATATGTGTATTCTCATCGATATAATAAAGGAATAGTAGTGAGGAAAATCCTATAGTTTAATAATAAATCAACAATTTAGTACGTATATGTATGAATATTCGAAGTACTAGCATCCTCCTTGTGTGAAACCATAACCCCAGATAAATGATTATATATTATGGCAATTACAAATACACATGAATACATAAAGTACATCTATGTAGATTAATATATGCTGAATAAAGTGGAGTATGAAGAAACATTATATTTAAGAAGATTTCTTAATCACAAAAATATGAATGACATGTTAGTTCAGACTAATAAATAATCTACTTCCTTATAATCATTTGGTACAAACTTCTATTCATGTGCATATTCAATATCTAACTTCTATACTGAGTTATGTTGGATTTATACCCTAGGTGTCCCTATTAGGGTACTTTGGTATTTAAAGTATATATTGCAATATACATCTTCAATCCTACTGACTAGATGGAACTATGTTATGTTATATAAAGAATAATAATTGGGGATCTAATCTATCAAAAAAGATCATATACATGGATATACAACATTGATAATATATGAAATAATTGGAAATCTAATTGACTATAATGATAAGAAAAATATGGAATAATAAACCTAGATGGAAAACTGAGTCCTAAATAACATAAATTGAACATGTTTTGGCTTCAATCCAAATAGTAACAAATAGTATTCTACTCTGTAGCTCATTCATCACCAACCCTTGGAGATAATTTTTGGGTGAATTTCACCCCTAGAAATTGGGTTAGCCGTGAATATCAGTTATGTACATCCTCTATTTTATTTTGGGCATTATTTGACTAAATCCATATACATTTTAATGAGGCATCTCTTCTACTGTTATTTCTCTTAGAAATCTATTATTCTTGGACATTTATAATTCATGATATGAATCTCTTTTATTGCTGTGATTATTAATTGACATGATTATGGGTGTTTAGGCCCCTCCTGCCTTGTTGCCTTTTGGTTTGATGTTGACTAAAATGATAGTCTTGCCACTCTATTATATCATGCTGCGTGTTTGACTAGATTATCTAGAATAGTGGTACTTATGTACAACCATACTTTTATAGGGTGTGCGTATTCCGCCCGAGGTGTGTGTTTCCACCCTTGTTTTCTTTTAGGCCATGATCCTATGGTGTTATGGCCCTATTTTAAGTATATTTAGTCTCATTGTTATGCATGCAAATGTTTGTTGCTTTAATATGAATCTGTGGATGATTGATATGGAAAGACACTCTTTTATTATCATGTTTGTAATCTGAAATTTAATATGCCTCATTTATTTTGTTACTTTTCTCTTAAACATACCTAATTGCAAATAGCCCTCTTTTCTTGTGGGAACATCTATTTTATACTTTTAACCCTATATAATGCCCAAAAGTGTTTATATATGTACATACTCAGCCGTTGCTGACCTCTATATTGTTTCCTATGTTCTGGGTGATGTTCCTTTCCACCCAGGTATAGGTACATTACAGGACAATGACTCAAGAAGATCATCTACATGGCTTGGAATTAAGGATAGATTGCAATAGTTAGGTTACTCTCTGTAGTCGGCTTTAGTCATACTTAGTTCAAGTTTTTGTAAAATCAGCTTTTGTGGTGAGGAACAATTGTATAATGATACATCTTGTAACTTTGTAATGGTTTTGTTCCGCTGCTTTATTATTACATGGCTCTTGTATTAAATATCATTTGAGTGGATCTCCTTTCGGGTCCCACTTTTTACAACATCTCGAAGCCAAGGCAAAACCCACCTTTTTCAAATAGTCGCAGGTAGGTATCATGTTGAGGAAACATTTCCATAGGAAATAGGAACAACTTCTAGGGAACTTACTTTTCAAAATCCATTTAGACCAGTTTACTTTAGGGTTCTTCCTTCTAATAATCCCCATATGTCTCTCAATTTGAAACTAATTTTCTTGTTAAACATAATAGAGTCTTCTCTATCATTAAGGGGAGCCATATCATTAATCAGCTTACGAATGGCATCAACCCCTCTAACCTTCGGGAGCAACCAATCATTATTCAGTATGAAAGAGGAGATTGAGCAATTAAAACCTTTACCAAACCGAAGCACCATCTGATCATCACACAAATCAAATAGGGTGTTCTTGTTCGAGAGCTAGTGATCTCTCCAGAAGTGGAAAGATCTACCATTGCCCACCTTACAGTCAACATTAGCTTTCAGATCTCTCATCCCAAGCAATCTTTTCCACATCCAAGGAGAATCAGATTTACAAGTAACATACCAGATCGACTCCTACTTGATGTAGCGTTCCTGTGACCATTTGACCCATAGAGATTCTTTATTACATGCTATGTCCCAAAGGTTTTTCAACAGACACGCCTTAGACTAGTCATTCACCAGGCGTACCCCCAGACCCCCTCACACTTCAGTCTGCAAATTGATTACCAGTAGACTGTGTGGAGGTGCTTCTGATTCATAGAGTCATTCCAAATAAAATTCCTCATGTGTTTCTCAATATCAAGAACTACTGCTTTAGGGAGGGGGAAAGCAGAAGACCAGAATACATGATAAGTGGAGAAGGTGGAAATCACTAACTCCACTCGACCAGTAAAGGAGAGAAGTTTACCTTTCCATGAATCAAGTTTTCTCTTGATTTTGTCAGTGATAGGAGAACACATAGATTTTGTAATATGACCTGTGAAGAGGGGAAGGCCAATATATCTAATAGGTAGCTCAACCTTCTTGATATCCAGGCACGAAGAGATATCATTCTGAAGACTATTACAACTTCTACTAAAAAACAACTGGCTCTTCGTATTGTTCAAACTCAGCCCAGAGACAAAGCAAAAATTGTCCAGAATAATCTTTATCTATTGAGCATTCAAAGGATCTACCTTAGAGAAGATAAGCAAGTCATCCACAAAGATGATATGAGAAACCCAGAATTGGTCAGAAGCTTTGAGAGGAGAAATAAGCTCATTTTTTATAGAAGCTTCAATAATAGACGAAAAGCCTTGCATGGCGATCACAAATAGATAAGGTGCAAGGGGATCCCCCTGACACACTCCATTTGAAGCTTCAAAGGAACAAGAGGGAGAACCATTAATTAGGACTTGAAAAGAAGCTGAATTAAAGCAAACCTCAATCCAAGATAGCCAACAGGGTGGGAAACCCATCTTCAACATGAGAAACATGATATAATCCCTTTTGACAATATCGTATGCCTTCGATAGATCAGCCTTCACACAAAGAGATGCATTACCCTTGGGAGAAGAGAAAGAACTGAGTAAATCATTTTCCAAAAGAATCACATCGGTAATAGATCTACCCTTGATAAAAGAAAACTGACTTTTATCTATCAGATCGAGAAAGATACTCCTCAATCTATTTGCCATGATCTTGGTGATGACTTTAAACATCACACTGCAAAGAGAAATGGGGAAAAAGTCCTTCAAGTTTGTGGCACCTTAGATCTTCAGAATGAGAGTTAAGAACAACATGTTACACTCTAGAAGCAGTTTCCTAGAGTCAAAAAAGTTCAAGATGGCTTTAGTAACATCTTGCCCAATGATTGGCCAACAAACTTTAAAGAAGGTTCCATTAAACCCATCGGGCCCAGGAGCCTTGTCTCCATTCATACCTTTAATGACATCCTCAAATTCCTCTTTAGTGACCCACTTACTCAGGTTCAGGGCTTGAGTAGAATCCAACACAAGAAGAGTCCATGAATCCTTCCATGTAACCTCACATGAAGGTGAAGAGTTGAAAATCATCTTATAGTAGTTCACAATATGATCAGAGGTAGCTTCGGTATCATTGATAATGTTATCACCATCCTATAGAAGATATATGCTATTATAAATCCTCCTTGTCTTCAGGGTAGCATAAAAGAAAGCAGTGTTCCTATCACATTCTTTTAGCCAAATGGCTCTAGACTTTTGCCTAAGGAAGCCTTCTTCATCAACAAGAGCTTTACTAAGAGCCTTCCTTAGTTCTGCCAGAGTGTTCTACAAATTGATATCACCTGGGTTAGCTTCAACTTTCAGTTGGAGATCAATGGTTTCAACTTCAAGCTCTTTAGCTCTCAAGGAAAAGTTTCCAACTCAAGTTAATTCCATTTCACAAGCGCTTCCCTCACCACAGATAGCTTTCTATAGACTCTATACATGGGGGCTCCCTCAGGTGACGAACCAACCCAAACATTCTTCACAATATCAAGGAAATCAGGTTGAGAGGCCCAAGCATTAATAAAACAAAATGGGATATTTTTTCTCTTGATTGAATGCAGGTGAAGGGCTACGACCCGATGGTCGCTGATCATGTTTAACACAATCTCCCCCCACATGGAAGGGAAAAGATTAAGAAAACTGACATTACAAAAGGCTCTATCGATTTTAGAGAAAGTACTAAACCCCTTCTTACTATGACTATCCCAGGTGAAGAAGGGTCCTTTAGTAGTGATCTCAATGAGACCAATGAGCTCGAGAGAGGTGTTGAAATCCAACATACTTTTGCTAGAGGGTGGCTGCTTGCCCAACCTTTCATTCGAGAACTGCACAATATTGAAGTCGCCCAAAATGCACCAAGCAGCAGAGAGAATGGAACAAGAGATCTTGTTTAGAGATTCCCAAAGAGTAGATCTCTCAGTATCATCGTTTGAGCCATAAATAGCATACAAAAATAAGCTGATATTGCTTTTCTCAATAGCCAACATGCAGTGAACCATTTGTTCATTTTCCATGACTTTGTGGATCTCAATGTCAGAATCCATCCACATAATGATGATGCGGGTGTAAGAATAGAAATATTTATTAGAAATAAACTTAGCACCGGGCCAAACAGAATCCACGATACCATCCAAATCTTCTTTATTCACTCTTGACTCCAAAATGATGTATACATCCACCTTGAGTCTACTTACCTCATTTCGAATGCGAGAGAGCTTATTATGGATCCCTCTCACATTCCAGGCACATATGAAAAGGGGTCTATCCATTTGGGACAGTAATGTCCTCTTTTCCCGTATTGCCTTCCATGATGGTACCCTCGCCAAGATTCGTAAGTAATGAAAACTTGTTCAAAGAAAGCTAGATGTTCCTTACAGAGGAGACATGTTTAGAAGCCACCCTTAGAGGCAACTTCGATCTTCTTCTCTGAGTTTCTCATTCTAAAGAGGGAGAGGGAGTAATGAGTCTATTGCGCTGATCAGTTCGCACATCAACAACTGACTTATTCTCCTCCGCAATGTTCATAGGTCCCCTTGAAGATGAAGTGATGTCTTATACAACATCACTAAATACTTCTGGTTCATCCTCTATAGTTGGGATCCTAGTTTTCTTTGGCACCCACACCTGCTTCTTAGGAGCATAATTTACTACCACCCCAAGCTCCTTTGATTTTTCAGCACACAGACCTGACTCATGGCCGAAATTACCACAAACACTGCATTTTCCCGGCTTCCACTCATACTCAAAACAATTTTTATCCATCTGACCATCATCACTCTGTAGCTAAAGTTCTTATGGAAAGGAAAAATCAGCCGAGACCAATACTTGCATTCTAGCATACTTCAAGCGAATGAAATCAAAAGTTAACTGATCAGTACGCAATGGCTTCCCAAGGTAGGAACCAATCCTCATAAACATCTCATCATCCCATAGTTCTAGAGGTAGGTCGTGAATCTTCAACCAAACCAGGATCTTAGAGATCTTAATCTTCTCCATAGGCTCACCACGTTCCCACTTTTTGATGATCAATGGCTTTCCAGCAATGAACCAAGGGCCTCCATCTATTGTTGTCGACAGATCTTCCTCATCCGAGAATAGCAACATGAAGAACCCCCTTCCCCTCGATCTGATTTCAAGCGAGCCTTTCACCTTCCACATCTGAGCTAAGAATCACACCAAAGACGGACAATGTGATGTCATACCAACAATGTATCAAGCCACTGCTTTACTCCATCTCTGCAAATTCCTCTCTGCAATGCTCTTCGAGTACAACAACTTCCCATTCTCCACCTGAACCTCAACCTTCTTGTAGGTGTTTGACGATGAGTCCTTCTTTGTTGTTTCCATATCTACCCATGATTTAGTCTCCGACGAGACACCAATCGAACCAAATCTATTCCTCCCTTCATTCTTCCTTGGATCCTTGATCTTAGCCACATTGCTCAAATCCACTACATTGCCAACTTGCGAGGCTTCTGGCTGGCTGTCCTCTCTCACCGATGCCTCCCCATTCTCCTTAAGGCTCGCCCCCGTTTGCCATTGGAATTGCCCTAGGCTCCGCCATTGTTATTTTCCGCCGATTGACCCAAGCTGCTTGGTTGTAACTATATGCGAAATTGAGGAACATATGATTAACCCACTATAGACATTGGCTTTGAAGGCCACCTTAATTCAGGATATTTGTCTGGTTCCCAAACTTATCCTTAATGATCATGTTTGAAGAACAAAAATCACAAAGATAATGCTTTTGAAGATCCTAAATGGCAACTTAGAACTCTTAGAATGGTTGGTTTATGGTCCAAGCATTGGACAACTAACTTATACAGTCATGGCCATGAAGGCTGCCTTAAATCTTGAATTTTTTCTAATGCCAAACTTATCTACCGTGAGCACTTTTGAAAGTTGGAAATGCTCTAAATATAGATATTTGTACAATATTAATCCGATGTCCTATCTCATGACCTAAAATTGAACTAATCGATAATTCAATTCTAAAGCAATCTATGGTCCAAGATTATGACTTAAAACTAAACCAATCCTATGCTCATATTTCCAATTATTTTTGGGTCCTAATGAATCAATCCCATGCTTGTATTTCCAAATCTTTCTATGATCCAAGATCATGACTTGAGACTACACCAATCATGTCCTGAACATATATCACGAATTTTAATTTCTACATCTAATAGGAGCTTTCACATGTCACATATGATTTCATTTCCATATTTGACAATTCTTTCTCAGTAGGGATGTAATTCAAATGAAGTTTGATCCAATATAGTGAGAACTAGTGATTCAAGGATAATTGTTTATCAACAACCTAAGGGACAAATGATGGACAAATGGTAGAACATGTTGTGAATACTACCTTAATGCTGGAGGATCACCTGATGCCTAATCTCAGATTTTTTCAACACTCTTCCTATGAACTTTACCCTGAAAAGATTACACATGTTCTAGGGATTAGACAATTGACCAGAACAATTATTGGACATAAAGGTCAACTTAACTTGGAATTGTCTGATGCCCCAATCTTCAATCTCAACTCAAGCAATAAAGCCGTATTGTTTATAGATGAACTCACCCAATTTTACCTTTTTAGGGTCATGGTCCTAACCCTAATTTGATGCACTTCTCCATTCATGAAAAAAATGAAGGAAAAAAACTAAAATTAAAATGTGTAGAAAGAGAAAAGAGATGTTAACTACTTTACAAGATATTCACATTCAAGCAGTTGCCATGATTCTCGTTGATTACAAACTCATGATCTTAATATCTATGAAATACCACAAATCCCATCCATTTTTTCACATCCACATTTTTCTCACGAAGACATGAGTTAGTGAGAATAAGAAATGTATTGATTTAAGAACTGAAGCAATGACGAGAGTCACTTTTGAAGCCAAAAAACCTTTTAGGGCTCATTAGAACTCCATGCAATCAATAATAGGTTAGATATATGAAATTGTCTAAGTTAAGGGTTTCCCTTGCTCAAGATAAATCCTTTTCTCATTAACTCATCCTTATAAGGAAAAGATACTACTTATGCTTTCCATTCGCCATCAGGTTTTCTAGAACATCTTTTATGAGTTCAAAATTTTTTCCCTTTTTGACCAAGAATGGGGGTTAGCCTTGGCTCAAGCATTTGGTTCTTACTCTTATCTTGAACCTTACCTTGAAAGGGGCAAATTGTTGACACCCCATTTGTACTCAGTCAACAAAAAACATGATAAAGGTTAATTCTCTAGATAATGAAGGAGTCATCCCATTTTTTACATTTTGCCCATTTGTCTCATTTTGCCACATTCAATTTATCCGCATTTTACCATTTTTTCATATTTTCCAACTTTTTTTTACCTATTTAATCCGCCCTTTTTACCCACTTCTACCTAGCTTAGGGCTTTTTGTAAGTAAAATCTTTTATCTAGACTCAAGTGAAATTTGCTCATCAAATTTGTTTTTATATGCCTTTTTCCCATAAATTTCCTAGTTGAATTATCCCAAATTTAATATTTCCTTTTTCCCAAAGATAATTCAATTGCCTTTATCCACACAATAACACATATTTTTTGGATAATAATAAAGGATAATCTTGAATTAATGCCTTTGCTCTCTCCTTCATTTTTATTGACTTTTATTCAGAATTTGCCTTATTCCTGATTTTCTCTAGTTCATTCTTGAAATATTCATAAATTAATAAAATTGACTTTATCCAGCCTGGGATACCCTGGTAGATTCGAGCAATCATTCAGTGCCACATGGAAGGTGGCCTTGATCTACAGGCCACGCCTCATGGTGCATTGACTCAATCCACCACCTCTTCCAGAATCTAGTTGGAAACACTGAACCCTAAAATTCACCTATAAATAGACCCCCACACCCAGCATATTCCGAGGCCCTTTCTTTTCTCTTGAAGCCATGGAAATGACTACCTCTCCTTGTTTTTTTATGTATGACTAGGTTGCTTAATTATAACTATTGTTTTTTAGTTATATCTACACAGTAAATACCACTTTCTCAAATGAATTATATTCATAATTGTTTATATTTGCACACCATTTCTAAGATCTAAGATATTTATCCATAAAATATCTCTCACCTCTCTCTCTCTCTCTCTCTCTATGAACTGGTCCTAACCGCTAATGGTAGATCCCCTTCGTGGGAGGTCTTGAGGTGATTAAGACCACAACACACCTAAAAGCTAGGACCTCTAGGGCTATGATGTGAAAGCCACGACCATCTCTAGTCCCAAAGGTCCACCAACACAAAAAAACACCTTTTTACATGAATTATGCCTGTTTTCTTAACAAGAACCTCAATCACTGTTATTTTTATCTGAAATGACTAAAAAGATTACAATACTATTATTGACCAAGATGGGAGTGATAAAACCTTCCCCACTTGTAACATGATCGCTGAGTATGATCTCTAAATTACGCATACCTTTCTTATCCTCCCTTAGGTGGAGTCAAAGTTAGGCTTTTGTGTTTCCCTATGATTAAAATGCGACCTCCATTTTTCCTTATTTTACCAACAAAACCGGGTGGTGACTCTAAGCTTTATTGATGTAATGTTTCCATTTTATTTTTATTTATTTTTTATTTCCATGATTGTAGGAATTATTGGATTTTTTGGGATGGGCACATCAATTAGTACCAAGCTTTTTACTCTTGAATCAAAAGTTATATTAGATTAAAGAATATCAAGAAAACAATATTCTAGACATCCAAAATATTGAAGACCAGATTAGAAACCTTGATATAGTCGAATGAGTTGTTTCTTTAACACTAGAAGAGTCAAAAACAAGAAAACAACTCCAATAAAAACACAAGGATCTTCTTTTTGGCAAAGAGGTCTACAACAATCAAAGGTATAATGATATATGGTTGAAATGAGGAGACCAAAACACATAAGCAAAATAAAAAAAAAAATAAAAAAAAATACAATAGTCATTTTAGACACAACTATATATTCTATCTAGCACTATATTATTGAAGATAAACCAAGCTCAATACACCATATTGTTGAATAATTCACATGTACTTTAATAAAAAGGTTACTAGAAGAATTTATTCTATGACCAATCTTTTTGAAATTGAATTAACTAGGCAAGAAAATAACTAAGTCACAAAAATATTTTCTGACAAATAAATAAAAGGTGCCCTTTTAAATATTCAAAAGGGGAAATCTCCCAGACCTTATGGTTCCCCTACATATTTCTTTCATTTTTTTTTGCAAATATTGCCTCATATATCTTTCAAGTCTTTAATCTTTTTAGAGAATGATCATAATAAAAGCCCATACTTAGATAATGGAAACAATACTTTTATTACCTTTGTACAGAAACACACAAATTCAGAAACTATAAAAAAGTACAAACATATTAGTCCTCTACAAAAATATATAAAATTATTACTCAAGTCCTATCTACACGGTTATTTCCTATCTTAAATAATCACATTGAATATACTATTAAAGACTCCTAAGTAGCTGCATTTGAGTCATTCACATTCACCACACTCTAAAGAAGTAGTTGGCTATTCTGAAGTTAGATTTTGGAAAGGCTTTTTGTAATGTCAATTGGTCTTTTCTTTTCAAAACTATGAGTAATATGGGTTTTTGTACCACTTGGATTAATCGACTAAGAGGATGTGTTACATCTTCAAAATCCTATGGGATTTGTCGATTTGATTGTTGGACGCGCGGGACCTGGGGGGGGGCTGTTGAAGCTGTTTGGTGGTGTACCCCACAAGGGAGCGGATCCTTTCTTCCGGATCTTCTTCACTGTACATAGGACGACGTTAATGGATTCCTTCCTAAAATAATTAACCAAGATATGAAGGAAACCTTTTTTAAGGTGCATAAGTAAATATTACAAATAAAATTGGTCTTGTTTAATATACAAATTATAGTTTTATTTTCTTTGAACCTGCAAACAATAATGCAATTAATATTGAGCGCATCCTCTAACTTTTGAAGATATATCCAAACTTCATATAAATTATACCAAGACTAGTCTTATTTGTATTCATACAACCCCTGGCTTACAAACATCATTGAGCATACCTTAGATTGTAGCATTGAACAAATGCGTATTAGATACCTAGGTATCCCATTACATTATAAGACAATCTATTCTCTTAGTTGGAATCATATGTATACAAAATAAAAAAATTTACATGATTGGAAATTGAAATACCTTAGTTTGAAAGGTAGGTTAACCCTCCTCAAAACTTGTCTTACATCTATTTCCACCGACCAACTTCAAATAATGAACCCTGAGAATGTTGTCACAGAGAAGATATATCACATTAGAAAAATAGGTTTGTGATGATGAAGCAAAGACAATGGTAAAGTTTATAACCATATTTCTTGGAAAATATTATTGAAGATTTGGGTAAAGGTGGTTTGGGGTTATTATATGCTAAGTCTTCCTCTCTATCTTTACAAACTAAATATTTGTGGAGATTTTGCAATGTGGGGATATATGTACAAATCCTATCAAGTCAAAATATTATAAAAATAAGCCAAAATTGCTTACCCCACAAGGTAAAATCTCTAGTATATGGGTTAACATTGCTCTTTGTAGAGAAACTCTCTCTAAGATAATCAAATTTAAATTTGTTAATGGAAATATAGCCAACTTTTGGCACGATAATTGGCCTTCTTACGGGCCTTTGTGTACCTTCCTTCTGGAGACACACATTCATACCCTCTTAAAATATAAAGATATAAATGTAGCTTTCTTCTTTATAAATACTACTATAAAGGAACTTTTTGGTTACCTACTTTACATAATAATAACCAAAATCTTGCACAGAAATGGAGCAAAATCCTTTATGATACTACTTTTACAAATAAAGAAGATTCCATAATTCGGAATATTACAAAAAAGGGCATATGCAAACATATTTATACTCATATTATGATAGAGTTACATGGAACCTATAATGCTATCTGGTCCAATAAATTATGTAAATATAAAATTCCTTCAAATACCAAATTTCATCTCTGGATTGTCCATTTTAGTGAGATTCTTACCTATAAGTATTTTAAAAATTGTTCTAGGCAGACGCTTAAGAGGACGCTTAAGTGTCACAAGGTGTTGTCCGACTAAATGGTCCATAAGAGGGTGTTGAGTGTATTGGGGTTAAGAAACTGCTTTTAGTCCACTTTACTCACTTATTCCCATTTCCCCCCACTTTTTACCATGCTTTTAGCCCACTTTTTGTTGTTTTTTGTTAGGTTTGTTTAAATCAGGCCTGAAACTTTTTTTTTTGCTTTTTGTTGTGATGTACAAGTGTATTAATTCAACACCTTGTTTCTTGTTACTTCTTATGTAATATTATTAACATGTTTATGGAATTAAGAATGGTACATACATTATCTTCTAACACAATGTATTAATTTTTTTTTTTTATGTTGTATGCATATCTTTTACATTATATGTGATGTTAGCTACTTTAAACTCAGTAAGACAGTAACATTAATGTCACTAATGTTATTTGGTACTTATTCAAATATATATATATATATATATATATATTAAACACTTATATCCAATATGAATATAAAGGTATCATTGGCTATTGACTTAATATATTCTTAGCTACTGGTTTTATATACCTACTAAGATATTTTGTACTCACTAATATCAGTAATGTGATTTGATACTTATACAAGTATATACTATTGATTTAGTATATTCTTAGGTACTGATTTAGTATAGCTAGTTAGCCATTTTATACTAACAACATTGATCCGTTATTTGCTATAAATGGCTGAATTCATTAATTGTTTATCATTGTTACTTAGTATTAAATTTAATGGAATACATATGGTAACTATGTAAACTATTAATAATTTATATTTTATGCATGTATATATGTATATAAAATGTAAGAAAATATTTGAAAATAAGAATCCACTTTTAGAAAAAGCGCATGCTGAATTGCCCACCTGGCGGTTAATTGGCTACAAGGTCTTGTCTGCTCACTTCTTACTTCATGCTTTTTAAAACATTGTACCTATTATAACCTCATGAAGAGAAAATTTTACGAGCCTAAATTTTTTTAATCTTTGCTTCGAAAAGAGGATTCAATAAATTATATTCATTTCATGTGCTCATTTTCTGCTATAATTTTGAATAATTCTTGTATATGTAAAAACTACTATCATGGTTTTTGTAAATTCTTTATAAATAACTCATTATTAAAAACTGATTTAGATCCTTAAAAATGGCATATTATTGTTTCTTTTCTTTCTAAAACATATAGAAGGAAAGGTGTAGATGTATCTTTGACAATACAACTACTTAAAAATGACTTTATCACTAATATCAATAATTTCTTTATATTATGGTCTTCCACCTTTATCAATACACAGGTTGGGCAACAATGAAAAGAATCAGGTTGTGGGACTTGGAGAAAGTTCCTCCTTCACTAAGCGTAAGATTGGATATCTTGATGAACTCAACTATACAAATTCCTTAGATCCATGAAGTTTTCCAAGATCACCAGCTACTTGACATAGATGAAGCTTTCTTCTAGTTGTTTTCCTTGTTAATGTTGATATGTATGTCTAGAGAGACAATCATATGATGATTGTAATGGCATAATTTGTAAACTATTTGATTATTAAAAAGGCAAGTTTTCATTTTATTCAGTTATGAGGTAATAAAGTAAAATAATAAATGTCTAGAGAATGATATTACTCAATGACATATGTCTTCAAGTACGTGACTTGAAAAATGAGATCATATGAGTATATGCATTCTCAGTATGTTTCTAATTGAATGTTATTATGGAAGGCAGATAGACAACAATAACACATAAGACTAGAGAGTGTATTGGTTGATGACAGAATGTCATTAGTCATGGTATGGTATATCAAACCAAGTACATAGATACATGTTAGATAATAGTGTACCGGGGAGACCCACCATGATACTGACACATGGAAATCATGACAATGGTAGTCATACTCAACTCTCATAGTGTTGGTGGTGATTGTGATTCTTAGATCTGAAGTCACTACACTCATCACATATCGTTTGGTATGCTTTGACATCATCCGACGTAATCCTAAATAAGGGTTGCCATAAAGGTGATGATTGGGTGACTGTGACACATGGGGATTGACTGTGAGTGATGTAGATGGGATTTGTCCCTCCTATAGGAGTATGATATCCTAGGCCTCTTGATAAGCGAGACTGAGAAACACATTGCCATGGACATGTGAATCAATATGTGATATTGAGCTTACATATATCTCAGACAGTATGCTCTGGTTCAAGAAACAAGATTGAATGTTGAATATGATGACTACTCCATGCCTCGAGTTCAATTTGGATATCAGTGGCAAAGGAACTATACATACACTATAACACCATACACAAATTGTTGGTTGAAGTTGTTCTCCAACTTTTCATTTACTTGGGAATTCCTATCATCCTACTAGAACGGACATGAAGGAGTTGTCCCTCTTGTTGGTGTACTAGTCACTAACGTGCTCTTCCATAATTGTTCTCCCTTGCTATCTCTCTTTTATCAGATAAGACTTTCTTGGATTCTCTCAGTTACCACAACCAAAAAAACAAATAATTTTCAGAGGCAATTGATGTGTTTGAGAAGCCCCCAATACCCTTCTATTTATAGGATGTGTTAGGGTCATGGTTCCCAGTCAGTGTGGGAGTGGAAGGGGTCCGAATCTCAAATTTTGCAACCTGCAAATGGCAAAATAGTCAGTTCTCCAAGCAAACTGGTGGGTTGGTGCATGAGCTGATCAGTTTTCCCAGGAAATCAGTCATTTCACATGTTTCCCAGTCACATATTAATTGGAAATTCTATTCCAATTAATGCACGATATGACATCAACACTAATCCTTGATGCAATCAAATTGCACTACAAACCAGGCACCTCTAGTGTGAGCCAATTGTTTCACAACAACGAACCAGTCAATTGGTGCCCCAACTCAACCAGAATATAACCAATGCATTATCCAATCTACATGACACTCAAACTGTCATTTCATCACATGAGTCGATCGGTTGGGAGTCCAGTCACTTGATTTTTTGCTTGAATTGAATACCTAAACAATTTAGTAATCAATTCAATTATGATTCAAGATTGAAACTCCTCTTCTAGGTCAGTTCCTATGTGTGTGACCCTATAGGTCCCATATTACGTGACAGTGAATGTCCATAACCAGTTATGACATCATGAGCAAAGAGTGTTTCCTAGTCACACATTGCCTAGGATTTAGAGTGTGAAATCCTTGTTAGGGGTTTATAGTTGTAAGGCCCCTCAACCTTACTTAACTTATAAGCATAATTGTTTGTCTTAATTGGATGTTTAGTTTTGAAATCAAGTTAGACCTTGTTTGTTCTAGATATATAATCCTTGCAATATGTGGACCTTGATGCAAATTACCCTTTTCTTAGGGTATAAGAATAATTTTAACACTTGCTTGAGTTACTTCATGATGTTCTTGAGAATCCTATAATTTTAATTATCCTTTGGATGCTTTTTAACTTTTCATGTGATTTATACTTGTATAATTTGTTTAGTACTAATAGTGTAGTGTTTCCAACGGTCAACAGAAGCTAGTTTGGTCATCAGGCCAATGGATCCTCGGTCCCTGGTGAGACTTGCAGTCAATGATGAGCCTGCCATCTTATTAGTTGATGGGTCTTCAGAGCCTGATGAGGTCATTAGCTAGCCAACCAAAGGATTCCATTGATCGATTAAGCTTTGAGTTATGTGCCTCACTGACAAATGGGCTTTAGTCTATGAGTTTCTGGTTGATGAGCTTCCCTTGCCCGACAACCCGACTGAACTACATACACTTCCACCCATTTATAGATACCCTCCTCCCTCTCTCCCCTCTCATCCCTTACACTTCTTTTTGTGGACCAGAGGTCAATGAGAAACCATTGAGGTTGATGATCGCATGATTTCATGGATGCATGTTTGAGTTTGAATTCTCCTTGGACTAATCAAAGGCCATCGATCTTGTTTCTTGCTCTGTTTGTGTAAGATCCCTACCTCTTAACCATTTTCCTTATTGTTCTTCACCCTCATTTCTCCTACGATCAAGTTTCTTGGTGTTTCTTGTTGGAGACCTATGCATATGGTTTAAGAACTCTCCTTTCTTCCTTCCTTGCTCTAGTATCACCTTGTTCATGGAGTTTGGAGGCGTTCTTGGAGCTTTGGTGGACCAAGCTTGACACCTTGCCACTGCCTTTAGAGATTTTTAGCTTAGACTTCAATTTTATTTTCTGCCGAGGTGAGTGATATAACCTTAAACGCACATCTTTCCTACTTTCTACATGCATAACTTTAACATTGCTCTAGAAACGTTTAGAATGCTAAAAGGTGGTCTTTTAAATATTATTTTATATGAAAAAAATGATGATACAAATTCTTAAGTTTTACTTAGTCTTTGGATTGTTTCTTGTTGTATATTGAACTCTTCTTGAATATGAAAGGCCTGAAATTCTAAATATAAGTGCTTGAACTCGTAAAATGTTATCTATTTGATGTTTTGGTACTCAAGAAGTAAGGAAATTCGACCCATGTACTCTGCCCTAGAGTTTGTTGAATATCTCATGTAATTTTAGATCCTATAATCAGTTTATGATGCTTTAATGATGGTCAAACAAAACTGTAGCATCAAAAGTAGCTCATCTACTATAATTTTTGAGTGTATGATTTCTTATTTCCTAGAAATACCACAATTCTTACATCCATCGAACATTTATGATAAATTTTGGGTTTGGACTTGCTTATGATTCATTAAGCTCTCTACAAAGTTCCAATTGTTGGTGATATGCATGTGAGAAAATATTTTTGAATTGGATTCAAGTGCCCTAGTAGACTTCTACATCTATGAAAACATGGTTTGATTCTCTTAGTGATCAAGCATGGATACTTTTGCTTGAATGGAGTGACATGAAACTGTTTTATACATTTTATATCTTCTCAGGTTGCAAAGCCCAATTAATTTGTATGAACATTTAGGGTGTTTGTATGTAACTTGATTGATGCAGCCAATAATGTTTAATTGAGTTAAGTAATCAAGTATAACCTTAATCATGTAGTGCTCTGTGACTGTAGAACTACCCCAATGCCAGAACATGTTGGATAGTGAAATGATAAATCTAAAAGGAGCTCAGAATCATATATTGTTGAGTATATGTGGGTGTAGGGAGGGTATACTTTCCATCCTGATTCCAAGGTTTTAGAAAGTGGTTGAATCCGCATCTTGGACTTTGATGTGATTGAGAGTGAGTACATTGGGAACTTGTATTTGAGGGTTTATACCATGGTTTTTGGTGTCATGGCCTATTTACCTAGGATGGACTAGGTTGTTTCTGGTAGTTGGGCCAATGTTCCACTATAATTGTTACTCGTACTGACTGAGGGTAAGATATCTTTAGGATTTTGATCATCCTAGATCTTATATGGGGATGATTTCAACTTCATAGTGGTCAGCTAGTAGTTTGAGTTGTAGGCATAAAACTATCCATGGCTTAATAAAATATATAATTCAATCATGTAGTATAATTGTTAGGGTTACTTGGTGATTCACATTAGATAATGATCTTGGACTATGTTTCCGTTTAGTATTATAAGTGACTAATAATGAGGTAAGAGGAATCAACTATGTTTGTGACTCTAAATGAGCCTGATCTTTTGTATAAGTTGCTTTGTCTTTCAATTCTAAAATACTATCTAGTTTAACTTCTGAAAGTACATAACTTGCTAGTAAGAAATAAATTTAATTGGAGGTTATATCATATAGCTAGGGCATGATTCTCACCTTGTGGGTTTCCACACCTTTTAGGTGATCAACATTGCGGTCAGACTCATGATAGTGAGGAGACGTAGTTTGAATATCAGTAGAAGCAGAGAGTCTGGTTGGGTTGTGTAGAGTCCTAGAGTCGTCCATGCTCTTTAAGGTATGGGAAGGGGGTTTTGTACATGATGTGTATCAAATCAGATTTTTGGTTGTATATCATGAACAATGTAAATGTTATAATTATGTAGACAACATCCCTTTTGTATATAGGTTGTGGTTGGGGGAAGTGAAATTATGAAAAGTCTACCAGGTATATGTATATATGTGATATATATATATATATATATATATATATATATATATATATATATATATATATATATATATCTGTGTGTGTGTATGTGTGTGTGTGTGTGTGAAGTTGTACCTTTGTGTAAATGTTTCCTGGGAATGTTTAAAATTTCACTCAATTTTAATTATGTACCTTTTTAGTAACGTGCCTAATTAGTGTTTGATTGCTATTTTTGTTTTGAGAAATCTTGTTTGACACAGTAGGTTTCTAGATACATGATTTCATCCAACTAGAGAGTATCAAATAAAGAATGCAAAGATCAATATAGAATATGAAATGGTCAAGGAAACTGGATAATGTCAAATAGAAATATATAGATAGGTTTAACACAACCGTACCTGACAATGATACCACAAAGCTTAATGCGTGAAGGACCATGACCTACAAAATACCCAATTTACACATTCTACTATAATATATCTCCAAGCTCATGGGCTTTAGATTGCATTAGAATGGGAAATCAGGGTCAATCCATAGATACGGTTTTAGATACTAGAATTATTGGTGCTCTATGTTCCTAGAGGTGGATCTAGGTCCTTCAAGGTTTGGTTTGGTCAACTAGATACATGGCATGCAATTAAGTAGCCATTGAATTAAATTCAAGCTACACAACAAGGAAGATTAATACTCGATTTTAACCTAGTAGTTGTCAACTAGATCTAAGAAATTGACTAATTAGACAAGCAGAAGTAGACTAAGACATTAGGTAAGGGAACAAAATACAAGAAACCAAAAATAAGACTAGAGTTTTCCTAGCACAAGCTATTCACTATTAACAAGCAAATGATTTAAGAAAGAAAAGAGCACGTGTTAGAAATAAAAAAATATTAATGGTTTTGTTTAAGTAAGATGGGTTGTGGACTGTTAAGGGGAAATGAGAAGGTCAATCATTCAATTTAGTCATATTCATAAAAAAAAATCCTATAATGAGTGCTACTAAACCAAACAACAAGGATAGGTGTTAATTAAACCCTACCATACTAGGTGTCCATGGGTGGTATGTGTTATTAAGGGAACTAGTCCCTAAATCACTACCTATCCAACCTTATGACGCTCACTTGACTAGGGGTTATATTATCATAATTATGACCTAACCCTAGTCTAGGTTTCTAAAAGTGACTTTCTAACCTCACCTGATGGCAAGGGTTGTATGGGGTGTAGGAAAGAGGATTTTCACTTCCAGTTACCTCCAATAAAAACTCTATGAGTTCTCTTTGCCAAGTGAGAGTGGAGAAGCCTAGATAACTACTTAGATTTCCCACCTATAGCTAGTGGAATATAAGGGAAATATGGTAGAAAGGAAAAATAGTTGGAGTTCCAAAAGGGACTTGGGTTTTTTTTCCTCTTAATACTTTTTTTCTCTCTTTTCTCTATACCTTAGCTTCTATCAAAACTCAAACACAAGAGAGAGGTTAGGGGCAGATAACAAAAAGAAAACAGCACTAATTAACCAAAGATAATGCTGTACATGAATATTTTGCCAAATCATATGGTATCACAATACCATATTTAGCCCCTCAAATAGACCACAAGACAAGATTATGTACACCTTAATAAAAAAACAACAAAATTATATAATAAGAGAGATGAAGTAAGCATGATGTTGATGAAATCTCAGCGTTATTAACCTCTAGTTGCATGGTTAATGAGCTACTCCCCCCTCCCCATCATAGAATGATATGAAAAGAAGTTAGGATTGTGTGGAAGACATTAAGGAAGTTTGATTTGTTGAGGTGGAATGGAGGTAAGGGATGAAGGAAGTAGGTGAAAAGGGAGTGGGTGGTATCTAAGGGAACAAATGAGGTGTATACCCTTCACCCTAGACGTAATCAACACTTTGATAGTGTCTAGGAGGCACTAGGGTTAAGTAGGTATACTTGGGGTAGAGCATTGGTAAACAAGTGTTAGGGTTTTGGGATAAAATGACTATCCTTTCCCACCACAACTATTTTACATAAAGGTGGAATGTAGTTTTGGCAGGGAACATACATGTTGAGTGGGGTAAAAATCAAGGTGGAGTTTGGGATTTTGGAATTCTTAACATGATCATTGTGAAGTAGAACAACTGTAGGAGTGTGTATCTAGAATGAATGTTTTGTGTTTTTCATATGTTAGAGAGATGATGTAAAGTAATATGGAAATTTGGGGCTCTGGAGCTAGTCTAGAATAGCTATGAAAAAGTAGAACCATTATGGTTACTACTTGCCACGATTGTTGTGCGTCCTGGAGTGGCCACTCTCATGAAATACAACTCTCACACATATATCATCTATTATATAAAGACCTAGACTAGGGCACCATCATCTGGTATACTCACTCTCAAGAAATACAACTCTCACACATATATCATCTATTATATGAGTTGTATACACTCCCCACAAACATTGAAAATGAAATCAAAAAAATTAGATGCTCACTCATAAGGGTAGGTCGTCCAATCACAATAATATCCAACTTATGAGATGTGAGAACCTTTGCAAACCAAAATCATACATGGATGGGGCATCACTAGAAAAACATTTATACTACATGGTAGGTCAGATTCTAATCTTCCTCTATACATAGTTGAACTCAACTTGGAGGAACCTTGTTCTCAATAAATTGCAAAAAATAGACCATGGGATGAATCTAGTTGATGTGTACCCAGCCTTATGTTAGGATCTGTCTTATCAAAAGAGTAATACATGGACCACATAGCTAAACATGAAAAACATACTTTGAACATATTCTTCGGATTTGGATGGAAGGTTGTCAGATTATAACTTGGATATGATTATCACTATTGACCACAATAGAATTGTCTTGACATGGCCTTCATGCCCTTCCCTATATTAGAGACAAAAACACAAAGACATGCCTATTCATAATTAATATGTCGACAAATTCCAATTCCACTTGCACTTACATATACTTATTTGCTCATATGAATGAGAATCACAAAATTACTTGACTTTGAGGGTATTGTTTTCACATATGTCTTTGATAAATGTGTATTTATCCTTTTTATTTACATCTTTAGATATCTTTTTAGGATTGTTTTGTTATTTATCTTCTTAGTTTTGTAATTAATTGTATCAGTTTTTATTTTTCTATTTATTTAGTCTTTTAATTATATTTGGTTGGTTTTTTGTAGGAAATGGCTTGATGACTAATTTCCCTTGAAATATATTTTATACAAATTCCCACAATGTTTGATTTAAATATATACCTCACACCAAAATTTTCATGTCCCAAGGAGGAATTTAATGAGCAAGTATGTGTTGGAAAGGGAATTAAATTATCTACATCAAAAATATATTTTTGAACCACTTTTGAACTTATGACTGGCCCAAAAATATGCTCAAAATTGTTGTTTTGGGAATCTGCAGTAAAAAAATGTGAACAATCATCATAATTAAAAATAATCAACTGTTTCCTCTATTGACCAGATCCAGAAAGTTTTCAGCCACTGGCCAAGAGTCTTCTAGAGAATCTTTTATGTAGGGTTTCTACCCCTCCTCCTATAAAAGGATGGGGGACTTCACAAGAAAAAGATCATCAAGTCTTAGTTGTAAATTGAGTTTTAGTTGTAATAGAGTCTTAGTTTGTAGTCCCAATATTTATACGCAATCAGTAGCGAAACTCTGTTATTTTTCTTTCTAGCATAATTTTATATTCAAAGTAATAAAGTTGGTTCTTTTCTTATACATCTAGATTTCTCTTTCTCTCATTTTTCTTCTTGTGTTTTCTTCTTAGAGTAGGAGACAAAGCAAACAAGTCATTTAATTGTCACCGGCCGCCTTAGACTCTACAGAGATTCCAAAATTATAGTCAATGGTTTCTTTTCTTTCTCTCCTTGTTTCTCCCATCGTCGATATTAGTAGTGAGTAGTTTTCTTATCGAGTCGAGGGGAGTATCCCCTTAGCCATGTGTTAGTCAGATCATATTTTTACATGACTATTTATATGGATGATTTTCGGTTTAGAAATCACTGATTAAACTAAGTAATTAATCATTTTAATCGCTTGTTAATCCCAACGGATGTGATCATGGAACCTGAGATTTGGAATGCCTAAACTGACTTTACGAAGATTTAGATGCGATTGTGGAAAATTCCTCTTTAGGATGAAGAACAAGGATATGTAAACACCAGGACCAATGGGTTCTCGTGGAGTTCCTCTCTTGCATTTTATTTATGAATAAATCACATATCTGCTTCTATCTTGTTTGTCATGTATTGCTTGATCCTATTTTCATAATGGATAAGGTGGTGAAACCCCTAAGCCTTGATACCTTCCTTCCTGAATTCAAACCATTCTTAAATGTTTGTTTTCAATTCACCTTTTAATTTTAACACTTTAATTTTGTTTAGATAATCTTGTGTGCTAACAATTTTCTTCCTTTACTCTCTTATCTTATAATAATATTTTTCCTTGCATTAGTGTAATCTATTATTCTTCTTATACTTTACTTTCTTGCATTAGTTTAATTAAACCCCTCAACTCGGATTTTATTTTCTGTCAATCTTCCCAAAATATAAAAAAGAAATGATTTCAAAAATCAACCGAGTTTAAAAAGAAAATGAATCTTAAAAATATTGTCCTGTGAGATCGACCCTTATATACTAGTCTTAACTAGAAAGTAAAAAAGCATTAAACTCTAGGATAATTGTTCTAGTAAATTGGTGTTTTCTTCGACGTGTATCAGTCTTAGATTAAAATTTATATAATTAGCTACTCAAACCTACCTTCAATCATAAAATTTCAAAGTTTATATGTGCAATGAAATTCATCATCAACATGCCACTCACAGGACATAGTAATATTTTCATAGGTAGAAAATGGATGCCTTTCTTGTTAACTTCTAAAAGAAGATATAGAAATTGCATTTCTTACATGTAGAAACACCCATGTATTATAAATTATTTCTATCAAAACAACCTGAATATTAATATTAACAATGACTTTAAAACACCCTCATGTTCCAATCATTTTCTACATCAACTCATAAACCACAGAGATCGTCGATCCTTGATAGATTCTAGATATATATGGAATGTCATACACCATGTATGGCTATAGTAAACTTAATACTATCCTAACAAATATATGACACACTTCCATTCTCTAATCTTATGTCATTACCCTTAAAGGAAAATGAGGCTTTTGTGGCATTAGAATATGGAAGATCCACTGATGCAACGCTCCTGTCCTTTGGAAAAAAAGAGAGATGGTCATCAAGAACGTCAATGATGAGACCTAGGCGAGGCTCTAACGCTGCCATTTGATGATGGCAATGACACCCCTACAATGTGCCATATTGCAATGACTAGTTCCCTCCTACTTTGTTTCCCTTACAATTTTACATGAGATGTTCTAAGGATATCCCACCCCATTTTTCTATAAAATTGTTACTTGACTGGCTAAGGTTTGTTCATTTCACTTGTTATGGGATGTTCTATAGGGAGATACCCATTTTATTTCAAATTTTTTTGTTGATGCTTTTCAAGCCTCAAAGTAGGTTCAACAAAATGGTTTATACATATCGACATAAAAGACCTTGACCTTTATTAAACATACTCTAGAAAAGCAAGGAAACTAAGGTTTACATGTATGTTAGTAGGGTACAACCCTATCACATAGGAGCATACAAATTACAAGCTTTAAACTAAATGTCTGCACTATTCCATACAACCAAAGAGATAACCCTTGGTTGATTTATTAATGTATTATTCAGTTAACAAACTTGATTGTACACAGTGCAGGAGTTATTCTAACCGAAACTAATGAATGAGTAACATGAAAGGAAAATTTCTCAATCAAATTCATAACTAATAGAGCCCAAATTCGATATAAGTTTAGCTTAATTTGGTTGGATCCTTTCTTGGTAAGGATCCACCTTCAAGCTACCAACACTACTTCTCATTTCTCTACCTAACTTTCCCAAGTAATTGTTTGGCCTTTGGTCATTATCCACTTCCAAATATTGATCTTCAGTTGAGTAGTTTATATATTTCATGTGTGGACTAGGATTACTACCTCCTTCATCCAGAATCAATACTTCATCTAAAGTTGGATCCACAATTGTATGATGATCCTTCAGGTTCATTAAAATAGGAATTTGGGTATCCTCAATAGGACTGCAATTATTTTTAGTATGAACATCATGATGTGACACTACATCTGCTTCTTGTTCTTGATGATTCAACAAAGGCTGAGTATTGTTTTCTACTCTTGACTTACATTTGTGTGTCCACACTTTACTAGTAACATTTTTAGTATGCTATCTGAGTTCTTTTGTGACCCAATCATGTTTTCATTTACATCCATTTTTTTCAACATGAAGAACACCAAAGTGATTGCTTTCCCCCATAGGTTGTTGACTTTCTGTATTCTTACTCATGTTATTATGATGTGGTCAATGAGTATGAATATTCCTACCATAGAATGTGAACCAGTGATCCCACCTATGGTTCCATTTGACTCTAGAGTGATCATCACCTAGGGTCGGATCCTTTGGATGAATTTGGTCTTCTAGCTCATTAACATTACTTATGATGTGTGCCATTATGCCACGATGGTGGCATATCACTGGCTTGTTTTTATATTTAACATTAAATTCAATAATGGTTGTCACTATTGTTGGTAAAACATGAAATGATGTGTCAATCTTGAGTGCCATTTTTGCAAGGAAAACTTGGAGTATTGTAAAATATGGTCTTCTAGTTTCATCACTCTTCCCAGCACAAAGGCAGTTCTATCAAGGAACATTTGGTGGTAGCAACGAAGCAAAAATAATTAACAATGCAGGCCCAAGTTATGATCTTTGATAAAAACCTTGAAGTCGGAAGAGATTTCTCACGCCAACACCACACCATGAGGGAAGAACCAAAAATCATCCAAGACCACCCTCTGAGAGCATTCAGACAATCTTGTTTGTTGGTTAATTGAACTGCAAAAAAACAAGACTGAACTCATACAGTCTTCATTGAGCCATAGGTTTCCACATTAATCTAATCAAATCATGTAGGGTCAACAATCAGATACGTTTACCAATGAATTTAACAACTACTATATACTTGAATGGTTTGTGGAGTTTGGTGTACACCTCTGGTACAGTTGAAGTCTCTAGAAAACCTTGATCTATTATGAGATGATTATCTTCAGGACTCATATCAACCAGATCATCCTCTAGTATTAGCATATTACCTAGAGGAAGAATTGTACTGGCAATAATATCTTTGAAAGTCTGTACTTTGTTATTACAATTGCAGACTCATCTCTGTCTGCAGTCCATATTCGTGTCTCATCAGTGATTGAGTTTGAAGGGATAGGAAACTATGAACTTTAAGATGCCAATATTCTAGAATCTAATGTGGATTCAATAGTGATGGATGAAACTCCATCATGTTGTTTGTTTGCTTCTCAATAGACAACCTCTATGTTGACTTGATCAATATGCATTCAATTCACTTATGTTCCTTGATAGTTGTCTTGATCTGCATCATCTTCAATAACACTTTCCCCCCTCTTCCACGTACTCTAACAATCATAATCATCACGTCTACACCACCTAGAAACCCCAGAGTCACGTGCAAGCATCTCTCACTCCATTTCGATGATAGATAAATATGCCAATACACATCGACTTCTAATTCCATGAACACCATTTTTTTAAAGTTGCAAATATTATTTAAAAGGAAGAAATACAAAAAAGATAAAGTTTATCTACATTGCATTGGTAAATAAAGAAATAGGCACTAGAGGTGCAAGAAGAAATAAAGATAAAAAACTATATCTCTTAACTGTAAGGAAATATGGTGACAGAATAGGAAATGACAATAAAACATTTACTGTGATACTTCCCATTAAACTAGAAGATCGCGTCAATAACTATATAATGGAAAGGATGGTTTTGAGGATATACCTGGTCTTGGAGCAAGTTCAGCGACATACTCCTCATCATTGTAGTCATGTAGTTGTCTTCTAGTTGTAGTGGGACTTGTCTTTTGTACCTCCTGGTCTTCATTACGGACATCAGGTTGATGTTGTCCTTCTAATGGCAGACAACGGTCTCCATGCCTCTATTGAAGTCCATACAAACTTAATGTCCCTATAGACTTAGTGAACCTAAGGCCCTGATACCATCAAATTTGGCAAACCACCACAACAAACGAGATTTCTTAAAACCAAAATAGCGATCAAACATTAATCTGGTACATAACCAAAAAGGCACATGATAATTCTATACATTCCCATGAAACATTTACACAAAGGTTCAACTTCACACACACACACACACACACACACACACACACACACACACACACACACACACATATATATATATATATATATATATATATATATATATATAGAGAGAGAGAGAGAGAGAGAGAGAGAGAGAGTCAGACTAGAATACACTCGAGTGTACGGATCACACGAATACACTCAAGTGTGTTTGCATATCAAGACTATTTTTTGTAAAATGTAAACCATTGATCTTCACCGTTATACTATAACTAGGCTACATACAAATTTTGAGCCCATTTGGATGAGTATAAGTCACTCATCCAAGGGCAACAAAATCAACGCACGAAACTAATTTGAAATGTATAATTTTTGCAGTCTTCATAACATGAGCTATACATATCCAAATGTGCTCAAATTTTGCATATGCGTTGTTCACGAGATGTTTAATAAGATCAATGGATTATATTTTAAAAAAAATATTGCATCATGAAAAACTACTTGAGTGTATTCCGCTCCGGATACACTCGAGTGTATTCTAGCCTGACTCTCTCTCTCTCTCTCTCTATATATATATATATATATATATATATATATGTCCCAAGTAACTTTACATAAGTTCAATGGCCTCAAAAACAACTTGAATACAAAAGGTATTGTGTCCACATAATTACAACATTTACATTGTTCATGATATAAAACCAAAAATCCATGTCAATATACAACATGTATAAAAACCCTTGCTTGGACATGAGAGTACAAGGATCCTCTAGGACTCTACACAACCCAAACCAACCTCTTTAATTCTACTAATCTTCAAACTTTGCCTCCTCACTATCACAGGTGTGGCCACACTGCTGTTCACCTAAAAAGGAGTGGAAACCCAAGAGGTGAGGCCAATGCCCCAACGATAACCTCTAATAACATAGATTGCTTACCAGTAGGTTATTTACTTTAAGTATTTAAAGCATATCGTATTTTAGATTTTAAAGACTAAGCAACTTATACAAAAAAATAGGCTTTGTTAGAGTCACAAACACAATTGATCCCTCTTACAACATTATTAATCACATATACTACTAAAAGGAAACACAACCAAGATCATCGTCTAATGTGAATCACCTAGTAACCTTAACAATATACTACACGACTAATTATATATTTTATTAAACCCTAGATAGTTTGAGGCATACCACTCAAACTACTAGCTGACCCCTACAAAGTCAAAATTGACCCCATATAAGATCTAGGATGATTGGAATCCTAAAGATCTCTCCCCTCACAAACATCATGAAGCAACTCAAGCAAGTGTTAGAAATATGTTCACATCCCCAGAAAAGGGTAATTTGCATCAAGGTCCACATATTGCAAAGATTATATATCTAGAACAAATATCATTTGATTTGATTTCAAAACTAAATATCCAGTTAAGACAAATAACTATGTATATAATTTAAGCAAGGCTAAGGGGCCTTAAAATGTAGGGTTACACTAAAGATTTGGATGTCACTCTTTGTCTCTATATACATTCTTAGAGAATCCCAATATAGGGTGTGGTAGAATAAGAAATCATCACAAGCACCAAGAGCAAGAGGTATAATTGGAAAACACACATGATGATCCTATACCTCATGGTCATGACTTTGGGCACTGTAAAGAAGAAGAGTAGAATCCTTTTAATCATTCACCACCACTGACAGTCCCAAGGCCTATTTAAGGCTACTTCATCTAAGGAATTATGATTCTTTCATTTCCTGTCACATTGGATATCTTTAGGGACAAGCGCTCTACATTCTCCTCATCTTGATGTGACTCATATTGGCATTCTATGGGATTGAGTCGGAAAACCCTCATAATCACATCGAATCCTTGGAAGTGTGCTCAACCTTTTGGACTCCATCTACTACTGATGATGTCCATTCATTTAACCTTGTTCCCCTTCTCTCTCAAGGACAAGGTAAAAGAGTGGTACTCTTCTAGGACCGAGATCACACCATGGGTGAGAATGAAGGATGAGTTCTCAAGAAATTATATCCAATTACTAAGTTGACTTCAATGCATCATTTTGTCATTTAATTTTGGGTAGATGAGCAATTTAGTAGTTTCATGTTAGTTGAGAGACGTTCTTAAAGCTGCTAAGATATTGACCTCAACACAAAGTTCCTCAATCGTAGTTGGTAAAATCATTTTATTTTGTTTTGTATTAGATCAACTAAATAATGGTTGTCTCAACATGTGGTGGGAATTTAATGGAAAAGATTCCCAAAGAAGTGTGGCCATTATTTTAGCACTTGGAAGAGAACTCTATGCATCATTTGTCATCTTCTATTCATGATTACAACAAAAACATTTGATTGATTCTTCCTAATCTAGTTGTACCTCTAATGAAACCAATCCACTACTCATGAAGATCCTTACTGATATGACAGACATGATGAAGAACCAAGGTGGAGTTTCATTTAGTGTTTCCGTGCAAATTGTGCACACTTTTACTAAAGAGCTGAAGGAATTGAAAGATTTGGGAATAGAAGCTTAAATTCACACATGTCCCAATCATAAAAGCTAGAATGGTGCAAACACCTAGAATGAAGAAGCATTGGATGATGTACATGGGCATCCATGACTACAACATCAAAATAAAAAATAAGACTTTGGGTTTAAGGATGAGGTACTTTCAAAGTTGAAAGGCTTATATGAAGTGAAGATAGTGAAACTATTGAAAGTCTTGAACAAAGACTAGACCAACCATCCTTATTTGTATCGTGATGGTAGAAGGGAAGACTCCCTTATCAAACGACAATGAATCAGAATAGCTCATGTAAGAAAATTAACATGCTTTAGTTATGTTAAATCAAATGCTCCTAGGACAACAAACACTTATTCCATTCCCTCAAGTTCCCCCACCTCAAATTCATGTCCAAATGCAATGACAACTCTACAAATTTCAAAATACCATCCAATAAACAACACCCACCTCAACAAGGGTGTTTGCAATAATAACAACACCCACAAATATCCCAAGAACCTACACCACATCAAACAACATCAAGGCTTGCAACAATCCATGGAGTGTGATAGATGTCGGGAAGAACCAAAATGATATTTATCTCCACATATCCACAATCAAATTTCATAAATAATGATATGACAGGAATGAAGGGGAGTGTGACATACCTTTGTCACGTAGTAGATCCAACGACGGTTCTCACAAGAATAAAGTTGGAAGAAGATGTTGTTGACATTTTCCCAACATAGTGGCAAAGGTGTCAATGTCTCTACATAGTCTTATAGTGGCAAAGGTGTCAATGTCTCTACATAGTCTGCAAGGACAACGAGAACCCACTTTATACTCCAAGAGTCGACATTAAAGGAGAAACCCTTCCATTGGAAACATGCTACCATTGCACAATATCTCATCTCTCCCTATATCCTTGTGGGTAATGACAGTTGGTCAAAGGCCTCTGAAAAGTGCACGTATATCTAGAAACCATGGTTTTCATGTCCCTATTTATTGGAAAGGTAGGGAAGTATGGTTTCTAATAAACCTTAGGAATGAAAAGGAAATAACCAATTTTTCAACTTGATGTTTGCATGTAGCTAGTTGGGTGACTGGCATGGTCCAGTCCAATGACTGTCCAGGTCGATTTACTTTACAACAATCCACCTGGACTTTTAGTCAGGTTACTGGCCAATACAATTGACCAACTGAACTGGTTCAAAATGTCCTAGACTGGTCCATAGATCTAGTTCATTTGGGCACATAGACTAGCAAGTCAACTGATTAGATGATCTAATCTAGTAGGTCGATCAGGTTAGTCAATTAGCTGATTGGAAGATCTCAGCTTGTCCAGTCACCCAGTAGACTGGGCTTCCAATCAATCCATTAATGATTCAATTTATTTCCTAAACCTTTTGAGAAACCAATTATCATGTGTCCATCATTATACTCCTTTTTCCTATTCTTCCTATGTGTGTGACTCTATAGGATCCAAATTATTTTGGTATTTATGTCAATAGTTATATTATGACTTCACATACAATGATTGGTATCTAGCAAGTCTTCATTGACACCTAAGTAATTAGAGAAGTTGGAGAACAACTTCAACCTAGTATGGTCACAAATGTTACAATCATCGTATAATACCTTTGCCTATGATATTTAGATTGAATTCGAGGCATGGAAACATCATCCTCTTAAAGTTAAATTTTTTTATTGAACTAGAGTAATCCATTTGAGATACATTTGAGTATAACATCAAATGTTCACTCACATGAGCATGACCATAAATTTATAGTCTCACTCATCAAGTGACCATGGATATCACTCCAATAGGAGGGACATATTCTATAGGACCAAAAAAATTCCCTTTTCACATACCTTTCAAAAAATAAGAGTTTGGAACTTTACCCAAAGAACTAACTATAATCCTCCAAACATTATTTTACCTTGTTCTTTTTCAATGTCACATTTTATTGAACATTCACTTTTTCATAATCGTCACTGCATATTTCCCTAAAATACCGACAAACAAAACGTCAGTTAGTATAGAAAATAATACTGGTATGTGGGGCAAACCAAAAGTTTGCACATATAATTGTTACAACATACTACAACAATTATTTGTTATAAAACAAAATTTATGTTTTCTTATTAACCTCTCAACTATTTTTACTCAACCTCTGGTATACCCTTCTGGGGTCTTGTCCATGTAGTGGACAAAAGGGCCACCTTCTCAATCTGGAGCCCAGGTGCCACATTGTTCTTCCCAATCTGGGGCCTAACCTAGATGTCCTTCCGAATTTGGGGCATGGTATGATCTCATGGGACCTTCCCAATTTGGGGCATGGTCTAGCCTCAGATGACCTTCCCAATATGGGGTCTGGTCTTAGGTCCTAGCCACAACTCTTCATTTTCTTTCACTCAAACATCCAGAGGTGGTATGCCGGGTTTGAGTAGTTTATAAGCATACTTTGTCATAGTCATAGTCACTTTATAGATTACATGAAATAAAATTCATCCAAGCATTTAATTTCAAGTAATCTTTCATCTTGTCAAGCTCTAGGTTGGCTAATTGGGCATCTACCAACTCGGTCAATGTAACATACCGAATCTTGGATATCTTTCCTTTTGTCACTCTTTCCCATCTTTTCCTTTCATTTCTATCCTTCTTGGCCTTTCTATTTAATTTGTGGATATTATGGTGGTTTCGTGGACATTTATTCACCTTTTATGCCAATAAAGGGGTTTATGCACAAATACCTCAGTACATATTTTAATAAGAATCTAATATGCAAATTTACCATATATATGAGATAATGATAAAATAATTCATTCTAGATAATTCCTTAGACTTATGGAGCAAGGAAGAGAAAAAGAAATGAATAATAATGCTTTAAACATGTTAATGTGATAGGAAATTATTTAATATGAGAAATATTGGTAATATTGGATAATGGGATAAAATTCATAAAAGGAACACTAATTGGTTAAAAATAAGTTGAGATTCATTTTCCTTGGATTTGGTTTGGCTTGTAGGCCAAGTTTCATAATTTTGGGACAATAATAAATATATATCTTTTATTTTGAAAAGAAAAGATGAGTTTTCCTCACAATATTAAATAAAATATTAAATGAGTCTAAAAGTGGAAAATAACCTTAGATTCTTGATCTACATATTAAAAATAGCCTTTGGGTGTATTTTCATGTAATTTGGATAATCTTTAATATACATGTTAATTTAGAAAAGAGAAAGTGTGTAGAACCTTCAATTTGAGAATTAACTAAATAAATGGCACAAACATGACCCAATAATGGAAAAATCATATCTAAGACATTAATTGGGACGAGCGGGTGAAATTTGATCATATTTGGATAATCATAGAATCATAAATGCATGAGGAAAGAGAAAATATGATTTGATTTATTTAACATGTAAAAAGTTATCAAAAGACAAATCTAATTGAATATTTGAATTCCTCATATCAAAAATAGTCTAGGTGTCAAATTTGACTTAATTTGGGCTTCATTTGCACCCTTAATTTAGGAAAGAGAAATTATTAAATAAATATAACTTGCACTTTAGTCAGATTCGATTTAAATGTCACTCTCCTATTTCCTTTTTTTTATGGATGGGTCCACCCTTTAGATGGCTAGAATGTGTCCCAGGACCGCACCCACAGGATCTGACAACGTGGGAGTTTTCTCCTACCTCGGGTAGGAAAGGGCCACCGCAAACAAAGCTTATGCACTGGTATTTCGCGATTTCCTACCTCGTTTCTCGATGGTTTTCCAAAATTTTTGGTTCTTTGACTTCATGATGAGATTCCACATTGGGCAAGCTATTGAATGCTCCCTGGTTTCCATTATTTGAGTTTTGCCCAATTCTTAGACACCACAACATCTCGGACGACTAGCCTTATCCCTAGAACTCGACCCACATCTATAAATACTTCCACTCGAGCCATCCACGACCCCCGAACGAATCATCTCTTCCCTTAATTTTCTAGCAAACTGTGTGTGTCACCGCTAGCAATGGAGTTTCTATTATAGGATTGTGGCGATGTTCCCCCTCTCTCGGTGGCACCCACAACCAAATTGATGGTTGCGGTGAGTTCCTTACAACTTGATATTCAAATTCGTGCCTTCAGTTTGTTGTTTGATTGTTTGATGAGGATTTCCCTAAATCCTTCACAACTGCTGCTTATGGAATGAAGGCCATGGATGGCCTATGAGAGGGATCGATCTCCTTTGTGATTTCTCAGTTTCACCCCTCTATTTTCCCCTTTTGTTTTGTTTCTCCACGGAGGGCAAAAATCGTCTTTTCGTCTCCTTTTCCTTTGCTTTGGGCTAGTCTAACGAGCTGTTGACTGAGATTTGACCTGTTGACATGACAACCTATGACTGGTCTAAGTCAACAGGGCCGGGACCCATTCTTCCCTCTCTCTCTTCTTCTCTCACAAGATATTTGCTTATGTGGCATTTCCTGATTGACTGAGTTTGTAAAAATCATATCTTTTGCTTTGGTTGCCCAAAAATTAAAATAAAATATGTTCTAGAATCAGAAAAATGCAATATTTTTAATAAAAATATCTCCAAGTATTGGTTTTGAGTTTTTTCGAAGGCGATTTTCTAGAAAACGAATTAATTAGTTAAAAATCACCAAAAATGCATCTAAAAGTCCATATCTTAAAAATACATAATATTATATATTTTCTTAATCAGAAAAGCCTAACTAAGTCAATGGTGATAGTTTTATAGTCAAAATTGAGATTTTGTTTGAAAAATTTCAAAATTTAGGGTTTCCTTGGCTTTATACATGAGTAAACCCTAATACTTATTAATACATTGAAAATAGGAAAATGGAACTTAGAATCAATTAAAGTGGTGCAAGTTGATAGTTGGAATCAATATTAAAGGTACGTGCATCTAACACCTTAGTTGGGATATTTATGCCTTAACCTAATATTCCCTAATGAGGCTTAATTGAACCTAACTCTTTTCTTGAAACCCTAATTTCTTGTGCCTCGAAGTAGATCATAGTTTCTTATTATTTGGGTTTCAAACCCCACTGTAATGTTTATTGATTCATATGATTATCCTTGCCGTAACTATTCTTTTCTAGCATGTAGATTTATGTTCTATTTAATTTAAAGTAGCGGTACTTATGTACAACCACCCACAGAGGGCATGTATTTATTTGCCCTGGGGAATGTTTTATTCTCCCCATATAATTATAGATGACTGGGAATGTATTATTCTCCCCTCACCTAGGGTTATAGGTCCAGTAGGTGCATCAACCCTACTTAGTTAGGTAGATATAATTATCTTACATGCAAAACCCTTTTTAATATAATTGTTAATGGCAAGTTTCTTTTGAATATAGCCTCATACTCTTGTTATCTTCAACTTATGATGAACCCTAGCCCATCTTTATTACTTTTCTTTTCTTGTTATCCTAGACTAGTTTTGTTGGACATACTTTTTCTTTCCCTTTCCCTTTTACTGGGTGCCTTCCCAACCACCCAGATGCTGAGCAAGGCAATGGATAAGACAAGAAGATCTTAGCTTGTGGCTTGGACTTGGTTGATGGAGATGTTGCTTTGGAGACAAGATTGTAGTAGTTAGACTTCCCTCTATCTAGATCCTATTTATGTATCTTGATGTAAACCCTAATGGGAGAATGATGTATTTCTTGTATAATATTTTATGAAATTGAATATAGTCAGTTATTCTTTATTTTGCTGCTTTCTAATGGTGTTTTGTTTACCATATAAATAAAGATTTGAAAATTTTACTTCCTTTTCAACATACCTTTTGAGTATGTTGGGAATGGAGGTTTGATATTTCAATTTTTTAGTAAAGGGGTGATTTCACTCTTTTACAACATGGTATCAGAGCCAGATTAGCCGAAATCTGACTATTTCAATTTTGTCTCCCTAATTAGAATCTCTGTCTTACATAATTCCTTTAAGTTACATGCTTACCATAGATTTGATATATGCTAATGAAAGGTTGATTTATGATCCTATAGTTTCACATTAGATACATGATGAATAAAACCCTAAAATATGCATAACTAAAACATGCATAACTTGATGTTGTTTAGGTTTGCCTTTAGGCAACTATTAGGGCATGAAGTTGAAGCAAAGGTGTATAAAAAGGATCAAGTTCTAGGGGCTGGAAATATTTTCCTCCGCACCACTAGCTTAGTTTACGAGGACTCCCAGATCTATATGATATGTGCCTGGCCTTAACTGATACGGATTGTCCAAAATAGTTTGCTTTTAGGCAATAATAACCTTAGACTTCTATGTTGTATATCTTTGGGAACTCTAAGTTTCATGTGTATGATGACTTGTTTGAGGATGGATACTAATATAGTTTCCTTATGTCCCTTAGGACCACATGCTTAGATAGTTTATCCATAGAACCTAGACTTGAAGTTTCCTTATGTCCCTTAGGATGACATGCTTGGATAGCTATCAGAGTGCGTAGTGGAAGTGTGATGGATCTTGTACATGGTATTGTAGACTCATCCTTTAACCCTAGTGTAGTTTGGCTTGACATGTCGAACCCTTTAAGGGGTGGAGTATAGTTTGTTTGATGGTGTTTGGGTAGTTAGATTTCAAGGATGAAACCCTCTTTAGGAGGATGGAACCCTGTGACATCTTGAAATCTATCTACTCTACCTTTAGAAACCCTAACTCCATGTATAGGAGGTTAGCATGCTTGTATCCTTAGTTTGGACCAAACAAGTTATAGTTATAACCTAACATGCTTGTTCATATATTAATGAACATATAATGATCATATGAGGAATAATTTATATGTTCAAACTCTAATGAATATCTAATGCACATAATATGTGTCAGTCACATATTAATAATAATTATGGAAACACATGATGCTAATAATGTCATGAACCAATAAACCCTAATGACATGATAAGTGTAACCTAATCTTGACATTAATGCATGCTATAATGAAATATAATGGTCATGTTGACCTAAACCCTAAGTTGTATTCATATAACCTTAACATATACATCCTTAATGATATTCATGTTAAATTGGTGACATCAGGTATCATCATCAGATAATATACCTTGATACACATAAATGTTATATAATAACCTAATCATAGATTAATCAAGTCATAAATATGAAATGCATATCACCTTTTTACCTAGTACACACCTAATTAATCACCTAATCATGACTTGGTAGGTGAAATAAATCATTAATATATAATATGTTTCACCTTGTTCACTAAAATCATATAATGGCTTCAATATGGATAAGAAGTAATTGGATTCACATAAATGCACATAATCAAGAAGTGAATAAATATGAGAAAATGATTAATGATGATACTAATGTGAATAAGAAAGGTAATGTGACAATGTTTAATATACATACAAGTAATCAATGTGACATAATTTGGATTGATTGGAGACTTAATAACAAATTGAATAAAATTTCCTATCACATGCAAGATAATTTGTTATAATTAAAATGATGATAATGAAGTGTAAATCCAAATTATTAATTGATCAAATATATTGAGATAATTGAGTAACCTCTAATTGTGCATAATAGTGAAATATAATTGTTTTTGGCAACCAAGTGAATATGACATGACATAATTAAAAGAATAATAATGATAATGTGATATCCTAATAAATATAATGATAATGTGCCAAAAATGTTAATAATGTTAAATATCATAAAAATAATCTTAATAGTGTAACCCTAGATGATCCTCGAGAACCTGACCTATGTTGAGATGCTTGTGAAGTATAAGTTGATGAGTCGTTGGATGGAAATTATGGTTGGTGGAACAGCCTGGAGTTTTGTGATGAGATGTTGCACCTTCACCCTCCCTCCTTTCTTGTGATTTTGGGGACAAAATCCTCGTTAAGGGGTCGAGTGTTGTAACATACTGAATCCTAGATATGTTGCCTTTTGGCCCTCTTTCCCATCTTTTCCTTTCATTTCTATCCTTCTTGGCCACTTTGTTTAATTTGTGGATATTATGGTGGTTTTGTGGACATTTATTCACCTTTTATGCCAATAAAGGGGTTTATGCACAAATACCTCAGTAAATATTTAATAAGAGTATAATATGCAAATTTACCACATATATGAAATAATGATAAAATAATTCATTCTAGATCATTCATTATACTTATGGAGCAAGGAAGAGAAAAATGAATGAATAATAATGTTTTAAACATGTTAATGTGATACATGCATCTGTGTGTCTATCCCCTAGGAAACATGTTAGTGTCATGACTGCAAGTTAGTAAGAGATTAGTCTCTGAATGGTGTCAAGTCTTAGGACATGATGTTAGCAGTACATCTTAGGAGACTCCAACTAAGTGGTTGATGTTCTGTAGACTGCAACAGGAGGATTGGATTATTAATTCTCTGATTTCAATCATGATATATATTTTTAGATGCAGACTTTAATGCATTAGATTTCTTTTCTGCCATGTCTTCATTGTGTTTTTACCAACCTATACCCTAGCACCCAAGGTTCAAGTTCAAGACTTTTTCTTCACCTAGTTCCTACGGGGGTCACAGTTGGATAAATCAGGTAGATTCAAATCGAAATGTATCTATTGAGAGCATAGTATGGATGACTGATTGGTAGAGCACACTACATATTAGACTTTGTGGGGGATTGTTAGATATATGGCAGCTAGTACATAGAGAAAATGTAGTTTTATGTCTAGTGCAAATGAGTAAGAGTTTTATCCTACATTTCTCACTCCTAGAACTTTTGTGGTCCTTCTATGTAGGATCACATGTGGCACTAGTGTCTAAATGGTCCTAGGAGAGAGTGTGCTCACCTCCTTGGTCGCACGCGCGCGCGCCACGCCACACCTTGCCTGGTCGCTCCGGGCACGGACACAGACTTGGGGCTTGTGACTTGTGGCTTGTGGAGAATGTCTTCCATCTTCTTTTATACTAGGACACAAGCACACAATTAATTACTAATTTAATTAATTATTTCATTTTGAATCGGATTCGTTAATCCTAATTGAAATTTTTTTTCCTTACGGATTTTTTGTAGTGTTTACAAGAGCGATCAAGTAATCGTATGTTAATGTAAATAGAATTTCAGTGTGTGTAAGGCTATAAGTAAGCCTCTGATCATTAGGGTTAAACACATCTTTCCAACTCCAACCGTCAACCATTCGAGTACGTATTTTGCAAACCTTAAAGCTAGAGTCTTCTACCACCGTCACTTTCATGTTACTGCGTGGAGATCTTCTTCTGGGTGTGGTGAGTTCCTCATTCCTCTCCCTTCAGAGATGTGATCTATCAGGCGATGGTTCATGTGGTTGCTGGGCTACATTGATGGTCTACATCATTTATCGTCTGCATCGTTCGTTGTCACGTACGAGATGATCTCTTCTACATGTTTGTGATCGGGTCGACTAGAAGAACGACGTCTACCCAGAAGGGTTGCAGGTTGTTGATTTCTTAATGTATAATATATTCATTTTCAACGAATGACCTGATTTGATTGATGACCTTATTTTTTATTCTCCTGCATTGTTTTATTTTGTATTTTCTTAGTTGTATCTATGTGAATACGTTAACTAAATTGTACATGTTGTTGTTGGATGTAGTGACGTAATTAAAATTAATAACAGAGTCCTTTGACGTCAACGACGGGTAAGCCCAACACTGCACGAAGAATCCACGTAGCTTCATACGGTTGAAGGTTCCAGTTGGTAATTTACACACCCGTACTGGTTGGGGAGAAGCCCTCACGTCAATGTAACATTCAAACCTGAATACTGATGTTTATATAAAACATACCCACGTTTTTATTTCTTCGTTAGTTCATGGGTCAATAGGATGACCAGACCGTTCATCGTGGAAAATGTCTCTGACCCAACTACCATATATGAGGGAGGGCCGGACGGGTACGTATATATAACAGCATCTGCGCCTGTTTTGTTTCTATCTAATCTCGAACCAGTATTTCAGATATTCTTGTCTCCCCTTCTGCATCTGCAAGCATGAGACACAGCCAAGTGGTCCCGGCGCCAGCGGTGCTTCTCGTGTTGCTGGTGATACTAAGCAGCAGCAGCTCCGTGGTCATGAGGGCAGAAGCAAGGTTCTTGGAGGGCGTGCAGAGGTGGGTGTGGGATGACAGCTCCTTGTTTCAGCTACTACCTCAAGGAGGTCCTTCGTCAGGGCATTCGGGATGCACTGCCGGCCCTGCTGCAACTGGTGGTGGTTGCCCTCCTAAACGGACCCTATGATTTCGATTCTAAATTCTTTTGGGAGGTTAATTGGAATTTTTCCTTATTCGTTAATTCATTAAGTATGTTATTCTTGTAATCAGCGCCAAAGGCTCGTGTATTATTATATTATTTTCTTTGATGATTGGGTTTCATTCATTTCGTGTCCCTTGCAAACCAAGTTTTTAACCAAACCACTTCACGTTAAGTGAGCGCGATATCATAAGGTTCATTTCGGGTTTGACACCACATGATGCGTGTCTGTACTTCCACCTGGCATGATAGAAAAATTGAACTATGTTGGACGGAAAGAGAAAAGTTTTTCTCCTCCCTTCTCTAAGGGCACGTTTGCTTTGGGAGATCTGATGGGATTAAAGGGCTCATTTGGTTCCACAGAAAACTAAAACACGTTTTCCAAGTACCTGTGTTTTCTAACTAATTACGTTTGGTTGAGTGTAACTCAAACTCGCGCTGAGAAAATAATCTACACCGTCACGTCTCCGTCTGTGAAAAATCCGTGAAAATCGACCGCGCCCAATCTGGGCGCAGTTCGTTTTCTCTGACTCTCAGTTACCGGCTATCTGCTCCAGTTGACTCATGACTGCCATCTCATGAATACAACACCGGCTGTTACCTGCTATACCAACCGGATCAGAAGATATTGAGGCGGGCCACCGTGAACGCTGCAAGGAACAACGCAGTACCAAACGAAAAACAAACAAAATACACAACTTGATTTTACTTTAAACCAGACGTTGCTGCTAGGCTTGCAACTCACAACATTCGAATTCTTGTTTTAAAATTCACGGTAAGAACTGGACTGGTTTTACGTGGAACCAGACGAGCCCTAAGACGAATCTCAAACTTCTTCAATCCCGGTTTCGCTAATTTGCTGACTTCCAGAAATACAGAAACATAGAGCAATATGTTTGGTCAGCTGGATTGCTTTTGCCGTGTCGGGACCAGCCGTCATGTGCAGATTGACGCGGCTGGCAGCAATAGTTAACAAAGTTTATCACGCAAATTTGCTGGAGTGACGGCGTCCCGCCCTTTTGAGATGGGGATCTTAATCTTGCACGCTCTGTATAGTTGACAAATGCTGGATTTCTCTCATTTTATAGCTCCGACTAATCAAACATAAATTTTCGGCTGAAGAATTTTGGATTGCAATCCAATACAGCAGAACACGACAAAGCAAACGTACCCTAAGAGGCTGTAGCGGAAGTCAATGTTTGGGAGCTAGGAATCAAGAAATGTCAAAGTCTCTTTATAGGAGACCGTCAAAATTTACAAACCATACTATCTCTTGTTGGCAAACAATTCCAATATGTAATATTCTACTTTGTCATAAACATGCGCATACAAACCTCGCCCGTCTTGACTACCAGATTAACACCAAGTGGAGCAAGAAGCATCGGCGCATGCCGCTTCAATCGCGGGAAGGTTCCTGCAGTGGGGATTTCAACCGGTAGATCGGTGAAGATTGTGGTATTAGACCCACTTGAAGACTTGGTCGACGTGTGGTATGATCGAGCTTACCGGGAAGCCACCGATATGATGTAAACGCATGGAAGAGTAAAAAACTAGCTTTTGGCTGAGCCAATCAACAAATGTTTCTTTACAATTGTTTAACTGGTAGACCTGCTGTTTGTTTATAGCACAAGTTGTTTTATAGTGCAGACAGTGGTTCACCAGATGATGCGCAACACTTGATGGTGCGGGTAAAAGAGAAAAGCATTCTTCATCTCTGGGTGTTGATTAGTCAATCAACAAATGACATTCATATATGCTCTTAAAACTGTCTAAGCTGATAAAGTTTATTTTGTTTGTGGTACATGCTATTTTGCAACTCAGGTGTGGTTCCACTCGATGGTGCGGGTTAAAAAAAATAACGACATGCTTCACCTCTGGACCCCTCCAGACTTGTTAACCAGGGACAAAATCTGCATACATGCACTTATGGACTGATGTTTAAATCGGATTTGTGTGAGGAAACTTGTCACCCCATTGAAATCACCCGAATTGGGTTTATCTGTTTAGTCTGTTGGTCTTGCGGATAACCTTTGGGGACCTACAAGTGAGCCAATTAATTAAAATTAATATATTAATATAAGTACAATGTATATATGACTATGCAGAAATGGATGTATGGAGAGCGTTGAAGGCTCTGCAACAGGTGACTAGGCTGTACGTAGAGATGCTAACCTTGGTGGTGGCAGCCATTTCACCGGCGGGCATGGGAGAGGTGGTAGGGCCTTCATGAATGGATCACAAGACCAGAGATCTGAAAATGGCAAAAACTCAAGGCTAAATGTTACCGAGAACAACATGGAATTTGCTTATAATGGACTGAGAGGTGAACATGTGTCTGACTCAAAGTTCTCAACAAGAAGATCTATCATCATCGACAAGGAATTATATCCACCATTGTTTGGAGTGCTTCAAAATGAAATGGCGACGATGGTTACATTGTCACATCACCACTCATTTAGAGACAAGCATTGGAAGTTTTGGACCGTTTGTTGGTAATTTCATTTGTGATGATGCCTTCAAGAGGGTGGATCTCGATGACATCTCTTTTATGAACGATAGTGGCTCTCAAAATTTTTAATAGCACTTCATTTACACTATATTACAAAAACCATGCCACTTGTAATTTTAGTGAAGATGATAGGTAAAATCATCTTTTATTTAACACTCTTGTAATTGTTTGAGAGTTGTATGGAAGCCCATTGGAAGATGGAAAGTCTATGAAGTAAGTATGTATAAGGCCCCTAAACTTGCTTAATGAGTTAAACAAGATTAATTATCATAATTGAATTCTTATAACCCTAATATAACCTTGTGATATGCTTTTAAATCATAACACAAGCTTAAGTTTCAAATTTGGTCCAATTTGGACACTGTTTGAGCAAGTTATGTAGTTTTATGCACATTTTGGACTTTTCTATAATTTAACCAAAAGAGAGGTTTTCTTTGCAATTTATCACATGCATTATGTTCCTTGGATATTCTATCATCATTATTGAGCTTTTTGAGCCATGGGGCGCCTATTTAAACCTTGGTTTGAAGGTATTTTCTCCAAGGGTATTTTAGGGTTTACCCCTGATGAGCTACCTTTAGTAGCTATCAACTAATGAATTATTTGATTGGCTGGAAAATTCGATAAGGGAAAGCTAAGAAGGTCTATATACATGGTGGGGAAGTTGCTTGTGTGTGTGCTTGTATATTATTAATAAATTAAGGCCATGGACACTTGGATAGATACTAGAACTTCAACCTTTTCTTTTTCTTTATCTTAAAGTTTCAGATACTTATCCCCAAGCACCCAAAAGGAGCCACATTTTCTCTCCAATACTTCCCTCCTTATCCCAACCTCATTCTCCCTCTGTTCTGCTACAAATTTTGCTGTCCAAGGAAGAAGAAAGTGGGGATCTTTTTGGAAAAAGGATCTAGGGTTGTAATTGACTTCATTTTAGGGTTGAAAAAGCTTCCTTCTAGTGATCTTAACCTAAAAGAGTAAGAATTCCCTTCTTTCCTCAGTTTATTTCATTGTTATCCTTCCTCCTAGCTTTCCCTAGGTCAGAACCTTACTGTTTCATGGTAGAAATTGCTCTAAAGCTCTAAAATCCTACCTTTCTTGCTCCTTATGCTTAGGGTTTGCTCATTTGATGAAGAAAGGTGCTAGATGGACAAATTCATAGCTTATTCTTGGATTTTCTACCCTACTTTCTCGAGATTTCTTATGTGTGGGATTTCATCTTCTCATTAGAGGCAAGTTTTATAACTTGCTCCACATTTATTACTTACCATAAGCTTTCTAGATCATGTTCTTGCTTGAAAATGATGATCCATGCACTAAAAATCTATGCTTGACTTGGATTTTGATTTTTATAATGTTCCCTATTCTAATTTCAATTATATATGAACCTGTGATCATATGTACGTTATTTCTAAGGTATAATATGACTTGGATCAGGTTGGTTTGACAACCTATGGTGCTAAGAACCTATCAACCAATGGTCAATTTTAGGGTTTTAAGTTGATTTCTTCTATAAACCCATGACCCGATGATGGTACCATTGCAACAACCCTATGGTGTTGTCTTCATGACAACTGATGGTCATGATTAAATGTGTCATATGATAGTGAAAACCTATGGTCACCCTCCCCTTAGGTCAGGTTTTGGATCAATTAGAAGTTTAATGACCAACCATTAAGTACCCTAATAATGTTATCAATCAATGATGACATTAGCTTAATATTTGATGCTGATTAATGAATATAGTGCTGATCTAACAACCTATGGTGACTTAATGGTCACTAATGATGGTGGATCAGATCTCCAAAACCTATGGTGAGTTAATCATATAGTTGTAGCATCAATTAAGCCTTATACTAATGGTTTCTTGGGTCACCTGATGCAATGATCAGACCTATACTGTAATTGATGATTTTAACATATGAACTTGACCCAATGGTTAAGATCTAATGTTTATTCCTCCAATAAAGTGAAATTATGGCTAATGTAATATGTTGGTCCTAATAATGTGATTTAAATGGTTTCCTTTATATAATCAACTTAAGGAGCATACTTGTTGACATTGGATAGCTTGTTTTAAATGAACAGTCGATTGTGGGTTTCACCCTACTCTCAACGGAACCCTTATTATTGTTAACCAAAGGATGTCTAGGGTTAAATGGTGACCTTCATATATCACAACTCAATAACATCATATATGATTCATTTAAGGTGTTTACTTATGTAAACAACAAATGATCTTACATTTTAAACATCCAATGGTTCTGGGTGACATTGTGGTATGGCAATATGGGTTGAATGATGATGGAATAAATGGAGGGTTACCCTTAATAAGGTAGTCTTACCTATTCACTCATATGAATATAAGGAATGATAACCATATTGTGTTGATATGTAACCCTAATGAGGTATAGCTTGTTATACCTAGCTTTAATATAACTAAATGATTGTAATTGGGTATGAATAGTCCTTGAATGACTAATACAATCATGTAATACTCTGTTACCGTTGTTGAAACTCAAGTATGCTATAACCTGATGGTTACACCTTGATTTATGTGTGGGTTCATACTTGAGAATAGAATGGAATGCGATGGTGATGCTTCACCTTATGCATCCATGATCCAATGGGGATGCCATGAGTTAGGGTTTGGGTATGAGTGCTGATTAGTAACATTGATAAAATTTATCATGTTGAACCTAAATCTAATGTATAACATATCTATTTAGGGTTATACATGACACTTCACATTGGATGATAACCTTTGTTTGTTCTCTTTACATAAAGATGATGCTTAGTGCAATTAAGAGATAGCAGATATACTTATGTTGTAGATATGCATACGATTGTAGATGTGTACATACAATCACCATGATTATGTTCATAACTATACCACTATTACTTATTATAATCATGATTCTAGCTATCTCATGTTGTTAGTTATGTTCAGCATGCTAGCCATGCCTTTGTAACTAGATATGCATACAATGCTAATCATGCTTATCCAGATAATTGTGCTTATGTTGTTAGCTCATTTTATGATGTTGATATGTTCAACCTATTAGACATGATAATGTTGTTAGCTATGCTTATGTGGCTAGACTTATTCATAATGATATTGATTCTATGTTACTAGACTTGCTCATGATTCTAGATATGCATATGCTACTGAATTGCTTATATTGTCAACAAGACAAAGGATGATAGTCTGGCTAATGATGATAGTTATTATCTGCTCCTTTATGTATTTTGTTAATCATCAATGCTGCTGAGCTTATTTGTTATATCTGATTAAACTGCATAACTATTTAATTATTTAAAAATGTTGTAATCAATAATCATTGTTGGAGGTTATATCTCTTGCTGAGACATGGGTCTCACCCTTGTGGTTCGTCGCATCTTTTTAGGTAATATGAAGTGATGAAAGCAAACCTGCGGCAACAAAGAGGAGCTATAGTGATGAATATGTTACAACCCGTTCCTAGCTTTATTGGTAATCCTAGAGATTTAAGACAATCTAAATGCTTGTCATGTTTTTGTTAGTAATATTTTATCTTGTACTTTATCTTAACTTTGGTAACCTTAAATACTTGTTTGGGAAACTCATAATCATGACTTAAGCATACTATAAAAATCCGAGTTGGGGTTAATATAGCATTAACCCATACATGTGTGCAAGAAGAGAGTTAATGATATTAGAGGAAATAATTAATAAATGATTTTTAATTTGAGAATATGATGCAGGGATTTTGAGTCGCATTTATAGGCTAATTTTGTACTTGTTTTATGTGTTCATTCATCATCTTTGTGAATATAATGGCATGATTCATTTCCTTTAGCCTATAATCATTGTATGCATCAAGTTTATCTTATTTTATCTGATTTTGAATGAATTACTAAATCCCATAGATTGACTTGTGTTTTTCTCTATTTTTCAGGTACCTTATGTTCCAGAACCTGTCGATACTATCGACATGACAACAACAACCAAGCTGGAGAAGAGCATCCCGGTCGATACCATCGACCCACAATGTTGATGGTCTTGAGATCAATCCAGAAAATGAAATAGTATTATGTCGATACTATCGACAGCCCGTCGATAGTATCGACACCGTCAGATCAGAGTTGGATTCAGAATTGTCACGATCGAATGGCTACGATCTTTTAGCAGTCGTAAGTCATACCTATACCTAAAGAAAGATGGCCCAGACTAGGAGATCACGTCACTTTTCACTGCACGAGTCCCGAAGGAGAGGAGAGAAAAGAACGGAGCCGAAAGCAACGTTCTAGAGGATTCGAGAGTTGTAGACGGGCGATTCTACTGCCGAAAGGTTGCAGAACACACGTCACACACCGAGGATCATCCGGATCTACTCTGTTTCAGGGGTTACATCATATTCTCATTTGTTTCCCCATATTTTCCTCTTTCTTCTCCATGTGTATCGTTGAGATGAACATGCGGGGCTAGTCCCCATTGTCCTTAGGACCGGGAGTAGCATGGGAAATCACTGTATGACAGTTTTCTATTGATTATCATAATTTGTCTCAATTCTTCCTGGATATGTTATTGTGTTTCTATCTCAATTTGCTATGCTTGATCACCGTAGTTGATTTCTAATACTGTTAATTGCTCTTGATGGAGAATTAGTGGTTGAAAAGGCATGATTAACACGTTAACCTATAAATTCCTTAGACAAAGTAATGTATGGTTAATGGTGGATACCCAGAGTAGTAATTAATGTACTTAGATATAGGGTATATGTTATTACCGGCGTGGAACTGACCTAGAACTAGGTAGTGGATTGCATCGCGGAAGCGAGCAATTCTAACTGCATGCCTCTATCCAGGATAAGGGATGAGTTATGTTAATTGTGTAAGATTGCATGCAGTGACACCTCGCAGTAAAACTGTAATCCTAAGGATTCCCATTCCGTTTGATTAAACCAAACATTTAATTATCGCTCTTTTATTTTCTCTTATTTTATTTTCTTTTACAAAAACCAATCAAATTTTCTAATCGGTCTAGCTGATCACGACCAGTTAGTATTAGTCTACTAAAATTTACATTTCCCTGAGTTCGACTCGGGCCTCACAAGGCCTATATTACTTTGATACGTGCACTTGCGTTTAACGCACGAATCAAGCATGTCAAGTTTTTGGTGCTGTTGCCGAGGAATACGGCAAATTTCAGCACTACGAGTGCTGCAAGCGATCACTCAAGGCCACTTTTTACTACAATTTTAATTTTTGAACTTAATTGCCTATCTTTCAGACTTTCATTCATTCTAGCACTGTACTTACTTGATTCTTCATATTTCAGGTACTAGTGCATGGTGAGGACGCGTAGTACAGACTACACAGAATCATCTAAGATTCCGCCATCGGGTGAAGAAGACGAGCTGATAAACACGCCACCCAAGGACATTGAACAAGAACTCGAGACTTTCACAATGGCCGAGGAATAGACCATTTGGGAGAAGATTAAAGCTTCTTCTTCCTCTGCGTAGAAGGGGCCAATCAAGAAACAAGCTATCAACATACCCAATTATAAGATTGATCCAGGGCTTATTCAATTAGTCAAGTCACAGACATTCCATGGACTCAAAAATAAAGACCCGATAGCCCACATTAGCACCTTTGTGGAGAATTGTGATATGGTGAAGGTAGATAGGTTCCTACAAGAGGGCATTTACCTGAAATTATTCCCATCCTCTTTAGCAGGCAACACACGGGAGTGGCTTTATAATATGGATGATGAATATGTCAAATCTTGGGATATGATGATTGAGGTGTTCTTTGAAAGGTATTTTCTGCCTGAAAAGACAAATGATCTCATGAGGAGGATCCACAACTTCAAACAGCAGTCCGACGAGACACACTTGGAGACATGGGAACACTTCAATATCATGCTATGAAAATGCCCACATCATGGGATGGATTTAGAAACCCAGGTGAAGATATTTTATTTTGCTCTTAACAAACATGATAGGAGTAATCTAGACTCATCGGGAACAAGTTTCTTTCTAAACAATAAAGGCTCCAAGTGTCGAGAGATTTTAAAGAATATGGCTAAGAAACAATCTTGGGGTGAAAGAGATGCACCATAACTGCTCAAAGTTATAGGGGATGCCAAGGCCATTAAAGAATTAAATGAGAAGATGGATTTGATAGCGAAGAGACTTCTAGCAAAAGATGATGATGGGTCTGATGATGAGGCACAAGAAAAGTTCATGCACCAACAACAAGGCTACAGGAATAATGACTATGCATGGAGGAAAGACAAGAAATTCTCGTGGAAGGATGTAAACAATTTTCTGCAGGATCCGGATATGAAGCCACAACCTAGGGCGGAGGAAAAAAGTAATGAGCTGCTCAACCAAGTAATAAAGCAAAACTAAGAATTGATGAATACATTCGGTAAGAAAATCCAGTCACATGGGGAATTTATAAACCAATTTGGTCAGACTCTACAGAGCCATGGGGCACAAATGAGGACGCTGGAGACGTCCACAGTGCAGATGGCAGCTGAAATTGCAAGCTTGAAGAAGTCAGCAAAGCATGGTTTTCCAGGGAATACTGATGTTCTAGGAGGGAGAAGCCAAGGCTATCTTGCTGAGGAGTGGAAAATTTTTTTAAACTCTAAAGCTGATGAACCAAACACATCACAACCAGAAGCTACATGTGAGGCTCCAGAAGAAGCCAAAGTCACAAAAACTGCTAAGGACAATGCATAGATTGCTGTGGAGGAGCCCATTGTTGAGAAAGATGTAGAGAAGAGGACACCATATGTGCCACCACATCAGAAAGCAGAGACAGTCCTGGTTCCATATCCGAACAACCTTAAAGCAAAAAAGGTGGATCAAAAATTTAAGAAATTCTTGGACAACTTTAGGAAATTATCTGTCAATATTCCACTACTTGATGCAATTGAGCAGATACCTTCTTATGGTAAGTTTCTAAAGGACATTATCACTAAGAAGAGGAAGATTCTAGACACTGAAGTGGTGGTTCTCAAAGAACAGGTGAGCGCATTCATTCTAGGGACATTGCCACTGAAGAGATAGGATCCAGGGTGCTTCAACATTTCTTGCTACACCGGGAAGGTAAAGTTTGGAGAGGCCCTTTGTGATTCAGGAGCGAGGATCAACTTGATGCCTCTATCCACCTTCAAGAAGCTTGGTCTTAAAGAATCCTGAAGGAGCAACATGATGATCCAGCTTGCAGATAATTCAGTCGTAAGGCCTTATGGGATTTGTAAGGATGTTTTAGTCAAGGTGGACAGATTTGTTTTTTCGGCAGATTTTGTTGTGATGGAGATGCAAGATGAGTAAGGGAACAAGCTGCTACTAGGTAGACCCTGCTAGCCTACAAATGACATGATTCTAGAAATGGGTAGAGGTCGGTTGACCATGGGCATAGCTGATGACCGAAGTGAAATAGTAATGCCGAATAGCCCAAAGTCGTCAAAGGAACAAGGACATGGCAATAAAGTCAGATACTTTGATCACAATGTTTCCATTTATCTAGGGAAACCCTTTCTCGACATGGCACATGTCATGACCAGGGTGGATAGGGGAACGCTTGCCGAGGATATCATGGAGCAAACTAAGGTGGTCTCTCTTGCTAAAGCCGTGGGATATCCAAATGATGAAGATGAAGAAGCTTGCTTGTCTACTGAGGATGATGCTGTGGAGATCTCAATGCTAGAATCTTCTCCTCAATTGCCTCTTGAAGCTTGCTTGTTCAATATTATGGATGACTGGATGAGGAACACACTACGGGACTGTGTGAAGATGCTTCAAGTTTTGCCTTGTTACTATTCTAGGCACTTTGAAGATTTGGGACAACTGCCGCCCCCATTGCAACCTTCTTTGGTGAATCCGCTGGATTTGGAGCTAAAACCGTTGCCCCCCATTTGAAATATGCATTCTTAGCAGTGGATGCAAAGCTACCGATCATTATCTCAGCATATCTGAGTGCCACTGAAGAAGAACAATTGATGGTTGTGTTGAAGAACCACCGTGGTGCTTTTGGGTGGTCAGTTTCTGACATCAAGGGGATCTCCCCTACTCTATGCCAACACAAGATCTGACTTGTTGAAGGAGATAAGCTTGTAATTCAGCCCCAACACCGCCTCAACCCTATCATGACGGAGGTCGTCAAGAAGGAGGTGATCAAGTTGCTTTCAGTGGGAATTATCTACACCATCTCAGACTTTACGTGGGTAAGCCTGACATAGGTAGTTCCTAGAAAGGGGGGAATTATGATAACTACAAATTTGTTAAATGAGCCAGTCACCACCCATTTGGTTACCGGGTGGCGGGTTTGCATAGATTACCGTAGATTGAACACTGCAACACTAAAGGATCATTTTCCTTTACCTTTCATTGATCAAATTTTAGAGTGACTGGCTAGTCACTCTCATTTTTGTTTTCTGGACAGATATTCTAGCTACAACCAAATTTCAATTGAACCTAAGGATCAAGAGAAATCTACTTTCACTTGTCCTTACAGTACCTTTGCTTATCTCCGTATGCCTTTTGGATTGTGTAACACACCGACCACTTTTCAACATTGTATGCTCGCCATTTTCTCTGACATGGTTGAACGTTGTTTAGAGGTGTTTATGGATGATTTCTCAGTTTACGATGCATAATTTGATGAATTCCTTTATAATCTTGATAAAGTTTTGTAGAGATGTGAGGACACTCACTTGGTTCTCAATTGGGAGAAATGCCACATGATGGTTAGCGAGGGCATTGTGCTAGGACACAAGGTATCTAGCAAGGGATTGGAGGTGGATCCAATAAAAATCAAGGTTATTTCCAAATTGCCTCCACTGAACTCGGTGAATGGAGTTAGAAGTTTCCTTGGTCACGTGGGATTTTATCGCCGATTTATTAATGATTTTTCCAAAATTGTTAAGCCACTATCTGAGTTGCTTGAGAAGAATGCGGTTTTTGATTTTAATGAAAAATGTATGAACGCTTTTGATATCCTTAAGCAATGCTTGATTTTCGTTCCTATTGTGCAGACTCCGGATTGGAGTCAACCATTTGAGCTTATATGCGACGCATATAATTATGCCGTGGGGTCGTTCTTGGGTAGCGCCTTGAGAACTGACCCACCATCATTTATTATGTGTCGAAAACTTTAAATGATGCACAATTAAATTATACCACCACTGAAAAATAATTACTTACCGTGGTTTTTTCTTTTGAGAAATTTAGGCAATACTTAGTGGGATCTAAAGTGGTGGTATGGACAGATCATGCCGCAATAAAATATTTAATGGAAAAGAATGACGTGAAACCTAGACTCATTAGGTGGATACTTCTTTTACAAGATTTTGACATTGAGGTTAAGGATAAGGCAGGTATTGAAAATGTGGTTGTAGACCATTTGTCTCGCCTTGAGAGGGTAGATGAGAAAGATACCAATATACCCATTATTGAGACTTTTCTAGACGAACATATTCTTTCCATTAAATCCAAAGATCTGTGGTTTTCACAGATAGTCAATTATCTTGCATGCAAAGAACTACCTGAGGATTGTAGTTATCAAGAGAAGAAGCAATTTTTCCATTCATTAAGATTTTGTTTTTGGGATGGCCCTATTCTTTTGAGACAGTGCAGGGATGGTGTTCTACGCAAGTGTGTGCCAGAGTTTGAATATGACATCGTGCTCAGCCATTGTTATACATTGCCCACTGACAGCCATCATGCTAGCTTGAGGACGACTGCGAAGGTATTAGACAGCGGCCTATATTGGCCCACACTTTTTAGAGATGCCTATGATTATGTGAGGATATGTGATGCATGTCAGCGGGTAGGTAACATCTCAAAAAGACAAGAAATGCCCCTAAATGTGTTTCAAGAGGTTGAAGTCTTTGACTTATGGGGTATAGATTTTATGGGACCCTTTGTGTCCTCAAATTCAAATTTGTATATTTTACTTGCGGTTGACTATGTTTCAAAGTGAGTAGAAGCAATACCCACTAGGACTAATGATGTTGCGATAGTGTGCAGGTTTGTGATAGAGTACATCTTCTATAGGTTTGGAGTGCCCCGCATGATCATCAGTGATGGAGGCACACATTTCACAAATAGGAAGTTTGCTGCGCTTTTGAGTAAGTATGGGGTAAAGCACAATGTGGGCACCCCATACCATCCACAGACACAGGGCCAAGTTGAAATTTCCAATAGGGAGATAAAGAAGATTTTGGAGCGTACTATCATCGTATCCAGGAAGAACTGGAGCATGCTCCTATCAGACGCACTTTGGGCACATAGGACCACCTTTAAGACTCCTATAGGAACTACACCTTTTAGGCTAGCTTATGGGCGTGCGTTCCACTTGCCGGTGGAGCTGGAGCACAAGGCACATTGGGCACTAAGGAAGTTGAATGTGAACATTGATGATGTAGGGAGCAGAAGGCTGCTCGAGCTCAATGAGTTAGATGAGTTGAGAATGAATGCTTATGAGAATTCCCAAATTTACAAGGAACGGACGAAATAAATACACGATTTCCATATCCAAAGGAGGGTCTTCTCAAAAGGTGAAAATGTCTTGCTATTCAATTCACGGTTAAAACTACATCCTGGGAAGTTGAAGTCCCAGTGGAGTGGACCATTCGTGGTTGAGGAAGTGCGACCACATGGAGCTATAGTGGTGAGAGATGGTGAAAGGACATTCTTGGTGAATGGCCAACGTCTAAAGCACTACTATGGAGAGGATTTTATGAAGAAGGTGCATGAGGTCAAACTCATCACACTTGTTAAATATTAAGCATGATTGCATCTAGCCTAAGACGTTAAAGTAGGGCACTTGTTGGGAGGCAACCCAAATTAGGTGTCTTCATTCTTAATTTCTTTATTTTTTGTTTTTGTAGTTAGTTGTTGGGTAATTTCCTACTTAGTTTGTAAATATGCTACCCTAATGCGTGCTTTGAGTGTGCAGGCCTGAAGAATTGTCAATACTATCGACACTATTGTCAATACTATTGAGTTGGGCTCAGTGAAATGACTGTAGAATTTTCTACTATCGACGGAACCATCGATAGTATTGACAAGGGAACAGAGGCCCAAAGCAAAATGTCACTACTATCAACTCAATTTTCATGACTATCAAGATGTCTGGATATTTTAAAAAAAATTCATCTCAGTAATGTCGATACCATCGACACCCTCATCGATAGTATTGACATACCAACATTAGACAATAGCACCAACACCTCGTGAAGATAAAAAACATACGTAGGTGTCAACGAACCACGTCAACGATCCACGCATCTCCATTGAACGGTCTATAGTGATGATCCATGGATGGCGTCGATACTATCGACGACTGTCGCTACTATCGATGCGTCATCAATCCACATCTTCAGTAGTAGCAATCGACGACCGTTGATACCAGCGACCCTAAGATTTCACTGTTCTGTCGATACTATCGACGACCTCATCGATAGTATCGATGCACCGACAACAGCGGCGACCGACTCTTATAAAAGGAGATCTATTCTTTCAATCAAAACACACCTTCAAGTTTCATATCTCCCATTTTTGAGCCCTAGCATCTCCGAGCACCCAAAAGCTACATAGATCTTCACTAACGGTCATCTCTGAGCGTCTTCATCGACTCCGAGGCTCTCCGTCTTCCCCGAGCTTCACCAACCATCTCCTAGGAGCTCTTTTCTCCATCCCTTTTCTTTTTCACCCGTTGCCTCTTGCAACAATGGTGTGATCCGATGCTTCCTCGTCAAGGGCTACCCGACCTTCCCCAACTCAAGGACTAATTCCTCGCCCGAGGATAATCCACCCCTCACCGGAGATCAAGAAGGTCTATGACGAGCTGTGGAAGCACACAATTGAGTCCACCCGGTATGGCGACCGACAATTAATCAAAGATCTGGGGTTTCAGGAGAACATGGCATACGTGCTTCAGGGGCAAACTAGAGAATCCCCAATGCTCTGCACCGACCATGCCAAGGGTCATTTGTTCTTTAGTGGGTGGCCAACATACAAAGATATCATCATTGAGTTTATGGCGTCTCTGGATATCTGTGTCATCCCCAACGAGCTTCACCCAGCACAGACTGAATGGAAAGAGGGGTGAGTTTCTTTCCACCTCTACAACAGAGATTACACCATGTCCCTTCATGAGTTCAATGGGATTTATGGGTGGTCTCATGGGGATCTATGCCAGCCATCACATAGTCCAAACTACGATGCCATGTATGTGGCATTGGTCATTGTACCTGAAGGCTATACGATCAGCTGGCATCACACATCAATAGCTGACTTTGAGCATCCGTTCATCCAGATATTGCACTGTATTTTATCAAAAACACTATTTGCAAGATCCCGACTATCACAAAGCAAGTTTTAAGAAATGGATCTCTTCTTTCTCTATAATCTACTAGAGAGGGAGTGTTTAAATTTTAGAGCCTTCTTCCTTACACGAGTCATGGCAGTGAAGAGGAACACATCTCAAAAGGCCCCAATCTATTTCGGAGGTCTAATTACTCCTATCACCATCTACCTCAACCTGGATGTTTCTGGGTTACCAAAGTTGGAATGTAAGAATACGCTGAATCTGAGTCATTTTGTAAATGCTAGCCTCCTCAACATCTGCCACGACACCGTCTTCGCTACCTGCCACGTATAAAAAGTCTTTTAGGAGAGGCAACTTCTTGACCTCACCTTCGACCTCAGGCCTGGACCAGATTATAGATGGCCAATCATTGACGTCGATACAGACAAGGAAGAAGAACAACAAGCCAAAGAAGTAGATGTACAAGAAAGTGACGATGATGAAGAGGAGGAGGAAGCTGCCATTCCCTTCCGATGACGAGTTGCTCCATGGAAGTGACCCTGACATTTTGGAGCATCATCTTCTTCTCAGCCATCTGCACAACAACCCTCTCAAGGTGGAGAGGATGTATACTCCATGCAGGGTATGTACACCATGCTCCAAGACATTCAACATACTTCATCTTTTACAGGTATCTAAGATATTCAGAACCGGCTGTACACCAACCAACAAGCCATCTATGAAAATGAGTGCCTCCTTTTTGCAAACTAGGAGAACATCCACAACCGTTTGCATAGGATGGAGATGAAGCAACAACTGTTCTAAGATCATTATTGGAGTCTGAACTATTTTGGAGGGTACCCACAACCACCGCCGATGCCGCCCACCGATCTGACATTCCAGGGGCAGTATCCTACTTGGGACCCGAGCCAGTTCCCACCACCACCACCGTAGTAAAGGGTATCACTGTTCCAATTCTTAAGTCTGGATTTTGACTATGAGGCCATAGTCTAATTCAAGCTTAGGGGGGTGCTGGAACATCATTTATCTAGCTTTTATTTAGCTTTTATTTCAGCATTTGTTTTTACTTTTGAAAATTTAGTAGTCTTTGTCTCTAGGATTTACTGTTTTCTAGGATCCACTATCTATCTAGTGTAATTAATGGAGTTTAATGTAATTGCATGTCATCTTGATGTTTTCATTTGGAGGGTCGTGAGAGAATGATTTTAAATGAAAATCTTTAAGAAAGTGTAAGCTTTTCTTGTGAGAACTTGAGGACATCACTTGTGAAACTTATTGGGTGGGTCAACTCTAAAACATATGAACATGATTGTGTATACTTATGGTTCATGTTAAGAGGATTGATATGGATGTTGAGCCTAAACCGACCAAACATTAACATGACTTTAATTTGAAGTGATAGAGAGAAATACCTTGATTAACTGGTACACAAGTCAGTAAGGAGGGACATATAATTCTTTCTGAAGGTTCTGTCAATTAGTCTTGTGATCTTTCCACCGCATTTTCATTCACACTCCACCATAAGAACTGGGAGCACATTACTGTCTTTTATTCTTTGATTTCATCCCATGTAGATAGGTCTTGCATTACAATTATTTTTGCATAGTTTTGCATGAGAATGAAAAAAAACAATAGATAGATTAGTCATCCATGCACTTTATCCTCAGGTGCATGTCATAGTAGTTGCATAACTGTCATTATGTAGTTGCATTCGTATCTTTTGAGCATATAGTACATCATGTGTCTTATGTTCTTCTGAAAACATTAAAGGTGGTGAACTTGTTCCATACCCTCTGAATACAATGCATCAAATGTACAAGTTATGTAAAAAGAAGGAAGCCCGACAAATAATCCATTGCCATTTATGAAATGAGGGCTTTAAAAAAAAAGAAAAAATGAAAATAAAAGATTGAGAAGTAAGTAGGAATAAGAGGGAAAAAGGAACATGTTCTCACCCACATATTTAGAATAATAAGCACATTGTGTAGTTTTTTTAGATATTCCATCTCACTCTGAGATGGAATGATAGTGCATGCATCATTTCACCAAAAATGTTAGCATTAGGATCATTATCATCTGCATTTTGCATCATCATAGGTTAATCATTTTTGTATTGCATGATTGACTGTAATGTGCTTCCATTTCTTCCACAACCACCTATTCCATCTACCTATTGCTCTAAGCGGTAGGACACCCGTGATTTTCTCCTCATTCATGTATATCAGGAGATTTGCTTCTATTTAGATAGTAGTTAGGAAAATGAGAAACGTAGATAGGAGATCACAAGATGCACCAAGCATGAACATGAAGATTTTATTATATTAACTGCTTTACTTGATAGTGTTCTGTAATTTTGGGGTGGACATCTTTCATGAACGATTATTGTCGCCTAAAGGGTAGTTATTGTTTCGTGGTTGGTGAGGGTCGGTATGTGTTTTGCAGGTGGGAATCATACCGAGATATCAATTAATGTGATTATGTGCTTTAGTTGACCCTCTCAATCAGATTTTATAGTTTTGTAGCTTGAGGACGAGCAAGATTCAAGCTTAGGGGAGTTTGATGCATGGATTTTGAGTCACATTTATAGGCTAATTTTGTACTTGTTTTATGTGTTCATTTGTCATCTTTGTGACTATAATGGCATGATTCATTTCCTTTAGCCTATAATCATTGTATGCATCAAATTTATCTTATTTTATCTGTTTTTGAATGAATTACTAAATCTCATAGTTTGACTTGTGTTTTTCTCTATTTTTTAGGTACCATCTATTCTAGAACCTGTCGATACTATCGATAGGTCCGTCGATACTATCAACATGGCAACAACAACCAAGCTGGAGAAGAGCATCCCGGTCGATACCATCGACCCACAATGTCGATGGTCTCAAGATCAGTTCAGAAAATGAAATAGTATTATGTCGATACTATCGACAGCCCGTCGATAGTATCGACGCCATCAGATCAGAGCTGGATTTAGAATTGTCACGATCGAATGGCTGCGATCTTTTGGCAGCCGTAAGTCATACCTATACCTAAAGAAAGACGGCTCAGACCAGGGGATCACTTCACTTTTCACCTCACGAGTCCCGAAGGAGAGGAGAGCAAAGAACAGAGCCGAAAGCAACGTTCCAGAGGATTTAAGAGCCGTAGATGGGTGATTCTACCGCCGGAAGGTTGCAGAACACGCGTCACGCATCGAGGATCATCCGAATCTGCTCCATTTCAGGGGTTACATCATATTCTTATTTGTTTCCCCATATTTTCCTCTTTCTTCTCCATGTGTATCGTTGAGATGAACATGCGAGGCTAATCCCCATTATCCTTAGGATCGGGAGTAGCCAGGGGAATCACTGTATGACAATTTTCCATTGATTATCATAATTTGTCTCAAATCTTCCTGGATATGTTATCATATTTCTATCACAATTTGCTATGCTTGATCACCATAGTTGATTTCTAATACTGTTAATTGCTCTTGATGAAGAATTAGTGGTTGAAAAGGCACGATTAACACGTTAACTTATAAATTCCTTAGACAAGGTAATGTACGGTTAATGGTGGATACCCAGAGTATTAATTAATGCACTTAGATCTAGGGTATAAGTTACTACTGGTGTGGAACTGACCTAGAACTAGGTATTGGATTGCATCACAGAAGCAAACAATTTTGACTACATGCCTCTATCCAGGATAAGGGACGAGTTATGTTAGTTGTGTAGGATTGCATGCAGTGAGACCTTACGGTAAAACCGTAATCCTAAGGATTCCCATTCCATTTGATTAAAACAAACATTTAATTATCACTCTTTTATTTTCTCTTATTTTATTTTCTTTTACAAAAACCAATCAACTTTTCCAATCGGTCTAGCTGATCATGACCAGTTAGTAGTAGTCTACTGAAATTTACGTTTCCCTGAGTTTGACTCGGGCCTCACAAGGCCTATATTACTTCGATACGTACACTTGCATTTAATGCACGGCTCAAGTGTGTCATAATATTATCAAAATAATATTGTAGTATTGTAGAGAATTCAATTATGAATCCAACAAAAAAAGGACAAACCAAATCAGAGTTAAAATGAGAGAGTTATGCCCTTTTTAGTAAAAATATACTGAGCACCGTGACCGTAGTCGACACCGCGACCGACGCTTCTTCGACACCGCGACTGCAGTCTACACTGAGACCTATGATGTTGCATCGATACTGTGACCGTGGTCTACACCACGAACCGTGATGCTGTGTCGACACCGCGACCACGATCGCCGCCGCCCAGGACAACAAATCATAGAACGATCTTATCTCGAGCTATGCTTATACATTTCTAACGAAACGAAGTATGTTGGAACCACGATTCAATCCTCTATCATCCCAGACATCTTTCTCGATGAGAAGGCAACCTAGAAGGTGATTTCTAGGGTGATTTTTGGGAAAGAGCATGAAGAATGGTGGAAATCAAAAGGGGTTGTTATAGATTCGACTTGGTAAGTTTAACCCTTAGTTCTTCCTTTTCTTAGTTCTCCCTTTCTTGAGATACCTAATCCAGTGATTTTGAGGTTTGTCTTGACCCCCAATTTTATCTTGTACCTACAACAGATCCTCTTTAGGACTAAGAAACACATTAAAGGATTGTTTTGAATGAGATCTTGAGGTTTAAAGCTTGATCCTGACTTGTGTGAGCTAAGATACAAGATTAGTTGGTGAAAAGACTAAGATCAGTGATCTTAGATGAAGTTTGTGAGTAGATAATCATCTTTTAACCTTGATTTAAAGCATACCAATTGAAATGATAGTTTCCAGTGTTTGATTCTTGCTCTATGATATTTGTGATGCTTTAAATAAATGTAAGTGGTGAAAATCAGTAGTTGAAATGCTTTATTAATCATATTAATAGTGATGTATTACCATGTTGAAAGTTGTCTTGTAAATTGTCATGATTCGACATGTGATGAATGTGTAAATTGAGGCACCGGAAAGACATGTTGCCCTAGTTCATGTTTTAAGAGTTGGATTATGGTTGTGAAATATATGAAAATTGTTTAGTGATTTATTATTTAAATGCAAGACACTTAATTGTTAGAAATAGGGTAATCATTAGCTACGATGATGATACCTGTTATATTAACTAATCATCACTAGACATTAGATGCCATGGACATTGTAGAATCCTCACAGGATGAGGCCTGCACCGTGGGGAGGAAACGGTTTCCCGACTGGAGGTAGTCCAGATCGAGGTAAATCGGAGTGTACCAGTAGGGTGCGGGGGTTTGACCAGTAGGGAAAAATCCTTATAGTTGTATGGTACCCAACACCAACTGGGGATTCCAGTGGTACCTGTGCTACATGTTGTAGTAATCAGTGACCGATAGCTCCACTGATGCACTTTAAGCCTGAGGGCTTTGACTCACCGCCTGAGTACCCAGGTTGAGAGGTGAAGTCTGAGATATCTGGCCGCTCCCATTAGCCTCCAAGAGGCAGACGTGCCGATGCCAGCTACAGACATGGTATTGAGATTAAAGACTTAGGAACCCAGACATGCTTCTAAGTCTTGTACAATGAGATCGTAGTTTGCTGCGATACTTCTACATGTTGTGGTACACCTCATGTGGGTCCAAAGGCATAATAAATGGATTTGAAATAATCCAAATAGTTAGGTTATCCTTTTATTACATTCAATATATGTACTACTACCATGATGAGTGAATTATAGTTTTAAACTGCCATGCTTACATGATTGCATTTAAGTTCTATTACTTGTAAACATCATAAATATCTTGGTTACCTATTGATTCTCTACTCACTGAGCCAGTAGCTCACCAACCTACTGAACATTTTTTCAAGTAAAGGATTATATCTTCCTGAGGATTCAGAAGCCAACTTTAATCAAAATTAGCTCAAAGGTCTTGAAAGAAGAGTAGTTAGAATAGTTAGAGGGTCTCTTATCCTTCCCATGGATCTTGGGATAGAAAGAATGAGAAAAGAGAAAAGTTTGAAATGTAATGTACATGATGTATATTAAGTATGAAACTCTTACTTCTATGTAATAAGACAAGTTCTATTGTATCTTGTTGTTATGTTTAATCAAAACTTATCATTCAATAAGTGTTATTATAATATATTTATTTAAAAAATATATGGCAGATATTTCATCAAAATTATGCCCTAATCTCATGATTAGTGATAATCGTGGGATGCAGGTGTAACACCTTTGGTATCAGAGCATAGGTTGAACCTAAAATGAATTTAGGTTTGGGGTGGGGGTGATAAGAGACAAATAGGATTATTCCTCATTGAACTGCAATTTTCTAACAAATGTGTTCTATTATGGATATGCAGATGGAAGGAAGAGGACGTGGACATGGTGAGGAACAAACTGAGAGCCATTATAGCCCTGACCCTCGAGAAATGGCTCAATGTGAAGAGGATAATGAGGAAACAAGGATGTATCATATTTTTCTAGAGACAAAAGAAAAATACAAGATGGATAGGAAGTCTTCATCTTCTAGTAAGGATCTGATGAGATCCTATGAGTTGGTGAAGAAGCTTGGTGGATTTGAATTTTCTAGAAAAATAGATCCAACTGTGGCGGAGGTGTGTCTTCGACAACTAGAAAAGGTCTTTCGCCTAATGGAATTATTAAAAGATAAGCAAATCAGTAATGTAGTCTATTTACTCAAGGGAGATGCTGAGTTGTGGTGGCGGGGAGTGGAAGATAAAAGAAGAAACGTAGAGATGATCTGGAAGGACTTTGTGGATGTGTTTCACCTTAAGTATTTTCCTCCTACCTTTCTAAGTGATGTGATTAAATAGTTGGAGAATATCAGACAAGGAAGTATGACAATTGGTGGATACGAGGCACATTTCACAAGGTTGGCAAATTTTTGTCTACAACTTGTACCCGATGATGTAGAAAAGCGCAGAAGATTTCAACAAGGATTAAGATCAGAGATTAGACACACTGTGTCAGCCATTGGTTGAAGAGATAGAAAAAACTTTGGGGAATTTGTGGAAGCAGCGAGACGTGTAGAAGAGTCAGTTACTGCTGATAAGTAGTCTGACAGTAAGACAAGATCTGGAGACTTTATTGGAGGGGGACAAAGCAGTGGTGGATACAAAGGAGGTGGTGGTTTCTTTTCTAAGATAGGATGAGGACTTGGCTATTTTGAGAGATAAGGATCTAGGTTTTCACCAAGTCCAAGTGGAGGAAGGTCCAATTCTGGTAGATGGAATACACTATCTACATGGACACCTCCAACTAGGTCTTCAGGATCTTGAGTGTCAGTGATAGGACCGTAGAGACATGATGCATCCATATGTGATAATTGCGGCATGGCACATTCTGGTCAGTGCTGGAGAACTAACACTCCAATATGTTTTCATTGTGGATAGGTGGGACATATAAAAAGGGACTACTCAAAGCTTCAATATGTTTCAAAATAAGGTTCACAATTATAGTTTCAGACTCCATAGAGGTAGGTTCCAGTTATAGAGGCAAGTTCTTTAGTGGCTTCGGGTTCTAGAGGGGGAGCACCTAGTACCAGTAGTAGACATCGAGGACAACATGGTAGAGGGAGAGCTAGTGGACGTTTCTTCTCAATGACACCATCTGAAGGTGTAGCTTCACCCAAAGTTGTGACAAGTGAGATGCTTCTCTTTAACAACATTTTTGTTACAATATTAATAGATCCTGGCACAACACATTCTTTTATTCAAAGATCGATAGTTAGTGGACTAAATCTTATAACCCAAGATTTATCTTATGAGTTGTTGTTAAAAGTTCCACTAGGTGAATCCTCAGTTTTGATAAAAGAATGTCCTGGATGTCTGTTAAGTTTTAGTGGGTATACAATAGCAGTTAATCTCATACCCTTAGATATTAATTCTTTTCAAATCATTTTGGGTATGGACTACCTTGAGACATATCATGTCTAGTTAGATTGTTGGAAGAAAGAATCTATCTTTCCAGAAGGTGGTTTTTCACATGTCTTCACTGGAGATAGAAAAGTATAGCCCACGTGTATAGTATCAACAGTTGTAGCTGATAAGATGATGAGAAAGGGGTGTGGGGCCTTTTTAGCTCATGTGGTGGATTCTAGGGTAGAGAGAAGAGTAGTCTGTCAAGCAAATATTCCAGTAGTATGTGAGTTTTCAGATGTCTTCCCTGATGAGTTACCAGGTTTACCACCTAAAAGAGATATTGACTTTGAGATACAAACTTTACTTGGTAGCCATCCAGTAGCATTACCTACCTCTAGAATGGCACCTAGGGAGTTAAAGGAATTGAAAACCCAATTATATGAGTTGTTGAATAAAGGATTTATTCAACCTAGTACATCACCTTGGGGAGATCCAGTACTGTTCGTGAAAAATAAGGATGGAACCATGCAGTTATGTATAGACTACATACAATTGAATAAGATACCAATTAAGAATAAATATCCTTTTCCTAGGATTGAAGACCTATTTGATCAACTCCGTGAGGCAACGATCTTTTCAAAGATAGATATCAGGTCAGGTTATCATCAGCTAAGGATAAAGGCATCTGATGTACCTAAGTCAACATTCAGAACTAGGTATGGGCACTATAAGTTTGTAGTTACATCTTTTGGATTAACAAATGCCCCTGCAACCTTTATGTACATGATGAATAGGGTTTTCATACCATATTTAGATCAGTTCATAATAGTGTTTATAGACAACATCCATATATATTCTAAAGATGCAGAACAACATGAGAAACATCTGAGGATAGCCCTACAGTTGTTAAGGCAACATCAGCTTTATGCTAAGTTTAGCAAATGTGAGTTTTGGTTGGCTGAAGTATCTTTTCTTAGACATGTCATATCAGGAGAAGGGGTTAGTATTGACCCTAAGAAGGTAGAATCTATTCTTCAGTGGGAGCAACCTACGACCCCTACTAAGATCAGAAGTTTGCTAGGGTTAGTAGGATATTACATGAGATTTATAAGGAACTTCAGTGCAATAACAACGTCTCTTACACGCTTAACAAGGAATGATGTACCTTTTGTTTGGCATGAATCATGTGAAATTTTTTTCCAAATTTTAAAGAAGAAGTTAACTACAACACCAGTCTTGATATTACTAGAGGTAGATAAGGGCTATGTGGTTTTCTGTGATGCGACCATGAGAGGTTTAGGATGTGTTCTTTTGCAAGAAGGGAAAGTGGTGGCCTATGCTTCTGGACAACTTAAGAAGAATGAAGAGAACTATCCCACACATGATCTTGAGTTGGCAGGAGTAGTGCATGCTCTAAAGACATGGCGTCATTATCTATATGGTGAATCATGTCAAGTCTTTACTGATCATAAGAGTCTGAAGTATATTTTCACACAAAGGGATCTCAATCTGAGACAACATAGATGGTTGGATCTTATAAACAATTATGATGTCACTATTGATTATCATCCTGGAAAGGCCAATGTAGTAGCAGATGCTCTGAGTAGAAAGTCAACATCGTATGTGGAAATGTTTTCAATGGCATGTGTAAAAAGAGACATGTTAGTTAAGATGAGATAGATGAATTTGGATCTGAATGTTTCTAATCAAGGTGGACTGATTGCATAAATGCATGTTAGACCTACATTTTATGATCAAATTTAGGAGCTTCAACATAGTGATAGAGAATCACAACAGATCATTCATGATATGACAAAAGGAAAGAGATCAGAGTTTAGATTTTCAAATGATGGGTTATTGTATCTACATGATAGATTGTGTGTGCCAGATGACACTAAGTTAAAGAAGCAAATTCTTGAGGAAGCTCATTCTTCTATGTATGCAATGCATACAGGTAACACAAAGATGTATAGGAACCTGAAGGAGTTGTATTAGTGGTCATGTATGAAGAAGGATGTGGCTGAGTATGTGTCTAAGTGTGATGTATGTCAACAAGTCAAGGATGTACATTAGAAGCTGATGGGTACTTTGCAATCACTTCCTATCCCTGAATGGAAGTGGGAGCAAATCACCATGTATTTTGTGGTTGGATTACCTAGGACACAATGTGGTTTCAACTCAGTTTGGGTAATAGTAGATAGGCTAACAAAGTCTTCTCACTTTTAACCAATTAAAACAACATGGGATACACCAAAGTTAGCCAAACTCTATATAGATGAGGTAGTTAGATTGCATGGAATACCTATTTCTATAATATTTGATTGAGATCCTAAATTTACATCTAGGCTTTGGAATCAATTGCAATGTTCCTTGGGAACAAAGTTGAAATTTAGCACAACTTTTCATCCTCAGACAGATGGACAGTCAGAGAGGGCAATTCAGACCCTAAAGGATATGCTGAGAGCATGTGTTTTGCAGTTCAGTGGTAGTTGGGATGATCATCTCAGTCTAATGGAGTTCGCCTATAACAACAATCACCATTCTAGCTTAGGCATGGCCCCTTATGAAGCCTTGTATGGAAGAAAATGTAGATATCTGATTTGTTGGTATGAAGTTGGAGAAAGGAAAATATTAGGCCCATAGTTGGTGGAAGAAACCACATAAAAAGATATATGTGATCAGACAACAGTTGAAGGTAGCTCAGGATAGACATAAAAGCTATGCAGACAAAAGGTGTAGACAACTTCAATTTGAGGTTGGGTATGAGATTTATTTGAAAGTTTCACCATGTAAAGGTAAGCTAAGGTTTGGGAAGCGAGGAAAATTAACTCCCAGATACATGGGCCCCTATCCAGTTATTCAAAAATTGGATCAGTTGCATATAAATTGGAGTTGCCATTGGAGTTAGCCAATTTACACAATGTGTTTCATGTATCGATGTTGAAGAAGTGTCATCCTAGTACAGAAAAGATTGTAGACCCATATCCTATACAGTTGAGAGAGGATATCTCTTATATTGAAGGACCAATTCAAATTCTAGACCGTAGAATTCAAAAGCTTAAAAAGAGAGAGATACCCCTAGTAAAGGTTCTTTGGAGGAATCATGGTGTATAAGAAGCTACCTGGGAAGTGGAGACAGAGATGTTTAACAAGTATCCTTTCCTATTTTAGAAATTTTGAGATGAAATTTTTATTAGAGGGGGAGAATTATTACAAACCGTTCCTAGCTTTACTGGTAATCCTAGAGATTTAAGATAATCTTAATGATTGTCATGTTTTTGTTAGTAATATTATCTTGTTCTTTATCTTAACTTTGGTAACCTTAAATACTTGTTTGGGCAACTCATAATCATGACTTAAGCATACTATAAAGATCTGAGTTGGGGTTAATATAGCATTAACCCATACATGCGTGCAAGAAGAGAGTTAATGGCATTGGAGGAAATAATTAATAAATAATTTTTCATTTGATAATAATATTTTAGGATTGTATATAATTCAATAATGAATCCAACAAAAAAATAATGAACCAAATCGGAGTTAAAATGGGAGAGTTATTCCCTTTTTAGTAAACATATACTGAGCACCACGACTGCGGTCGACACCGCGACCGACGCTGCGTTGACACCACAACTTGTGATGCTGCATTGACACCGCAACTGCGGTCTACACCATGACCCACGATGCTACATCGACACCACAACCACAATCGACGTCGCCTAGGATAGAAAATCATAGAATGATCTTATCTCGAGCTATGCTTATCTATTTTCAATGAAATGAAGTGAATTGGAAACATGATTCAATCCTCTATCATCCCAGACATCTTGCTCGATGAGAAGGTGACCTAGAAGGCAATTTCTAGGGTGATTTTTGGGAAAGAGTGTGAAGAATGGTGGAAATCAAAAGGGGTTGTTATAGATTCGACTTGGTAAGTAGGTTTAACATTTGATTCTTCCTTTTCTTAATTCTCCCTTACTCGAGATCCCTAATAAAAATCCAACGATTTTAAGGTTTGTCTTGACCCCCAATCTTATCTTTTACCTACAACAGATCCTATTTAGGACCAAGAAACACATTAAAGGGTTGTTTTGAATGAGATCTTGAGGTTTAAAGCTTGATCCTGACTTGTGTGAGCTAAGATCTGATATTAGTTGGTGAAAAGACTAAGATCAATGATCTTGGACGAAGTCTGTGAGTAGATAATCATCTTTTAACCTTGATTTATAGCATACCAATTGAAATGATAGTTTCCAGTGTTTGATTCTTTCTCTATGCTATTTGTTATGCTTTAAATAAATGTATGTGGCGAAAATCAATAGTTGAAATGCTTTATTAATCATATTAATAGTGATGTATTACCATGTTGAAAGTTGTCTTGTGAATTATTGTGATTCGACAGGTGATGAATGTGTAAATTGAGGCACCGGAAAGACATGTTGCCCTAGTTCATGTTTTAAGAGTTGGAGTATGGTTGTGATATATATGAAAATTGTTTAGTGATTTATTATTTAAATGCAAGACACTTAATTGTTAGAAATAGGGTAATCGTTAGCTACGATGATGATTCCTGTTATATTAACTAATCATCACTAGACATTAGATGCCATAGACACTGTTGAATCCTCACAGGATGATGCCTGCACTTTGGGGAGGAAATAGTTTCCCAACTGGAGGTAGTCCAGATCAAGGTAAAGTACCCAACACCAACCGGGGATGCCGGTGGTACATGTGCTACATGTTGTAGTAATCAGTGGTCGGTAGGTCCACTAATGCACTTTAAGCCTGAGGGCTTTGACTCACCGCCTGAGTACCCAGGTTGAGAAGTGGAGTCTGAGATATCCGACCTCTCACATTAGCTGCCGAGAGGCAGACATGCCGATGCCAGTTGTAGACATGGTATTGAGATTAAAGACTTAGGAACCCGGGCATGCTTCTAAGTCTTGTACAGTGAGATTGTAGTTTGCGATACTTCCACATATTGTGGTACACTTCATGTGGGTCCAAAGGCATAATAAATAGATTTGAAATAATGTAAATAGTTAGGTTATCCTTTTATTACATTCAATATTTGTACTACTACCATGCTGAGTGAATTACAGTGTTAAACTGCCATGCTTACATGATTGCATTTAAGTTCTATTACTTGTAAACATCATAAATATCTTGGTTACATGTTGATTCTCTACTCACTGAGCCAGTATCTCACCAACCTACTGAACAATTTTCCAGGTAAAGGATTATCTCTTCCTGAGGAGTCGGAAGCCAACTTTAATCAAGATTAGCTTAGAGGTCTTGAAAGATGAGTAGTTAGATTAGTTAGAGGGTCTCTTATCCTTCCCCTAGATCCTGGTATAGAAAGAGTGAGAAAAGAGAGAAGTTTGAAATGTAATGTACATGATGTATATTAAGTGTGAAACTCTTGCTTCTATGTAATAAGACAAGTTTTGTTGTATCTTATTGTTATGTTTAATCAAGACTTATCGTTCAGTAAGTGTTATTATAATATATTTAGAGAAAAAAATATGGCGGATATTCATCAAAATTATGCCCTAATCTCATGATTAGTGGTAATCGTGGGATGCAGGTGTAGAAGAATCTATGAGAAAGTTAATTAGATGGCTAGTGTGTCCTAGAGTCATCCTTGTACTCTTAGGTCCGAGTGAGAAAAAGTTTGTATATGGTGTTTCAAATGAATTGGACTTTTGTTAACATATTAATGCTTGTTTGTGTGTCATCTATGAATATTGTTCTCCCGTGTATATATGTGGTGGCTAAGATTATAGAACAATTTGTATCAAATTCTTGTCATAGTATGGATATAAGAAAGATTTTGGGATGTTATGCAAATGTTTATGAGCGGGTGCTAACGTTGAAATCGGTTTTAATCTACCCATATTTTTGGGTATGTGATTAATTAGTGATTGATTGTGTTTTATGTTTTGAGTAATCTTATTAGTGTAATGGGTTCTCAGAAGTTGGTATCAGAGCTTTAGGTTCATTGAGTCTACAGGGACACTAGGACTTAAGACTAGGATGATGTCTAAGTTAGGAACATGACACAAAAACATGGTGCATACTGCCTAATCTCAGTACTTGGATGCCCTGGCTATATATTCAATTATTAAAGAAAGGTAAGTATGGAACTCTTAGATTGTTATATTTCTGATTACTCTGATCAAGTAGTCATTTTGAGACAATCTAAAGAGCATAACGAATAATAAATCATGGTGTGAATATCTCAATCCTACCTTAAAGAAAATGAGAATTGCATCATTATATATCAAAACTTGAATGTCTGGTAACTATAAGAGAAAGATACAACACCATAAAATCTAAATCTGAATATAAATTAAAAAAAGAAGAGTTCTTAAAGATGTGATTCAAGAATATAATAAAATAAAAGACAGATAAGTCGATGCTTATAAAGTGAAGCGAGGTATGAAATCCACATAAGATGGAAAGAACTCCTACAACAAGTACAAAATGAGAAGATAAATGTGAACAATGACAAAGGAATAAGGTGGAACCTGAGTTAATCTCAGACCAACCTATGTGTGTAAGAAAGTGTTAATGTAAAATAAGCATAGCAAGTGAAAGAAATTGAGGTAGATGATCCACTTTTAATGAAGAAAATGTGGAATATGATGATTTACATGTTGGTAAGTGGTTGAAAAACATAATAAAATAAGAGAACATACCCAAGTGTGATAAATAGTCATCAAGGAAGGAGTAATGAGATATGTTAATCATGATGATTCCTATGCTAATGGCAAGGAACCCAAAATGAAAAAGGTAAAATGATACATAAGAAGTTGTAACCTGCATAATGAAAATACAATTGGTTACCTTTCTACTAGTGACCCTTGAAAAATACTACTATGGTATGGGAAGTGGGTTTCCCTTTGTGTCTTTCCTTTCTAGGGAACAACTTTCAAGTGGATCATTGCCACTTGGTACGTGTGGATTCATTATAAACATGAGGGTAGATAGCTTATTATAGCATAAGGTTTCTTGGACTATGGTTCCAAGAGCATAATTTTTTTGATGAGTTTGCTTTTGAGCCTTCCAATAATTAGGAAGACTCCTCTTATATGTCTTGAGATTTGATTATGTTGTTAAAAGTAGATGAGATAAGGATGTGAGTTTCTTATAGCACATGAAGTGGATACTAAGGTAATGAATCCTAGTATCTAACATGTATCAACAGTATGAGAAATATGTGAAGGTTGGAGATGTTTATTAAATGAACATTCCAAGTGTTTCTCTCCCTTAGAGAGAGAAAGAGAGTTGATGATGACCCTCTAAATGTTGTTTGGAAAGAAGAAAAAAAGTGATTCTATAATGTTGTGTATGGTTCAGTGATAGCTAGGAAAGACCACTATCAAGGATTGATGGTTTGTTGGTTAATAAATATGTGATACCGTGTTCCTTTAAGATAAACCTATGATCAAATATCAATGCATAAGAGTTATATTGGATGACATAATTCACATGACCATGATGAGTTTAGAGTTATTTCCTTTAGACTAACCAATGTACAAATAGAATTTATTTATAGGAGGAACAGAGTGTTCCAGTCATGTCATACAAGTCATATCAAGATTTGATGATGACATGTCAAAGTATTTCAAATATGGTCAAAATATGATTAATATTTCTTCAAAAACCTTAGGGTTTCCGAAGCAGCAATAGCTATGAGACAAGTTGAATAAGAGTGAGATGGGGTTGATTAAGTGTCCTTATGGGATCATGATATGTAATCTAAGTAGGTTGTGTAAATCCTAGTAAGGTGAAGATAGTGTTGTTTTTTTCACCCCTAACAAGGTTGACTAGGAATGATGTTTCTTTCTATGGAATGACATGTGCCAATGTCAGCATTTCTTTTGATGCTGAAAAAGAACTAACAAGAGTTCTAGTGTCAGTGTATAAAAAAAGATGGATACATTGCCTTTCTTTATGCTTCAAGGAATGGTATGTGACACATGGAATGATTGGTAAAAAAGCTAACAAGTATGACTTTTGAGTAATGTGTTGATACAATAGATATAATTTTAAGATGATAGCTAGAATTGAAAGTTGAACATTACTATTAGAGTTGTATAGATGACACAACAAGTTTCTACATTCCATATTGAGAATGTCTTCTTAGATGGGGTTTTTTGTACTGACCCAAGATGAGATATGTATGAATCATGTGACATCACCATTATATGCAAGTAACCATGTGAAGGTAATAGGATGAGGTGCAAAGGAAGTACCCATCTTTGTTTACCTTGGATTTCGGGGGTGAAATCCCCATTAGGGGTTTATAGTTGTAAGGCCCCTAAACTTGCTTAACGAGTTAAACAAGCTTAATTATTATAATTGAATTCTTATAACCCTAATATAACCTTGTGATATTCTTTGAAATCATAACACAAGCTTAAGTTTCAAATTTGATCTAATTTGGACACTGTTTGAGCAAGTTATGCAATTTTATGCACATTTTGGACTTTTCTGTAATTTACCCAAAAGAGAGGTTTTCTTTGCAATTTATCACTTGAATTATGTTCCTTGTATATTATCTCATCATTATTGAGCTTTTTGAGCCATGGGGTGCCTATTTAAACCTTGGTTTGAAGGTGTTTTCTCCAAGGGTATTTTAGGGTTTACCCTTGATGAGCTACCTTTAGTAGCTATCAACTAATGAATTATTTGATTGAATGAGAAATTCGACAAAGGAAAGCTAAGCAGGTCTATACACATGGTGGGGGATCTTCTTGTGTGTGTGTGCTTGTATATTGTTGATAAATTAAGGCCATTTACACTTGGATAGATACTAGAAATTCAACTTTTTATTTTTCTTTATCTTAAAGTTTCATATACTTATCCCCAAGCACCAAAATGAGCCATTTTCTCTCCACCACTTCCCTCCTTCTCCCAACCTTTTTCTCCCTCTGTGCTGCTGTGAATTTTTCTGTCCAAGGAAGAAGAAAGTGGGGATCTTCTTGGAAAAAGGATCTAGGGTTGCAATTGACTTCATTTTAGGGTTGAAACAGCTTCCTTCTAGTGATCTTGACCTAAAAGAGTAAGAATTCCCTTCTTTCGTCCATTTATTTCTTTGTTATCCTTACTCCTAGCTTCCCCCAGGTCGGAACCTTGCTGTTCCATGGTAGAAATTGCTCTAAATCTCTAAAACCCTACCTTTCTTGCTCCTTATGCTTAGTGTTTTCTCATTTGATGAAGAAAGGTGCTATATGGACGAATTGATAGCTTATTCTTGGATTTTCTACCCTACCTGCTTGAGATTTATTTTGTGTGGGGTTTCAACTTATAATTAGAGGCAAGTTTTATAACTTGCTCCACGTTTATTGCTTACCATAAACTTTCTAGATCATGTTCTTGCTTGAAAATGATGATCCATGCACTAAAAAGCTATGCTTGACTTGGATTTCGATTTTTATAATGTTCTCTGTTCTAATTTCAGTTATATATGAACCTGTGATCATGTGTACTTTATTCCTAAGGTATAATATGACTTGAGCCAGGTTGGTTTGACAACCTATGGTGCTAAACACCTATCAACCAATGGTCAATTTTATGGTTTTAAGCTGATTTCTTCTATAAACCCATGACTCGATGATGGTACCATTGCAGCAACCCTATGGTGTTGTCTTCATGAGAACTGATGGTCATGATAAAAGGTGTCATATGATGGCGAAAACCTATGGTCACCCCCCTTAGTTCAGGTTTTGTATCAATTAGAAGTTTAATGATCAACCATTAAGTACCCTAATAATGTTATCAATCAATGATGACATTAGCTTAATATTTGATGATGATTAATGAATATAGTGCTGGTCTAAAAACCTATGGTGAGTTAATGGTTACTAATGATGGTGGATAAGATCTCTAAAACCTATGGTGAGTAAATTATATAGTTGTAGCATCAATTAATCCTTATACCAATGGTTTCTTGGGTCACTTGATGCAATGGTCGAACCTATACTGTAATTGATGGTTTTAACATATGAACTTGACCCAATGGTCAAGATATAATGTGTATTCCTCCAATAAAGTGAAATGATGGCTAATGTAATATGTTGGTCCTAATAATGTGATTTAGATGGTTTCCTTTATATGATCAACTTAAGGAGCTTACTTGTTGACATTGGATAGCTTGTTTTAAATGAACAGTCAATTGTGGGTTTTACCCTACTCTCAACGAAACCCTTATTGTTGTTAACCAAAGGATGTCTAGGGTTAAATGGTGACTTTCATAGATCACAACTCAGTAACATCATATATGATTCATTCAAGGTGTTTACTTATGTAAACAACCAATGGTATTACCTTTTAAACATCCAATGGTTCTGGGTAACATTGTGGTATGGCGATATGGGTTGAATGATGATGGAACAAATGGAGGGTTACCCTTAATAAGGTAGTCTTACCTATTAACTCATATGAATAGAAGGTATTATAACCATATTGTGTTGATATGTAACCCTAATGAGGTATAGCTTGTTATACCTAGCTTTAATATAACTAAATGATTGTAATTGGGTATGAATAGTCCTTGAATGACTAATACAATCATGGAATACTCTGTTACTATTGTGGAAACCCTAGTATGCTATAAACCGATGGTTACACCTTGATTTATGTGTGGGTTCATACTTTAGAATAGTATGGAATGTGATGGTGATGCTTCACCTTATGCATCCATGATCCAATGGGGATGCCATGAGTTAGGGTTTGGGTATGAGTGCTGATTAGTAACATCGATATAATTTATCATGTTGAACCTAACTCTAATGAAAATATATAAATATGAGAATTCATGTTTAACATTATTATATGATGGAATATATGATAGAATAACCTCCTTAAATTGATCATAACCTTAATGTGTTCATTGGTGGTTATCATAGCCACATGGTTGATACTTTCTTATGTTAAACATGTGCATTATGAATATGATGAGTGTTAATCATATCTAGATTCCTTACATGTTAATGTAATAAAGGAATGTTCTTAATGTTAATATAACCCTACTATGATTATTTATTAATATCTTCTAGCTCATTAATGCAATATTGTGTTGATATGGTGTATTATATGTAAGTGATGTTGTTGAGCCTTGTTATAAGGCATGGAAAGATAATGATGATCTTACATGGAATAATATGATGTTCTTAATGACCTTTGGGCATGGTTGAGCCCTGAATGAGGTGTAATATTCTTGTGTTGATAGGGGTTGATACCCTGTGATATTGTGAAAAGGATTTATATCTTGTGATAGTATGATGACTAGTGTGGTCTCATGAATGGCAAGTGAATAGTACCATGCGATGATGAGATGAGAAATTATGTTTCACACATTTTGTATCTTTTGAAGTTGTGATATTTATGTGCTTGGTAGAAGTGAATTAGGGTTTGTATGTCCACTTGTTTGATGTAGCCTTAATTCACCCAATTGGCATAACTAATCAAGTGAAACTTTAATCATGTAGTGCCCTGTGCCATGGACCCATCTGAGTGTCAAAATTTGCCAGATGGTGAAACGAGTATTCCTAAGGGAAACTTGGAGCACATATTGTTGAGTATGTGGGGGTGGCAAGTTGAGGATATATCCTTATCATCCACAATGCAGATTGTGGAGGTTGTCTATGGTCATACCTCATACATCTGATGTGATTGAGAATGACTACGGTTGTGTCTCGGTGATTATATATGTGACAAGACTGGAGGACAACTGTAGTTGTACCTAGGATGGTTGGGTATGTTACCCACCTCCTTTCACTAGTGATGTGACATGTACCAAGGTTGTCTGGCTCTTCCTAGATCTTGTATGGCACTGATTTCGACGTAGCAGTGGCCAGTTAGATTTTGAGAGGTATCCTCAAATTCCTCAGGGCATAATAAAAGATGTAATACAGTCGTATGGCATACATGTTTAGGGTTATACACAATGCTTCACATTAGATGATAACCCTTGTTTGTTCTCTTTACATAAAGATGATGCTTAGTGCAATTAAGAGATAGTAGATATACTTATGTTGTAGATATGCTTAAGATTGTAGATGTGTACATACAATCACCATGATTACGTTGATAACTATATAGCTATTGCTGATTATAAACATGATGCTAGCTATCTCATGTTGTTAGTTATGTTTAGCATGCTATCCATGCCTTTCTAACTAGAGATGTATATAATGCTAATCATGCTTATCCAGATAATTGTGCTTATGTTGTTAGTGCTTTTTATGATGTTGATATGTTCAACCTATTAGACATGATAATGTTGTTAGCTATGCTTATGTTGCTAGACTTATTCATAATGATAGATATTCTATGTTACTAGACTTACTCATGATGCTAGATATGCATATGCTACTGAATTGCTTATATTGTCAAAAAGTAAAAGGATGATAATCTGGCTAATGATGATAGTTATTATCTACTCCTTTATGTATTTTGTTAATCATCAATGTTGCTAAGCTTATTTGTTATATCTGATTAAACTACTTAACTGTTTAATTACTTAAAAATGTTGTAATCAATAATCATTGTTGGAGGTTATATCTCTTGTTGGGACATGGGTCTCACCCTTGTGGTTTACCACATCTTTTTAGGTAATCTAAAGTGACGAATACAAACTTGTGGCAGAAAAGTGGAGATATAGTAATGAATCTATGAGAAATTTGATTAGATGTCTAGTGTGTCTTAGAGTCATCCCTGTACTCTCAGGTCTGGGCGAGAAAAAGTTTGTATATGGTGTTTCAAATGAATCAGACATTTGTTAGCATATTAATGCTTGTTTGTGTGGCATATATGTATATTGTTCTCCTGTGTATATATGTGGTGGATAAGATAATAGAAAAATTTGTATCAAATTCTTGTCATAGTATGGATATAAGAAATATTTTGGGATCTTATGCAAATGTTTATGAGGGGGTGCTAACGTTGAAATCAGTTTTAATCTACCCATATTTTTGGGTATGTGATTAATTAGTGATTGATTGTGTTTTACGTTTTGAGTAATCTCATTTAGTGTAATAGGTTCTTATAGTATGAATCAACTTGTTGCCAAATTATCCTATGAGCATGATTTTTTGAATGCGTTGACAGGGGGCCATGGTGCATTTTCGGATCATGTTTGATGGTCTAAAAATAATTTGAATATTTCATTCCTTCTCATGCACTTCTGTCTAAATTTGGTCACTTGGGTAAGGATCATATACCTCCCATTACATTGATATATTAAGTAACATTTGAGAAAATTGATAAGGCTTTGGAGAAATTACCGTGTTGACGAATATACTACAAAATGTACTAGAAGAAGATATGCTCGACTTAGGATTGCAGTTGACACTTCAAGAATAGTTTATATGGAGGTTATAATGAATGGTGCTTACTTTAGGGTTGAATATGAGTTAGTTCTAGAGGTCTGTAATGGGTGTCAAAAGACGAGTCGTGTTCTAGAATATGAGTTAGTTATAAAGGTGAAACACACATGATGTTGGTGTTCAATGAGTACAAGAGGAGGATAGGTAGAAAACGCATTTCAGATAGAATTTTCATACATGATGGCCAAACATGATTAACAACTAAGTCTTAAGTCCCGATGATAGACACCAATGAAAACAATCTAACAAGTGTGTCGTGCTTCAACATGCCAATGAAGAAGAAAGGGTGGATTTGGAAGACATGAACGATGATCATGAATGTATGCTCCAGTATACTTGTCACCTACTAATAATAGATTTGGACAAGGAAAATGAAGCAGTTTCTGATTGAGATAGATGATATATGAAATGATTCTAGTGAAGAGGTATTGGATGGTATTCATGGTGAAGCTGATTAGCTAAGTAATACTCATGTAGTGGAGTAGGTAATTATAAATTCGCTCAAACTCCACTCTATTGTTAACCTTGAAAGAGATACATTTATCTTCTGCAACCCCTACGATGTTGATCACATCCAAGATAAGTTAGAGGCTAATGAGATCGCACAAGTGCCTAAGGGTCTTCCCACTCCATGTGATATTTCTTTTACTGAACCTACTTCTTCTACTTCGAGGAAGATCAACCATAAAGTAAGGGGTATCACTTGAGAAAAGAAAGCAACATCATATCTTACACAAAGCCGAGCAAGGAAACATGCTAAATAGAAACATGGAACAAATAATTTGAAGGATTAATGGTGGCATTTTTTTAAATTTTCTAGGTTAAAAAATTTATATGTATGGCTTGATTCTTACAACTACATCCTACTATACATGATAACTAGACATTTGGGACTACTAGATCAACATGATGATCTCAAGTACTAGGAAACTTTGTAGTTCTCACTTTCTGTCATGGTACAAAATCTTCACTTGTGGTTTGTTTCTTGGATCTTGGACTAGTATGATTTCTGAGGAATCTTAGAGGGAAACAAATTGTGAAGATGATGGCATATTCCATGCTATAAATGTTGATTTTCCTTTAGTATAATAGATCTGATGGTGTGGGTAAAAAAGCATTCTTCATCTTTGGGTGTTGGCTAGTCAATCAAAACATGACATTTATATTTGCTCTTAAAAACTATCTAAGTTGATAAAGTTTATTTTGTTTGTGCTACATGCTTTTTGTAGCTCAGGTGTGGTTCCACTTGATGGTGTGAGTAAAAAGAAAAATGACATGCTTCACATCTAGATATGACAGCCAATGAACAGACATATATCTAGTTTTGTGACGACAATGTCAACACGAAGGCATCTGAAACCAATGCATCCAAAAATCCTAATTGAAATCCAAACATGTTCCTAATTGTTGGGGGTGTAGGTTCTAGAAGATGGGTAAATAGTCCAACCACGATACCACATTACTTATAGAAGAGTCCAACCATTGAATGAATCTTGTGGAAGATATCCAAGAGTCGAACAACTAAGGGAAAACTAGGAATGAGGATGGAGACAAGTTGTGATGCTTAGATGAGTAAAATAATATATATATATATATATATATATATATATATATATATATATATATATGGATTATATGTGGTATTTAATCAAATACGTACATTAGTAATTTTTACTATTTACATCATATGTAATAAAATAAATTCGATCATATTGATTAAAATCTAAATACACCATAAATTGATGTGATATGATACCGCTATTGGGGAATAGAGACGACAGAGAAGGTAGAGGAAACAACAAAAAATTTCCTTTTCTTTTGACAGGAAATCACTTCAACGATGATGTATCTAGTAAAAAAGGTAGCAAGAGATATACCTGGTCCCGGAGCAAGTCCAGTGATAATTCTTGTACAGTGATGTGAACTCTATCTAAGATGCACACGAAGAATTGGCGACAGCCGCCTAGTGCAGCACCACGAGCGGTGGTAGTTTTGTCCTCCAAGCGGGTGGCAACAACCTCCACGCCTCTGTGTAGTTTAAGTGGACCATCAGGAACTCCACCACTACTACAGAAACAACGTTCAACGTCGCTTTTAGAGGCCTCAGTTTTTAGTAAAACTGACACTGTTAAAATTAAACGTCGGTTAATAAGGACATCCGATGTCTATATTTGAAGACCAGCCAGACACGAGTATCACTTTTCATTCAGTGTCGGTTGAAGAAAAGAAACCGACGCCTAAAGTAGCCCGTGAAATCCAATTTTTTCGAGCAAAAAAAAATTATGCCAAAGTATTAGATACAACGTCAGTGTTTTACCTAATAACTGACAATGAATGAAGATAAAATTTGTGCCAAAATTTCCAATATGGGCGTCGGTTGTCTTAGCATAACCGACGTGATAAGGGTGCACGCGCCGTCCCCGCCAAAAAAATTAGGGTAAAGGAATGTCCAATTGGACGTCAGTTTGTTACTATCAACCGAAACTTAAGATTTTAGGTGTCAGTTTTGTAGATAACCGATGCCTTTTACAAACTTAATAGACCCACGATCACCCGAGTCTTCCCCTTCTTCTATTTCATCATGAGAATTCTAGCTCCTCTCCTGCTGCTTGCCTAAAATTGTCCGACGACGCCCTCGCCCACCCGCATTCAACCTGCTGCTCGCCGCCGCTGCTGCTGGTGCGTCTCTGCTCACCGCCGCCGCCGCCGTCGCATCCTCCTTCTCCTACTGCTGGTGCTACTATGCTCACCGAACTCCACCGCTACCGCCTACAGCTCTGCTCGCCACCTCCTTCTCTGCTCACCACCGTTGCTCTCACACTGCCACCGCTGCTCTTCTCCACGCTGCTAGGTAGCCCTCTTCTTCTTTCTTCATGCCCCTCTTTTCTTACTTATCCCTTTAGGCCCCTCTTCTTCTTCCTCCTGCTCCCTCTCCTTACCAAATGGATTAAAGCAAGGCCACGACCGTGTGGGATAACCACGACCGTGGTAGGGCAACACAACCACGACCGTGTCGGCTGGCCACGTCCGTGGCTGTGTTGGCCGACCACGGTCGTGCTGGCCAGCGCGGCCGTGGTAGGCCACCACAGCCACGACCGTGGCCAGCCCACACGGTCGTGGTCTTGCTTTTATCCATTTGGTAAGGAGGGAGCAGGAAGAAGAAGATACATTTGCAATGCTTGACCTAATTTAATCGAGGGGGACTAGCTCGAGTGGTGCGGCTCGCAAGTCCCTTGTGAGTGGGCACATGTTCGACTCCCAGCTATCCCCCGAAGTGAATTGCCCGTAGCGTTGGCCGGCCAACGATGCGACTGTTTGGTGGGCAGCCCTGACGGGCAGGGGGTCCATCCGGGGGTTTACGCTGCCTGCAGGGGTCACAAAGTGGCGCTCATACGGGAGTGGTTCCCTCGTCATAAAAAAAAATGCTTGACCTAATTCTATAAATTTTGATGCATGTTGAATTAAGATATTAAAACCCTAATACACATTTCACCATAATCTTGAATTAACTATATCGCTAAAATCTTGTGATCAATCTATGTAAGATATTAAAACCCTAATGTTAAATCTCTGATTTTGCAATGATGTGTCACCCTAACATCTACATGAATCCCTATTGTATGATGTAGATGGATGATAATGCATGAGCTAGTTTGAAATTTTGAAATCAATTATGAATCTCTCCATCCCTAGGTCATACTAATTTATGTGTAATCTTTATCTTGACGATGAACATACATGGACACTCGAAATGTTGAAATCAATGTTATAGAATGACAACACATGTATTTGTTGGCCTAGAAACCCGTCCAAGATTTACTCATTAGGAGTAAATCTTGGATAGTCCCCGGTTTGGGACTGTTCTTGAACACCTAATCTCACTTAGGATGTAAGTGTATAATGTGTATTTGGTTTTCAAGAAAATTCCGGTAGGATTTCCCCGTTTGTTCTCTAAGTACATCTGTACTTGGAGAACAGCGGGGAAATGTTGCCGAAATTTTCTTGAAAACCCAATACACATTATACACTTACTAGTGAGATTAGGTGTTCAAAAAAGGGATATGTGGTTGATTCAGCCCTATTTTAGGGCTTTGTCTTGTGTTATTTTGCATTTCAGCCACATCTATACTTGTTAGATTACATGTTATTTCCCCCAATATGCTTATTTATATCGAATGCACTTATGGAGGCTTTTTGCATGTTTTATAGGTACTTTGTACACTACTTGATGGCATGGAAAGAGGATGGTCCAATCCAGGGTTTCCTCAGGCTTGGAGGAGCCCAAAATGAGGCCAAAACCACTTCCAATCTACCCCAAGTGGTCAAAGAATGTTTTGAAGCAATACCCTCCATGGATGATCAAGTTCAAGGCTCAAATGCATGGGAGAGACACCACCACGACCGTGGTGAGCCCCCACGGCCGTAGTGGACATGCCCCAAGTACAAAAAATCAGTAAAACTCCCATAAATCGCTGAAAATGGCCAAAACGACCGTGGTGATCAACATGCCCGTGGCCATAGGTGTCCACCACGACCGTGGTGACCCCCCACGGCCGTGGCCATCCATGCACACCTCCCTATGATCTACACATTTTATAAACCCACGACCATGCCCATCCACCATGGTCTTGGCCTACCCTACCCACCACGGCCGTGGTGACCCACCACGTCCGTGCTACTCACAAAATCCACCAAATTTTCCACTACTTTCCCCATTTTACCCCTAACTTAACCCTAGACCCCCTAGATCCCTATATAAACCCTAGTGGCGGATGGGGGTCAAGAGGGTTGGCTACTTAGAGTCCCATTTTCACCCCCTTGTCACCTCCACTCCATTCCACTTCACCTCCACCTCAAATTCACTCCATTTCACCATTCCCACCACATAACCCCCCATATCTAAGCCTTCCATCCACTTCCCACCACCATTCTATACCTTTCCATCCAAGAAGAAGGAGGAGGACGACCCTACAGCTGCTGGAGAGAAGGATTTCAGCCACTACTCCGAGCTCCATGGCTTCTTCTACCTCTTTCGTCTCTCTTTTTGTATGTTGCTTTGCTATGAGTAGCTAGGCCCCTGTGGGTGGGCTGTTTGGGGGATATTATGTTACTTTGATACCATGTTGGGGGAAAATGACATGTAAACTTTGTAATTTCATTTGTTAATGATTATATTATATTTCTATCTCATTCTCCATGGATTTCTTATTGGTTTGTGTGTGAAATCACCTAGGAATTTAGGCAAATTGCTTATATGTGTGAATTTTGAGATTTGCCCCTAGGTCCAATTCTTGGTTCCCTAGGTTGCCTCCCATCTTCCTACATCCTAATCAATCTCCCTAAACCTAAGTGAGAGATCTAAGTAGCTAGATTAGATAATTCTAGTGTAATTAGCATGGAGCCTTCTCAAGGCTAGAATGTGGGGGAATTGGGGTCCAAAACCCTAATTTCACCTCCCCATTACTACCCTCGGCCCCTAATTGCCCTAGGAATGCCTAATCTAGAAACCTAGACTTGATTAGACTCTAATTGAATTGAACCTAATCCCTAACCCAATTGAGCCTCGTAAGGGTAGTAGGGGGTGTTAGGGACTAGTTCCCCTATACACAACCTAGCATATCCATGGCCAGTTAGTAGCTTAGGTTAATTCATTTGACTCTAACTTGTTGTTTGGTTTGGATGATCTAAATGGAATAATAATGTTCATATGTCACCCCCAACTTAAGTGCTAAGTTCGTACCCCTAAACAGCCCACACATCTCTTTACTGCTTAAAACCCTAGTTTTGTGCTTGCTTAGCTTAGTTAGTTCTTTTCTTGCTTAGTTAGCTTCTTGCCTTGCTCTTGCCTTGTTTATGCTAGTTTAGTTCTTTAATTGCACTTCTCTCTTACTTGCCTTAGTGTAACTTTCCTTTTCATACCTAGCTTAGTCTTTCCTTGCTTGCTTAGTCTTAATCTAACCTAGGGTTAACATAGATTTCATTCTTGCCTTTAATTCCTCCTTTGTTCATAGTAGTTTAACAATCAAAATCACCTTTAAACCCTTAAACCTAGTATCCGCAGTAGGAACCTAGTTAAACTAACCTAGCTCTAGTGCCCCCTCTTTTCCATGTGGATCGACCCTTTACTTGCCACCTTCCTATACTACGACACGACCCCGTGCGCTTGCGGGTGTAGTGCTTTAGTAGATGTAGGTAGCTAGTTTAGGTTTATAAATTTCGAAAGCAAATTCCCATCACGTGTGTTCCGACCTCATGGGGCGCATCTAGTCGAGTCAAATTGGCTAGTGTGTTGCACCTCTAGTGGAATCGCACAAGTGGTACACATTCATTATATATAAGAATGACAACACATGTATTTGTTGGCCGAGAAACCCATCCAAGATTTACTCATTAGGAGTAAATCTTGGACAGTCCCCAGTTTGGGACTGTTCTTGAACACCTAATCTCACTTAGGATATAAGTGTATAATGTGTATTTGGTTTTCAAGAAAATTTCGACAACATTTCCCCATTTGTTCTCTAAGTACATATGTACTTAGAGAATAGCGGGGAAATGCTGCCGTAATTTTCTTGAAAACCCAATACACATTATACACTTACTAGTGAGATTATGTGATCAAGAATGGGATAGGTGGTACACATTTATTATATATAAGAATGACAACACATGTATTTGTTGGCCTAAAGTTTTAACCATGCAAAAACTCTAATCCTAGACCCTAATCTTGTTGTAATATATACTTGTTTTCTCTTTGATCATAGAATGGATAGATCATGGATGTCCATTCGCAATCGCTGCACCCTAGAGTTTATTTCTGGTCTTGACCAGTAAATTAGATTTTCCGAGGAACATAGGAAACAACTTGGAGATAGGTTCTACTGTCCATGTAGGTATTGCGGTAACAATTTGAAAGTCAGCACTAGTGACGAAATCAAAAGTCATGTCATGTGCAATGGGATTACACAAGGCTATACAGAATGGCACTGGCATGGAGAGATTTCAAACCCGAAACCAGTGGATGTCGATAGCAGTTCTTGTGTAGAAGAAGAAATTGCCTCCGATGACATAGATGTGAATGAACCAGTTCCAGTAGACATTGTTGATGCGATGCTGGATAGTTGTGGGGTAGAGCACACCGATCCACCTCCCATTTTTAGAAACATTATGCATGATGCTGAGATATTGTTATACACAGGTTGTACTAAGTTTACGAAGCTTAACACTGTGTTGAGATTTATAAACTGAAAGCTAACAATAGATGGAGCGACAAAAGCTTCACGTCATTGTTGTCTTTGTTGAAAGAAATGCTTCCTGAAGGAAACGAGCTGCTAATCTCAACATTCCAGGTAAATAAATTGTTGTGCCCAATGGGAATGGATGCCAAGAAGATACACGTATGCTCGAATGATTGTGTATTATTTCAAAAGGACTATGTGGATTTGAAAGATTGTCCAAACTGTGGTGCTTCACGGTATAAATTGATGACTTTAGGGGAGTCCAAAACTAGTTCTCCTGCCAAGGTGATGTGGTATCTACCTATAATATCACGGTTTCAATGCTTGTTGCCAATCTGATCGATGCGAAAAATTTGAGGTGGCATGCAGATGTTAAGAAAAATAATGATGGGATCCTATGAGATGCGTCTGATTCCCCACAGTGGAACAAGATTGATCTATTGTACCCTAAATTTGGTGAAGAAGTCAGGAATCTAAGACTTGTGATTTGTACAGATGGGATGAATCTGTACGGGACATTGAGCAGCCAACATAGGACTTGGCCAATCATGCTTGTTATATACAATCTTCCTCCCTGACTGTGTATGAAAAATAAGTACGTAATGTTGTCGTTGTTGATATCGGGCCCTAAACAACCTGGAAATGATATCAATGTTTATCTTGAATCTCTGATTGATGACTTAAATAAACTTTGGGGGTGAAGGTGTGATGAACTATGATGCTTCACGAAGAGAGACATTTCGTTTGCATGCTATGTTGTTTTGCACTATTAATGACTTTCTAGCATATGTGAATTTGTCTGGATATAGTGTCAAAGGAGCTAAAGCGTGTCCTATATGTGAAGAGAACACTGATTCAACAAGACTAAAACATGGTGGTAAGACTGTATATCTCGTTCATTGAAGGTTATTATAAAATTCCATCCGTATCATAGGAAGCGCAAATCATTCAATGGATTGAATGAGGAACAGAGTGCACCTAAACCTATACCAGGGGAGGTTGTTTATGAAAGAGTAAAAGACTTTGTCAATGAATTTGTCATGAGCATTTTTAAAAGTGATGTTTGAAACCATTATCGGCATGAAGGGAGTATTATTGAGGGTTATGTGGCGAGAGAGGTTATGGATTTTTGCAATGACTTTCTCAATGGTAATGATACTCCTGTAATGACAAGAATATTGAGGAGTAATTTGGCAAAGGAATTTTGGGATCACGAGTGAAAGTAATCAGCCGTGAACAGTTGGAACAAGGTCACTTGTATATTTTACACAACATGGACGAAGTGAGTGTTTATATCGAGGAACATACCAATTTCATCAAGAGACAATATCCTCGAGCCAACACAATGCGGCTCGCTAGAGAGCATAACAAGACATTTATTAAGTGGTTTGAAGATAAAGTCTTACATCAACTATCTCAAACACCAGATGATATTACTGAACTATCAAATGCCTCGCCTTTAAACCAAAATTGAATGTTATGTCTTATGAAGGGTATGACATTAATGGATTCACATATTACACAAAGCACCAAGATGATAAGAGTGTCGTCCAAAATAGTGGGGTCACCCTTCAAGCGTCGACTATGTTTTTTGCAAGTGCAAAGGATAAGAGTCCAGGTGAAGCTAAAATGTCATATTACGGTGTCATTGAAGACATATGGGAGTTTGACTACATATATTTCAGAATTCCGCTCTTCAAATGTAATTGGGTTGATAACACCAAAGGAGTTATAGTGGATGAATTGGGTTTCACTTTAGTGAACTTTGAAAAGATTGGCGAGAAGGGTGAACCATTCATATTGGCATCATAGGTGAAACAAGTATTTTATATCGATGATCCTACAAATGATAAATGGTCGGTTGTTCTTCATGCTAAAAGACAGTTCATTGAAGATCCTATAGATGAAGAAGAGTACTATGATAAGTATGATGACTCTAGTCCATTCTCAGTTGGGTTGCCAACACCCGCAAATATTGAAGCTAATGATGACTTGTATGTGTGCGGAGATCACAATGAAGGATTGTTAATTGATAAAAATTTGCAATATTAGAGGCATGTTTATATTTTTTATATGTTTTATTTTTCTGAATGTGAACTTTACAATGTGAATTACTTTACAATGTGAATGTGAACTTTACAATGTGAAATTTACAATGTGAATTACTTTACAATGTGAATTACTTTATAATGAGAATGTGAACTTTACAATGTGAGCTTTACAATGTGAATTACTTTACAATGTGAACTTTACAATGTGAATGTGAACTTTCAGATGGCTGAGCATTCTCCTGATGACCGTGCTGATGATTACCGTGAGGGTGAGGACATCAATGCGCCGCCTCACAATGTAAGTTTTAAAAATATATCATATATTTATTTCTACATGTCAATTTATAGTTATATCCTATAAGTGTGTTTATTTTGTCAAATTTTAGGTTGATGATGCACATGTACCCTGTGAAGCACTTGATGAGTAGCACCAAAAAGTTGACAAGAGAAGGGGCATCACTATGATGAAGAAGTTAATAGCGCAAAGGGGCAATGGACCCAAACTTGTTGTGGATTTTGATAATACAGGAAATGCAATTGGAGTGAATCACAATTTGTTTGTTTCATATCTTGGGTATGTTACTCGTAGACATTGTGGTTCTAAGATAGATTCTTGGCATAAAGTTCCTAAGGGGAAGAAAGACGTAATATGGAAGGATTTATGCATGAGTTATTATTAATTTGCAATTCTATTATGTAGATTACTAATTTTTTGGATACTAGTTAATAGCAATTCTATTTTGTAGAGTATATTTGAATTGGATGAAAAGCTGCATCGTAAATGCATGATGCAACACTGTGGGAGAAGCAGACAGTACCTATGGCATCCCGCTTTACTCCTACTGTAGAGGTTGGGAGTAATCCTGTAGACCCACCACCTAGCACACCCGCAGTAAGTGTTTTTATGACATAGTAACTAGTCTTTTCAAGATGATATGTATATATGTATATAACATTCTTTACACAAAAATTTTTAGGGGTTGAAGCCATGTCGTCTAAAAAGTAAAGAATTTGTCATCGCAGAGACATCGACTTACCCATCCCTACCAGGGGAAATGTTTCATAGGTCTGCATTACCAGCTGGTTCGGTTCGTGTGAGCCCAGTACATATATTCCCCAATTGGATGGATCTTCCATTGCCATATGCCCACCCAGATTGTAAAACACTTGGTGAGGTAGAAGGCGAAGTGATATTGTGGCTAAAAGCGGATGTCCTCTATACTGAAACTGTACGGTAAATTTACATTACGTTAAATTTTTAGTGTGTGTATATACAGGTTAGAAAGAAGACACCCAGATCATCTAGGCCTCCACCTCCACCTCCTACATTACCAAGTTGAGTTCCACAGGACCTACCTGTCCCGTTAGGTCCTAATTGTAGGGGTATGGAAATATGGTTAGGCAAACATGATATAAATTGCCCTATAACTATTTCTATAGATGCGGATACTGCAGGTCAATCATACGAAAGCAACCTATTTATACAAGATATTTTAGAGTTGTTTCGATATGATTGGCTGAATACATCTGTGATTGAGCTATGGATAAGGTGAGATCTTCTTTATACATCCATATACCTTGTGTAGGATCTGGTGATCTAGTTTCTTATTTATTAACGCATATGTAATACATGTTTTGCAGCTACTTAGACAAGATATGTGCAGATTTTTCATTTGAACATGTAGGATTTTTGATTCCATCTTTGATTAGTCTAGTAGCTAAACACCCTCCGTCAGTTCAACAATACTACTGTGATGTTTTTACAAATTTTGGTCAAAATAAGAAGACGGTGATAATAACTCCATTCAATGTGGAGTAAGTTTACTTTGCTTATAATTTGGACTTAATAAAATTACATTTTTATTGTGGATTTTAAGTTATTAATTTTTAACTTTTTTACCTCTATTGTTATGCATCGCGAGTTACTAGTTATTGTTCCTGAGACGTTCACTGTCTATTATCTAGATCCTAAGGGGACTAAATTGAATTCAAAATATGGACACAAAATGAAAATGGCATTATTCTGGTGAGAAATATTTCATTTTCATATCCATTAACATATGTTATTACATTACTATTTAATTATGCAATGTACTATGTTACATTAACATGTAGGGGTTTAGATGAGTTCAAAAAAGCCGAAGGAAAGGTCCCCAGGAAAAAGAACCAGCCAATAATTTGGAAGAACGTAGAAGTAAGTTCCCAACTGTAATATATATATTATTTATGTGAACAATGCTTAATTAGTTGTATTTTTTAATATTTTGTATGTTTCAATTTATAGTGTGCTACACAAGACAACGGATGGGCATGTGCATACTATGTGATACGATTTATGCACATGATTATCAAATATGCCACAGTGGACATCGATACCATTCCTGAGGTATTATATATAGTCTCATTAATTAGATAATATGAAATATATCAATCTTATTTATATATTATTAATTATATATATACATCATTCTCTTTGTAGGTGTTTAAAACTGACCACACTACAGGAAAGGCCTTACCAGATGTATATGCTCCCTATACGACGACATAATTAAATGATGTAAGAGAAGAATGGTGTCACGGAACCATTCTTACCCCAATCCCAATCCTACTGTCGAAACAGTAGAAAAAGGATTGAAGCGCCCGTCCCTGAGTGGCCCCATAGGATCATTCACACTGGCATATACAATAAGAAATAAATAACTCAAAAACTGGATAAATAAAGAACAAACTAACCCAATATGGAGATTTCACCAATATATCTTTGTCATCAGAGTGTATGTAGAGTGCGGAAGCGATCTTAATTAGTGTTCCAATTATATTGCCTAAAATCAAGAAAATCGAGACACAATCATGCAATTGCACGGTACGCTATCAAAAACAAGCAAAGCGATTTATAACAAAATAGTATACTTGGCATGACTTATATTTAAAAGAATAACAAGCAATTTGCAATCTAACATTTATTTGACAAGTTTTTCAAGCAATTCAACTTTTATTACGAGTTCCCATTATGCTGTAATTCGAGAAGCATGCTTATATAATTTGTGTGACTCTATTACCCCAACGCGATGGGGAAGGTCACTAGGCCCCTTTTCACCATAGGAACATAGGAAGCCAATGTAAAAGTCCCACTTCCAAATGAGGGGGTTGTTGTACTCAATATCCACATTATCAACATTATCAATATCATCATCATTATCAATATACGGGCAGTCATAATGGGCATGCAATTTATGTTTTCATGTTTTTCAAAGTATAATATAGAAAAACAGAAGACTAATCACAGGGAACAATAGCTCATCCAAATAAATAGCCAAGCATACGGTCAAGAGATACGTAAAAGTATCTTCAATACAATCAAGGAGGAGTTATATAATAGCGTACCTTTCACCGAGGTTTTCGAGTATAGATCAACAAGTAATGGGTATACCCTTCGAGTCAGATCCTAATTCACAAGATTGGATCAAGGGTCAAGATCATGATGTTCAGAATATCATATTTCAATATTCAATATTAGGGTTACACTTTTCCTATGACAACCTTAGGGTTGGGTCATTCACTTATATTCAACCCATATTTCAATATATCCAACATTATTTCCCATGTCAAGTATTTTGAGTGTGAATGACTAATCTAGGTTTTATAGGATCATAAGTGTTAACCCTAATCTATGATCATTATCCAAGTCATCAACATGTTCTTAATTCATCATGATACTTAGCATAATTGCAATTCAAGATCAGTTTGATTAAAGTAGAGTCATGAATCATACACTTGATCAAGGTTTTTCACAAGATTTAGATCTATTATCACAATATAAAGGTTAATCTTTAGTTCAATGTGTATGATTCACATTCTAGGAGAGATAAGTTACAAGATCAGATCCAAACTCACATTTAATCAAGTTTGGCTTCAATATGATCATTAGAGTCAAATATCAAGATTTCAAGGGATTAATCACTAAAATAGAGTCATTAAATAAGCAAGATATCAAGATTTAATCATATCAATAATCATAGGTTGAAATCAGGTTTCAAAAGTATTTTTAACAGGCTTATTTTATTTTTCTGATCAAAATGGACTACTTATTCATCATTTTTGGAGTTCGGATGCATTTTCTATTATTAAAACAAGATCTGACTATTTCTTGCAATTTTGAGTAGAGAGGGATACAAATACCTTATTTGCGAAAACAGTCAGATCGTTGGATGTGCAAGAAATGGCTCCGATCTAGCCACCTATCCCTTGCGACTTGCTAGCTTGGAGGGCTGGTCCAATCTTGGTTCGGGCGGTTCAAACTTCTATTTTGGCCGGTCAAAACTGTTCTAGCTGGGCCCTTGAACCGGCTCTAGCATCTCCTGGACCGATGGTTCGGGGAGCCTTTCCCCTTGCTTTCACAGGTCTCACACGAGCCACACAGGCAAGCGGAGGTGCTCGCCGGAGTGGGGAAGGTCTGAGAGAAGAAGAGGGCAAGGGAGGCGGCCGAGGTGCCGGCCGAGCTTGCCTCATCCCCGCGAACTGGACGAGCATACAAGATGGAGGCCCGACGCTACGAGCAGGAGACGCCTAAACTGCACTTGCGGCGGCACTGTTTGCAGTAGCAGTGGATTGAAGCAAGAAAAGAGAGCATTAGGAAGGCTGTGAGGGTGTGTGAGGCCACGTTCTGAGCAAGGTGCACTTTCTGCGGACTGTGAAGGTACTTTTATAGGTGAATCGAGGCTAGATTTAGGGCTAGAGGACTGGGGCAGCAGCCATGGCCACCGGGATGAGAATGGGAGGTGAGGGGGTCATTTTGGTGGCACAATGGCGTACAAAAAGGGGTCAAACTAGGACTCAGTGAGTTCGAATTTGCGAGGGGAGCATTTTGGCTCGCTCAGATTTTCAAAAAGTGGTCAAGACCGGGAAATCGATCATTGTTGTTTCTTAATCACCTCCCCACTGATTTCGGGAGGTTTAAGATAAAGTTTTGGCCGCTTGATTGGGCCTGGATCCGCGAGCAGCAGATCCAAGGGCCGTGGCTCGCCCCAGACCCTTTGCCCCGGATTGCTGACTTGGAAAAGCCCAAGAAAAGGCAAATAAAAGGATTTTGAGAAGATAACTTCCAAAATTCATAGAAACTTATAGGAATGTCCAAATGGGATGAAATTTGGACCATAGCTTCACAAAAATGTGGAGAATATTTTGAAAAAGTTTGAGAACCAAAAGACAAAGTTTAATTGACCAGTTTGATTCTTTGGACAAAGTGATGAATGAATCCAATTTGTGATGTTATAATGTGTATAAAATCAACATTGGTCACCATATCTTGGATTTGAGTCCTAAAATTTTTTATTCATCTGAGGAAAAATATTGAGGATCATGAGTGAGTATAATGAGGGCAAAAGTGTAATTATTTCATTATAATGCAAAAATCCACTTTATCACAAATGGGCAACAACCATACAAGTAGTGGGGGTTTTAACATATAATTGGGATATTGATAGAGAATAATGACTAAAGAATGATATTTTGTAAATGAATTTCTTAATTATAATATGTGTGAATGTTTCTACATGTCTGAATGTTTCTACATGTGTCTGAATGTTTATACATGTGTGAATGTGAAAATGAATGAAACTGCTGGTTGCTATATGAATGTTTCTACATGTGTGAATATGAAAATGAATGGAACTGCAGATTGCTACATGAATGTTTCTACATATGTGAAAATCGAATGGAACTACAGGTTGCTAAATGTGTGAAAATTAATGTTGTTAATTTGTAGGTTTGTGGCCTGTTGTTGGCTGATATCAATGGATGTCATAAAACCTATAGTTCATAACTAAAATGCAGGTTTCTCATCCTGCGACCAGCCACAGTAGGTCTGCAGACTGATAAAAAAACTTGCAATAGGCATCGGTTATTTGTTTAAAACTGACGAAAAATGATTACAACGTCGGATAAATAATTATTACCGACGCCTAATGCATGTGATGTGGCGTCGGTTATCAATGATATACCGACGCTGATGGTTCTGTCGTCAGTTTCCCTACTAGTAACCGACGTCTATTTCCCTAACGAGACCAGGCACCACGGCCGTGCTGGCCACCTCGGTCGTGGCAGCGGACTAGACACCACGGCCGTGGCAGCTGGCCAGACAAAACGGTCATGCTGGCCAGCATGACCGTAGAAGCGGGTGATATGGTGTCAGTTATCACTAATAAACTGACACAGATAATGCCCAGATGACACCCTTTCTGTGGCGCGAAGGTTTACAATGTCGATTCCAAAGCTAAGAACCGACGCCTATACCCCCTACTGGTGCATTTTCAGTGGCGTGCGAAGGGTTGTGGCGTCGGTTTGAGAACTGACACCTAACGTTTGGCCTTTTAGCGGCACCCACATAGGTGTCGCATTAAAACCGACACTAAAGGCCTTAAATAACTGATACTAAAGGCCAGTTATGTACTAGTGCACATTCCTCTACCAGAGCCGATGAGAAGGATTTTTCCCTTTGAACATCAATCTGATAAAGTTGATTGGCTCTCTTGTGTTGTCTCTCCCTTGTTGCCCCTCCCTTTTATTGGTAGGACTTGTTCAGGCTCTCACGCTACTACAACTATGAGAGAACAACAATTATCAAAGCTAATTATTGTGTCTCCTGAAAGACTTGAATACCCCCCCCCCATATAGGATGTATAGGATTGGGGTTTCCAAATCATTTAGGAGTGAAAGAGACAAAATTTCATAAATTTTCTGTAAGCAATGAACATCAAAATGATTGGTTCATTGTTGAACTGGTAGGTTCACATGTGAAATGATCAGTTCAACACTTGAACTGGTTGGTTCACTTGCTTTTATATTCTCAATCACATTGGCTTTTAATATTTGATTAATACATATCATGAAGTCAACATCAATCCTTGATCCAATCATATTGATCATTCAAATGGGTGATTTGTAAGTTGAACTGGTAGTTTTAGACCTTGAACTGGTTGGTTCACCAACTGAATCAGTTGATTCATGTCCCAATTCATGCAATGTTCAACCAATATAGTTTAAAATGACTTGACACTTGAATCGATAGGTTCAACACTTAAACCAATCAATTTTGAACTATTGTTGTTTAAATTGAATACCTGAATACCTTAGTAATAAAGTTAAACCATTTTCATGAGCAAACTCCTATTCTAGGTGAATCCTATGTGTATGATCCTATAGGTCCAAAGTTACATTGGCAGTGAAAGTCCATCACTAATTTATGACATAACAACTAGTGAGTGGTATCTAGCAACACATCATTGCTACCCAAGTAATTAGAAAGTTGGAGAACAACTTCAACCTACAATCCATGATTTGTTTTATACTGACTATATAGTTTCTTTGTCTCTGATATCTGGATTGAACTCGAGGCACAAAATTGTCATCTTCTCAGTGTTCAATCCATGTTCCTTGAACTATAGTAGACCGTCTGAGATGCATGTGAGCTCACATATCACATATTGAGCCACATGAGTATGACTACACGTTTCTCATTCTCACTTATTAAGTGGCCAAGATATCAATCTTTTACATGAGGGACAAATCCCATCTACATCACTCACATAGTCCCCAAATGTCATAATGCATCCAAGCATCACCTTTATGACAACCCTTATTCAAGGTCACATTGGATGATGTCTAAAGACATCAAATGATATGTGATGAGTGTAGTCACTTCTGGTCTAAGAACACAATCACCACTATCACTATAAGATTTGGTTCTGACTACCATTCCATGGTCTTCATGTATCACTCTCAAGGTGGGTCTGTCTGATACACTATTCTCTAACATGTACTCTTATGCTTGGTTTGATATCACATATCATGACTAATAAGATTCTGTCATCAACCAACACACTTTCTAGTCTTGTGTTATAACCTCACTTTTTCTTGTATAAATTGAAATGTAATTTTTCAAATAAAAAGGATTTGAATGAGAAATTGTGTGATTTATTTTCAAAGAATGAATTCTTGTGCAATATTTCCCTTGGATGCATAATTCCATGATTCATACCTATTGGATAAGTTCAATAATGATAAAAGGAAAAAGAGATAAAAGAAATCCCATAATAAATAAAAGGGAAAAAAGAAATAAAGGGATGATTGAGTGCATATGAGAAAATTATGTAGAATTCACTCTAGAAAGTGGTAATGATGACCACTATGGGTTAAGTTTTGTTTCCTTTTGGTTGTAATGAGGAAAGTAATCAAAGTAAAGAGAGTAGAAGAGAAAGAAAGAGAAAATATGAATTTTAATTGCATAAAATATGCTTTTTGAGTGGATGAATTGCATAAGAAGAAAATAATCTTTTATTTTTGAGTTTTGGCTCCAACTTTGCATACAAGTAAAATATATCATTAAAGAGTTTCCCTTAAAATTTGGGGTTTAAAGGATGTATGATTTAGGAGATATGGATTTTTAAAAAATCCCTAAAGTGATGAAATAATGAATGAGTATATTAAATGTCATGATTATTTAGTTTTCTATTATATATGTTTTTGTAGCATGCACAACGACAATTTTTGGATCTAAAATCCAACGTTGTGTGTGCGACACCTAGCTTGAGCCGGATTGGGAAAGGAACATGTGAAGCAAGATTTTAATCTCGATTTTCTCGCGATCTGATGTAAGTGCAAGAGAGGAAGTTGTAGGGTTGGATTTGGTAGAGGATTTCGAGCCAACCTATCCTAAGTTTTAGGGATTTTTAAGGGTTCTAGAGGAAATGCCCAATCTACTCGTGGACCAGTTGATGGTGAGGGTTCAGAAACCCTAATAGCCCACACCCACACCTATATATAGGGCTACCCTCAACCTCGTCCAAACCTCACCGATCCTAACCGGCCAACTCTTGCCCTTGCTCGCTCTCTCTTTCCCTCGATTGCCTTTGCACCGTCACAAGCATGAAGCGTAGGGCTTCAGTGGAGATGAGAGACAAGAGCCCTCAGATCCAAGTCAACAGCTGACTGCAAAAGAAGATCGACGACCAGGACCTTTCTGCGTCTTGGAACGAGTGAGTGGACACAACTAACGTGAACCACTCGATCTCCCACCTAGTCAATGAAAACGCGACATTAGACAACCAACATTTTTCTAAAAGAAAAAGGTAAATTTCCTCTCTGGTCAGAAAATCTAGAAATTAGCTAGATCTTGTGTAATTCACTAAAAATCGATCCTTTGGCCGAAAAATGAAAGTAGATAGTGCTTTTTGATAAAAAAAATATGTAGAATTCACTAAAAATGAATTCATGGTCTAAATATGTTTTCAATTCTAAAATCATGTAAAGGTGCTACCTTTAATGGTCTTAATGAATGTAAAACTCTAAGTTTGAAGATTAAAGGATCTAATTGTGTTTCTTGGTTGTTTTTAAGAAAAATTTAGCCTTTTGACTTTAAAAGAAGGATTAGATCAAATTTTATGATAATTATGCATAATTTTTTTAATTAGGGTTTCATGATGATAAAAGTGCCTTAATGGACTTAAAACCCCTAATCTTGATAATTGTGAGGTTTAATGATTTTAATTATGGAAATCAATCACCAAGGCATGAAAAGATATTCTTGATCTAATTTGCATATAAAGACCCTTAATTTGGATAATTTGAGTAATTAGAGTTTTTCTAAGTGGAAAACTATTTTTAGTGTTTGTGGACATACAAACGGTAAAATTGGAAAATGAAAGCTTGGAAACCAAGAAACCCTAAGGAGACCCTAATAAGGCCTAGAAATCCTAGAATGGAATCCCAAGTCAATAAATGGCGTTTGGATGTGATTATAACAATTAGGTGTTATAAATACTTTTCAGGATCAAGTTGCTTGATTTATTGCTTGGCTTGGTTGATTGGACTTCTTGATTGGATTAGCTATCTTGCTGGGTTTTGAGACTACCAAGTCAGGTATGTGGTTATGCTTATGGCTAATCGCTCTAGTTTCATGGTGATTTCTGAGGTTTTACCGATTGCCTGAAATTAAATGCTTGGATGAATTTTGTTTTTTGCAATCTATAAAGTGACTATGACCATGAAAAAGTATGCTTACAACCTGATCAAACCCGACATACCACCTCTGGATGTTTGAGTGAAAGAAAATAAAGAGTCATGGCTAGGACCTAAGACCAAGCCCTAGATTGGGAAGGTTAGACCAGCCCCCTGGTTGGGAAGATCATATGAGGTCAGACAAGGCCCCAGATTGGGAAGGTCCCATGAGATCATACTATGCCCCAGATTGGGAAGGACATCTAGGTCAGGCTCCAGACTGGGAAGACCAACATGGCACCTGGGCTCCAGATTGAGAAGGTTGCCCTTTTGTCCACTACATGGACAAGACCCTGGAAGGGTATACCATAGGTTGAGTAAAAATGGTTGATAGGTTAATAAGAAAACATAAATTTTGTTTTGTAACAAACAATTCTTGTGGTTATGTTGTTACAATGATATATACAAACTTTTGGTTTCCCCCATATACCAGTATAATTTGGTATACTGACCTTTGTTTTGTTTGTCAACGTTTTAGGGAAATATGCAGTTATGATTATGAAAAGTGAATGTTTAATAAAAAGTGACATTGAAAAAGAAAAAGGAAAAATAATGTTTAGAGGATTATAGTTCTTCGGGTAAAGTTCAAAACTCCTATTTTTGAAAGGTATGTGAAAAAGGAAAATTTGTTTATCTTGCTTTAAGCTTAGTTGTGATAGAATTTATTAATTATTTTTATTTATTTGCAAAATCATATGATCCTATTTTAGGATAACGGATCCAACCTATTCACAAGTCCAACAAGGTTTGTTCTTCAGTTTCTTCTGGATCTTAACCTTAGGTTAATTCTTATCCTTGTTCTTAGCAGTAGCAAAATTGATGGTAGCATTAACATCAGTAGATACTTTGATAGACTTTTGTTGTAGATACTCTTCTTGTATGTTGATGTCCATCATGAGATTGTTCATTGACATGTATCCTTTGCGATTCTTAAGAGTCATGCCAAATGGCTCCCAAGATTTTGTGAAATTCTCAATGATTGACATTGTAACAAACTTTTCAGGAATTACCATGCCCACATCAGTGAGATCTTGCATCAAGAGTTGAAAATTGTATGTTTGATCAGAAACAGATTTACCCTCAGCCATATGAAACTTAAGAAATTTTGAGACACAATGTTTTTTAGTTTCCAAATTTTTAGTATTGTATTTCTTTTCTAATGCCCCCTACATGATCTTAGATATAGTAACATACAAGTTTGAGTATGAATCATACATTTTGTTATTTAATGTAAATAGAATCAACCTTTGGCACTGTTGACTTAAGGTCTATATTGACTAAATCTTTATTTTGATGATGACTAAACCATTCCACTTATTTGTGTCTAATGTCTCTACTTGAGTGATTTTAGATTAGGTTTAGACACACTCCAAATGCCCTAACTTGCGCATCTCAACTTGGAAAAACGACAGGTCAAAGTCAATACAAGCGTGCATTTTTGGAATATGATGTAAATCCATTAGATTCATGTTGTAAATCACTTGTAATGATTGTATGACTTATAATCAATCTTAGAAAAAATCAGCAACACCTAGATCAAATATTTAAGCACTCAAAAGCCATTTTCCAAAAATCAAATCAGGCTGTTCATCGGTCAAGTTGTAAACTCGACCAACCAAGATTGGATTTTAAAAATGACTTTTGATCGATTGAGTTTTCATTTCACAGAACTCGACCGATCCCTCTACATACCTAAACTAATTTAAGTGGATCGGTCGAGTTATCTAAGGACAAACTCGACCGATGGCCTAAACTGGTCTTGTTGCTTAGTGGGATTGGTCGAGTTATCTTTATAGACATTCAACCGATATTACTATATGGAAAAGTACAAAAAAGTGTTTCTAGCTATTGTGGAGTTGTAACAAGTGAAAATATATTCGTTGCAAGCCACAAATGGCTATTTTTTGTTCTTAAGTGTTCCCAAAGGCTTCTAGGCATCCCCAACTATAAATAGGACATCTCTTGGTTAGCCAAGCACTATGAAGGTCCCTATTCTATAGTTGAGTGATCCTACAGCCTGATCTCTATCTCTAAGCTTAATCACTTGCTACATCCATTAGAGTGAGTATGAGATTTGTAAGAGAGCTCATCCTACATGTATATCTTGCGAGGCTCTCACTTCCACCACCTCCCTATCTCTCATTTCAACTGTAAAGATGAAGGTTATCTATCTTGGCTAAGAGAGGTGTAGAAGAACAAGGAAAGGAGTCCCTTGGTGAAGATAAAGGCTGAAGACTTGGAGTAAGAATGGATAATCCCTTGGTGAAGGCAGAAGACTCCTTGCTCAAGTGGATAAGTCCTTGGTGGAAGCTTCTCCAAGTGATGATGAAGTCAAAGGATGGAGATCCAAGAAGAGTGGGTAATTCATAGAAGGCTGAAGACTTATTCAAGAGTGGGTAAGTCTTTGGAGAAGGCCTAAGACTCATTGTAAAGTGGGTAAGTCCTTGGTAAGGTTGAAGGCTCTTTGTATTGGATAGGTAAGTCATTTGGTTGGTCATTATTGTAAGTCATATGAATGAATATAAGAGTGCAATGGTTAAGAAATCCTAGAGGTTGACCTCTATAGGTAGTGGATTGGCATACTCCTAGTTTGGAGTGTGGAACCACTCTACATAGCTTGTCACTTGGTGCTTGTTCAATCTCTCTCTCCCTTGCTATGTATATTTTAGTTGTACTCAAACTTCCTATTTAACAACCTTATCTTGTGATATAACTTGAAGGTCTAATAAATTTTGTTTAAGTACATTCATCTCTATTCACCCCCCTCTAGAGAATCCAATCACCCATCTAGGATCCAACATGCACGTCTTATCACCCTTCTTCTATGTTGCAATTAAATTAGCATTATCAGGGATAGTTTCATCAAGTTTGAGTTCATCTTCTTCTAGATATTGATCATAACCTACCATGTTAATCCAGATTTGCATCCTACTTTTCCAACAAACAAAATTAGTTCCAATAAACTTTCCAGGCATACTAAACGTATCAATTTTCATGCCAGAACCTTGAGCAGCCATAGTTAACTAATGGAAAAATTTTATGTCTTTAAGATTGTTTTTTCTAATTAAGTTGTTCCATGAAACAACAACATGTGTAATTTAATTAACGTGTTTAGGTAGATCCAGATAAGAAAACACAGAATAAACGAATGCAGGAGACCAAAAAATAAGGTCAGGAATCAAACCAGGTCATTCATTAAAAATTTACGTGTTATACTTAAAGAAATTAGCAACCCACAACCCTTGTGGGTAAAAGTCATTCTTCTAGTCGATCCAATCGCGAACCTATAGAAGATATTGTCTCGCTTGTGTTGAGGAAGAATGATGCAGATAATGAATGACTAGCACTACCAGTGCAACCCAACGACCATAGGAACCACCATTTGACGGATCACATCTCTAAAGGGAGAGCAAGGATGAACTCGCTATGCCTAGGAGAAGATTTCCATGCAGCAACACAGAACTGACGACGTCAGGAGACTCTGGTTTTAGGATTTGCAAAAAAAGTACTCGAACAAGTGACGGTTGGAGTTCAAAAGATGTGTTTAACCCTAATGATAGGAGGCCTATTTATAGCCTTACACACATCGAAATCCTATTCCCATTAAGACACAATCACTCGATCTCTCTTGTACACACTATGAAAAAATCCATGATGAAAAATACTTTCCAATTAGGATTAACAAAGTAGTTCAGAAAGAAACAATTGATTAAATTTATAATTATATATGTAGTTGTGTCCTAGTGTAAAAAGAAGACGAAAGAAATTCTCCACAAGCCATAAGTCCCTGAGCCCATGCCCATGCCTGACCCTGTTGGTATATGTATGCCAGTAGAGCCATCCCAAGCGATTGCATGGAGTTAGATATTAATTAATCAATTAATGTGATTATTTGGTTAATTAATGAATTCTGGAATATTTTAATTAATCCACGAGCGTTTTAATTAACACAACGTTTCTGTTTACCGATGGGTTTAGGAAACCCTATTTCCCTTCGTATCCTGTTTAAAGGAGGATTGACAACCGATATCTATATAAGATAGAGAGAGGCTTTTCCGTTTACGCTCACGCACGTAAGCCCTAGCCGTCATTGTCCTTAGGAGAGAAAGGAGAGAAAAGCGCCGCTGGCACGCCACCACAGAGACACGACTCCTTCTTGCCGACTTGGGAAGCGCGATGTGGAGTTCCGTCCATCCGCGTGGACGAAGTAGAGACACATACGCCTTGACGCCTACGTTCAGAGGACGTCAAAGACCACCTGTACGCGCCACGAGTGGCGTACATCACTGCCGCAAAGGAGCGCCGTCGGATCAACCTGCAACAGTGAACGAGAGAGAAGTTTCGTCCGTGTAGGTCAGCATCGTTGCACCGTCGTGCAGCGGGACATCACCGGACTTGCTCCGCGATATGGTATATCCCGCAAACCTATTTCCAAATACGTTGTTGTCGATGAGATCCTATTTCGGGTTGCGTGGATTTTATTGCTTCCTCCGCACATATTTTCTCCACAAAACCCAACAGTGGTATCAGACCAGCGTCGATCTACGGCCTATTTAGATTAGTTTCGATATGATCGAATCGCTGTATACTGTTTTTATGTTGCATACGATGCGAATTAAACCTGCTAATGTGCAAATCTAAACCTAATTCCACATACATCGCAGGCTTCTATTTTTGACATTTTGGATGGGGTCGACTATGGAAAATATTGATTTGCCTAAGTGCACGGAAGTGAAATTCCGTAGACCTTTCAGGGGCTCTGCCCCTGAGACCCCATGAGGGGCGGCCTCCCTCGACAGGGGCGCTGCCCCTGTGTACCCCGCATTGTCTGCATGGGAGTCAAAATTTTTAAATGGGGAATGTTCCGCATTACAAGTACTACAATTTTAATATGTATATATGTATATGTAGATATACCTATGATACCATACATGTCGCCTTCAAAATCTGTTTTATGTGGTGAGTACATGCACGGTTATGGCCTAGTATCCCCTTTTGTGAATGAATGTGGATGTCAATCTTGTGGATATATTTGTTTGTGAATTCTATGGATGTATAATGGTTACATATGGATCCTTTGTATAAAGTATTCGGCTTGCATGCTGAGCCTCATCTCTTATTTCAAAGTGTAATTAATTCTTTCCTTTTTTATTTTCACTCATATGATGTAATAGAGATAGGATTAGTTTTAGTTTTTGTAAACTTGATGTAAGGAGGCCGCTTGAAGATCCAACTCCAAGGAGTGTCCATGGAGAAGCACCATGAAGATCTAATTCCAAGAAGCAACCTGAAGATCCAACTCCAAGGAGCGTCCATAGAGAAGTAACAAGAAGATCCAATTCCAAGAAGAAACTTGAAGTTTCAACCTCACGAAGCATCCATGAAGTTGTTCATTGTAATGTTGATCATTACAGGCTTACATGTTGATTCACAGGTGTTGCATGAGATGCATAAGACCATAGGTGGACCGTAATCCTTTGTTGCTCCAAAGGATTACAATAGTATGGCCATAACTGATGTATTTGTGTTTGTGATTGCATGTCTATCGTTTGTGGTTGTGGATATAGTAGTATATGATACATACTATAAGTATGTGGTGTTTGGATATATATATGTATTAATATAACCCTCAATTAGTAATATTAAGTTTTAGTTGCCTTCCATAAAGCAACACACATGAAAAGCTTGATCGACTATGTGTGGGCACGCCTCCGCGTGGTACACTGTCTATCTCGTGGAAGTGTGATGGTGGGTGTGTGGGTCTGCCTCCGCAGGGTGCACACTCATCGTGTTGGCTTATGGGTTGGACTTAACTAGGGAACCTTGATAGGGTCAAGTACCTAGAGGCACACAGATGCATCATGGCAAGGAGTTGTGCATGATCATCTATCCAAGAGTTGCATATGATGCAATTGGCAAAAGTTGCCTACCTTAGTATTTGGTCTTTGACACCGGCATTGGCTGGGCATTGATCCAATTATTTTGGGTCTTGGCTCACTAGAAGGTTGTAAGTTGCAATCTTCCAAGTTGATAGTGAGGGCTATCAATTTGAATAAAATAGTGGGAGCGTAATTAATTAAAGGCCTAATTAATCTCATTTATCAAATCTTTACAAGTCAAAATGTTTTGGACTAAATGCAAAATTTTATTTTGTAGCAATCAAATGGCAACCAACACTCATACTTTCTCATTGCGATCGGTCCTTGAGAAGGACAAACTTACCGGAACCAACTTTCAAAAGTGGTTTAGGATGCTGAGAATTTTTCTCACACATGAGCATAAGCTCACTTGAAACACCAGAGCCAGAGGAGCCCGTCGTAAATGCGCCCAAGGCTGAAAAGGATGCTTACAAGAAGCACCTTGATGATGCCGTGGATGTCAAGTGCATGATGTTGTGCTCAATGAACTATGAGTTGCAAGAGCAACATGAGAACATGAATGTCATGGAGATGGTAACACATCTCAAGAACATGTATCAACATCAAGCAAGACAGGAGAGATATGATGTCTCAAAGGCTTTATTCAAAAGCAAGATGAAAGAGGGAGACTCAGTTGGCACCCATATACTCACCTTGATTGGGTACGTGGAAAGCCTATCCAAGCTGGGATTTCCCCTAGGCAAGAGTTGGCCACTGATGTGATTCTACAATCGTTGCCTGAATCATATAATCATTTTGTCATGAACTACAACATGAACAATTTTGACAAGCCGTTGTCAGAATTGTTAGACATGTTGAGGACAACTGAAGCACATATGAAGAAAGACAAGCCCAAGTCTGTGATGGTGATCAGCAAGGCAAATGGAAAGTCAAAAGGCAAAAGTAAGGCTAAGAAAAGTTCTTAAGCCGGGCAGAAGCCAAAGTCATCCACGCTCAAAGCTAAAGGTGGGATCTCCAAAGAAGGCAGTTGTCACCATTGTCACCATCCTGGACATTAGAAAAGAAACTGTCCTCTCTACCTGGAGGAACTGAGGAAGAAGAAGCATGGGATAGAGATCTCCACTTCAGGTATATACGTTATTGAGATAAACTTAAATACTTATTCATCATGGGTACTGGATACCGGATGTGGATCTCACATATGTTCTAATATGCAAGATCAGATAAGAAGTAAGCCTTTACGAAAGGGCCAAGTCGAGCTGCGGGTTGCTAATGGAGCAAGAGTTGCTGCCACCGTAGTTGGAGTTATTAGTTTATCTTTGCCTACGAGCCTTGTAATAGAATTAGAGAATTGCTATTATGTACCTGCCATTAATAGAAATATTATTTCTATATCTTGTATGGATAAGACATTAAGAATGGAATTATTTCTATATCTAAAGATGAGATCTTTTATGGCAATGCCCCTATGTCTTATGGTATCTACTTGTTAGAACTTGAGACTAGCATATATAACGTAAATACTAAAAGGTTAAAACTTGACAACTCAAACAAAACATTCTTATGGCATTGTCGTCTTGGGCACATAAACGAGAAGCGCATATCTAGACTCCATAAGAATGGTTATCTATACTCTTTTGATTTTGAATCATTAGAGACATGTGAGGCATGTTTATTAGGGAAGATGACCAAAACTCCTTTCATCGGACACAGTGAGAGAGCCAGTGATCTACTAGGGCTCATACATACTGATGTATGTGGACCTTTTAGATCAAATGCTAGAGGAGGCTATCAATACTTCATTACCTTCACTGATGACCTCAGTAGGTATGGCTATGTATATCTTATGAAACACAAGTCAGAAACTCTTGAAATGTTCAAGACTTTCATGAATGAAGTAGAGAAGCAACTTGGTAAGAGTATTAAAGCACTCCGTTCAGATCAAGGTGGCGAATACTTAAGCCAAGAGTTTGAGGACCATTTGAGAGACCGTGGTATTGTATCAAAATGGAATCCACCTGGTACACCACAACATAATGGTGTGTCAGAAATAAGGAATCGTACATTATTAGACATGGTACGATCAATGATGAGTTCATCCAAACTTCCAATATCGTTCTAGGGATATGCTGTTGAAACTGCAGCATTTACACTTAACCGTGTACCTTCCAAATCGGTTCAAAAGACACCATATGAGATATGGAATGGGAATCATCCCAATTTGTCTATGTTAAAGATTTGGGGATGTGAAGCTTATGTTAGGAAACAATTTCCTGAAAAGCTTGGACCCAAATCGGAAAAATGTTATTTTGTTGGATACCCCAAGGAAACTCGGGGATACTACTTCTACACACCAACTGACAACAAAGTGTTTGTTTCTAGGACTGCTATATTTCTTGAAAAGGAATTTATTTCCAAAGGAATTAGTGGGAGGAATGTAGAGCTTGAAGAAGTTCGAGACCAACAAGAAAGCAGAGAACCTGAGGAGGTACATAAGGAACATGAAGACTCACAAGTTGTTGTGGAATTTCAAGTTCCAAATGTAACACAGGAACCTCGTAGGTATAGTAGGACACGACTTGAGCCTGAGAGAATTGGATTTCTCGTGACTCAAGACAGTGACAAATTGGGCATAGAAGATGAGCCAACTTCCTATCTAGAAGCTACTAAGGGACCAGAATATGAGAAATGGCTCGAAGCCATGAGATCTGAGATGGAATCTATGTACACCAACAAGGTATGGACCTTAGTGGATCCACACGAAGGGGTAAGACCCATAGGGTGCAAGTGGGTCTTTAAGAAGAAGACTGACATGGATGGAAATGTTCAAACCTATAAAGGTAGATTGGTTGCGAAAGGATTCCGTCAAATTCAAGGTGTTGATTATGACGAGACCTTCTCACTAGTTGCCATGGTTAAATCTATCAGGATCATACTTGCCATTGCAGCCTATCATGACTATGAGATTTGGCAGATGGATGTTAAAACAACATTCCTTAATGGGAATTTACTCGAGGATGTGTACATGACACAACCTGAGGGTTTTATTGATCCAAAGGAAGCTAATAAAGTCTGTAAGATACAAAGGTCAATCTATGGATTGAAGCAAGCATCTCGAAACTGGAATCTACGTTTTGATGAAGTAGTCAAAAAGTTTGGCTTTAGTCAAAATGAAGATGAGCCTTGTGTTTACAAAAGGGTTAGTGGGAGCACAATCGTATTTCTCATATTGTATGTGGATGACATACTATTGATGGGAAATGACATCCCTACTCTTCAGACAGTAAAAGGTTGGCTAGGGAAGACTTTCTCTATGAAGGATTTTGGCGAAGCATCCTATATACTTGGGATCAAGATCTATAGAGATAGATCTAGAAGACTTCTAGGCCTAAGCCAGAGCACATACATTGACAAGGTGCTAAAGAGGTTTAGCATGGAGGGTTCTAAGAGAGGTAACTTGCCCATGTACCATGGGGTTACGATCTCTAAATCCCAATGTCCTAGTTCATGTGATGAACGGGCACGCATGAGAAAGATTCCATATGCATCGGCAATTGGATCTATCATGTACGCGATGTTATGTACTTGTCCTGATGTGTCGTATGCTTTGAGCATGACGAGCCGATATCAGTCAGATCCAGGTGAATGTCACTGGACAGCCGTAAAGAACACCCTAAAGTACTTGAGAAGGACTAAGGATCAATTCTTGGTATACGGTGGTGAGGAAGAGCTCGTGGTAAAGGGTTACACCGATGCTAGCTTCCAAACTGACAAAGATGACTACAGATCGCAATCTGGATTTGTGTTTTTCCTGAACAACGGAGCTGTGAGCTGGAAGAGTTCCAAGCAAGAGACGGTTGCGGATTCTACAACAGAGGCCGAATATATTGCTGCATCTAATGCTGTGAAGGAAGATGTGTGGATCAAGAAGTTCATTTCTGAACTTGGAGTGGTTCCAAGCGCTGGTGATACAATTGAGTTGTTTTGCGACAACAATGGATAAATTGCACAGGCTAAAGAACCAAGATCGCACCAACGTTCCAAACATATTCTACGGCGGTTCCATCTCATACTATCGTACAACGAGGAGATGTGAAGATTTGCAGAGTGCCTACAGAAAGCAATGTGGTTGACCCGCTCACAAAAGCACTTTCACAGCAGAAACATGACAGACATGTTCGATTACTTGGATTGAGATTCATGAGTGATTGGGTATAAGTGTAAGTGGGAATCTGTTGGTATGTATGCCCATAGAGACTACCATTCGATGATTGTAATGGGATACTATGTAAATGATTTGTAATACTACATTGATCATATCAATAAAGGCAAGTTTCCAATCTATATGTTTGTGTTTTATATTGTGAGATGGCCATAAAACTTATAGATGTCTATAGAATGATATACTCAATGACATATGTCTTCGGGTTGATGACCTGAACAGTGAGATCATATGTATGCTAAGAGTATATATTCTTATTTTGTCCCTAATCGGTTGTTATTGTGGAAATATCCATAGACATCAATAACACATAAGATTAGAATGTATGTTGGTTGATGGAAGAATCTCATTATCCATGATATGGAGATATCAAACCAAATACATAGATACTTGTTAGAGAACAGTGTATTGGATAGACCCACCTTGAGAGTGACACATGGATACCATGATTGGTAGTTAGAGTCACATCTCATAATGATGGTGGTGATTGTGGTTCTTAGACCTGAAGTCACTACACTTATCACATGTCGTTCGGTGTACTTTGACATCATCCACCATGGTCCTGAATAAGGATTGCCATAAAGATGGTGCTTGGGTGCACTGTGACACATGGGGATGACTATGAGTGATGTAGATGGAATTTGTCCTTCCTACGGGAGTTTGATATTCTGGCCACTTGATAAGCGAGACTGAGAAATGCATGGCCATGCTGATGTGAGTCAATATGTGATATTGAGCTTACATATATCTCAGACAGTCTGCTCTAGTTCAAGGAACATGGATTGAACATTGAAAAGGATAACAATTCCATGACTCGAGTTCAATCCAGATATCAGTGACAAAGGAACTGTACAATCACTGTAACACCAATCATGAATGATAGGTTAAGTTGTTCTCCAACTTCTCCAATTACTTGGGTAGCAATGAAGTCTTTCTAGATACCAATCATTGCTTGTGAAATCATAATATGATTATGGATATCACTGCCAACGTAATTTGGAGCCTACCGGGTCACACACATAGGATGTGTTGGAATAGGAGTATAATTGTGGATTTGATTGGAATTGCTCTGAATCACATTGATTACTAAAATGTTTATGTAATGGATTAGAATAATATTGGAATGACTGGCTCTAAGTGTAAGTGGGAGTCTGTTGGTATATGTATGCCCGTAGAGCCATCCCAAGCGATTGCATGGAGTCGGATATTAATTAATCAATTAATGCGATTATTTGGTTAATTAATGAATTCTGGAATATTCTAATTAATCCACGAGCGTTTTAATTAACGCAACGTTTCTATTTACCGATGGGTTTAGGAAACCCTATTTCCCTTCATATCCTATTTAAAGGAGGATTGACGGCCGATATCTATATAAGATAGAGAGAGGCTTTTCCGTTTACGCTCACGCACGTAAACCCTAGCCATCATCATCCTTAGGAGAGAAAGGAGAGAAACGCGCCGCTAGCATGCCGCTGCAGAGACACGACTCCTTCCCGCTGGCTTGGGAAGCGCGACGTGGAGTTCCGTCCATCCGCGTGGATGAAGTAGAGATGCAGACGCCTTGACGCCTGTGTTCGGAGGACGCCGACGACCACCTGTATGCGCCACGAGCTGTGTACATCACTGCCGCAAAGGAGCGCCACCGGATCAACTTGCGACAGCGAACGGGAGAGAAGTTCCGTCCGTGTAGGTCAGCAGCGTTGCACCGTCATGCAGCGGGACATCTCCGGACTTGCTCCGCGATCAGGTATATCCCACAAACCTGTTTCCGAATACGTTGTTGTCGACGAGATCCTGTTTCGGGTTGCGTAGATTTTATTGCTTCCGCCGTGCATGTTTTCTCCAAAAAGCCCAACAGACCCGACCCAAGCGAGGCATGGCGTGCCATGCGCACGTGTGTTGTGGTCACCATACGCACAAACGAGGTGAGCATACTCTCCCCTAAGACCCTTTAGACACTAGTGTCTGATGCGATCCTACATATAAGGGCCACAAAAGTTTTAGGAGTGAGCAATGTGGTATAAAACTCTTCCCCATATGTACTACACACAAAATTACATTTCCTCTCTGTACAAGTTGCACTATATTGAGTTTAACCCATGCTAAATAGATGGCTCACTGCCATATATCTAACACTCTTAACTAGAAAAAGTCTCGTCCACAACAAAATAAACAAAATGCAAAACGGAAGTCGTCTTCAATATTTATCCTACGTACAACAAATTGTTCCTACTCTAATAGTGAAATGTACACACACACACACACACACACACACACACACACACACACACACACATATATATATATATATATATATATATATATATATATATATATATATATATATATATATATATATATATATATATATATATATATATATATATATATATATATATATATATATATATATATATATATATATATATATATATATATACGAATGAGAATAACAACAGTAGATTTCAGTAAACAACATCTTTACAATGTCAGCCATATTGTTCAAGTACTGGGTGACTTTCTTGGCAAATGCAAGGGACTTGCCTTCTTTGCTTCTGATAATCCATTCCCTCTCGATACGCCTTTGGTGAGGATGGGCGTTCTTTGTCCTTTTTTAAAGATGAGCAAATATTGGTCTTGAATCTTGATGGAAAAATTAGACCGGATCGGTCCAGTTTGATCTGGTATGATCTTGCACTATTTTGATTTCGGTCTACTCTATGGTTTGAAAGTTCTAAAAGTTGGGTTCGCGGTCCGATTCTAACCTAGATTGGACATGGACCGTTTTATATGTAAAATACCTTTAAATATGAAGTTATATTATGTCAAGTATAAACTAATCATATTAAAATAATAGTAGTTTAAACTGTTGATATTAATGTTAAATAGTTGTTAGAAGTAATTAAAAGTATCAGAGTTTTACCGGAATGCTAAAAATTCTAATCACGGTTCAAATGGTCTGGTCCTACATTAAACAGTTCAGTCCCAGTTTGGTCTAAAGTCTATACTGTTGTGTAAATTTGATCCCCGGTCCGATCCGGTTCTAGAATAGTGTTCACCCCTATGTTTTTAGTATCAATCACATATCCCTCTCCAAGAATGTTGATCAGAACGTCTCAGCTATAAGCAACTCAACCTCCTCATCAAGCATGAGTGCTTTTTGTAGTATTTCACTCACCTATTGGTTATATTTTAAAATTTTATGAGTCTTCTTTAGTCTCACATTGCTCACTTTAAAAGTGAATAGCATAAGTAGGACTGGTAGATCAAAGGCTTGTGGGCCTGTTTGTCACTTTTAAATTTAAGACTAATTGGACTTGTATATGCTTTGGGCTTCAATAAAAACCCATGTGCGAGCCTCGCCATGCCCCGCTCCACCCTACTAAGTTCGTCTCGATGTGTTACATGCATGTGATTTGATATTTTTATGAGTGAAACTCTTTTATTTTGTTTTGTTTAATGATATTTTAATTTTATCATTTGGAATTATGAAAATACACAATTTCTTATAACTTTAATTGCCTTAAAAACACAATTTGTTTTTTCCCACCCAGATTTTTAACCTTTTGGTTGGCTAGACTGAGTCCCTTACGTACTTGTTTGTGTGCGTGAAATGAATAATTTTTCAGGAACTCATATACCAATTATTGTTCGAAGAAAAGATGGGTAGTTGGCCATCTACTATATAGACTTCATCCATCTATAAAATGGACATCATGGAGTGATTTATAAGTCATTGATAAATATAGAAATCACATGAGAAGAAACAAAGATTTATTACATGTCAATTGGTTTTTGTTATGTGTTGCTTATAGCTATTATGTGTGGCCTCCCCAATCTTGTCATTATCCCGCTATATCACTTTGTTCCATGATGTCTTCTTCCCTCTTCTCCACCCATTTCTACTTATGTGCACCTAACATGATTCCTATGACTTGATTTTTCTGGTGACGCATGAGGGTCAAGCAAATGTTCAAAATTGACCTCTTGGTAGGACCAGGAGGCAATACCAAGAGCTGGGGGGGGGGCTGAATCTAAGAGGCAAATAGATGTACAAATTTGTGTATAACTTTGTAGAATTTTGTTTTAGGCTTTGATGAAATTAAATACACACATTAGTGCCTCGACTCACTTGAGCACACCACACCCCTCCAGGTATGACTCAGTGTGTTATGTGTGAGCAATTTGATATTTTTATAAAATACAATTCTATTTTTTATTTTTGAATCATTGTTTTTGTTTAATCACTTGGAATTTTGAAAATGCTCAATTTCATTTTATTTGATTACCTTGGAAAGGAAATTTCCTTGAGCTTCACAAACATAAAGTGTCTTTGAAAAAAATTATACCTTTTTTACCATTCAAATTCTTCATTGGTTTGAGTCCCTTCAGTTTCAATTTTGTGTGCGCTCAACAAATCATTTGTTTTAGAACTTATATAACAATAATTGTGATGGAGCTAGAACTTACACCAAAAGATTGCTCTTCCAATGGAGGTCCTAATGTGCACCAAAAACCCTAGGGAGTTGATGTTCTCTCTAGGTTTACCTACAACTGGTGCTAGATAAATGCTCCAACACCACAAGAGTGTGGAAGCCTTATCATAGTACATATTTAGGATCGAACTCAAAGGACAATTTTAAGAATCTGAGTGTCTTTCTCTCCTTTCGTATCGATCTAAGTCAATCATCTAAGACCGAAAGTTTGATTTGAGTTATTTAATCTAAAACATGCAAAAGTAAAGGCAAGAATAAAAACTAGTTGAGGATTAAAATCTAAGATTAGCAAATGATGATGGATCATCGGGGTGATGCAGGTTTTCACCACCACTACACATGTATTGTACCTGTACCAATCATAGCAAGACTTGCAAGCAAGATACATGGATGTTATACAATATCGATGTCTTGTAGGAAAAGAGTAATGCACACATCCTTCACGGGTTGAATAACTCTCATCCGGTACATGTCTACGTGTCAATGAAGAGATGTAGCCTCCGAAAAGAGAACCTTACTCAACCTCATGAAACGTGCATCGGAAAACTAACAAGCAAGCGATAATCATCAATTCGATTAGTATCCTTATAGACTACCCCTCTTTCGAGGAAATAGCTACGAGAAACGTGGGAGTGTTGCAACGTCAGGCATTCCCGGACGAATGGTCAAATACCTTGCACCACTCCCTCTGCATAATGTGTTCCTCGACCCATCAAGGTTGCACTTCCGTACATCAACTGATTCCATTTCATAGTGCGGAAGTGCAACGATGGAGGTGAGTTTACTCCATCCCCCGAGAAGCGTTCCTAGATACCAAAATAGATGCGCGGTGGATACGCACACCAGAAACCAACACTAAATCGGTATTCGAGTCCCAAGAGCAGTCGTAGACAAACTGCAATGAAAGACAATAGATGCATACAAGAATGCGGCCAACATTCAAGCATGTATGAAACGATTTAGTATTGAATCAGAAAGATAAAATCTTTTAGTACATATTACAAAACATGAGCAACGGGGCTAGTCCTCACGCCCCAGCGGATGAAACTACTCGCTCCTCATAGAGGGAGCAACAAGGAAAGAGAAGAGAGAGAAAGAAAGCATCGTCAGAGTAGAAGAGTAGATCTGTGACAGTCCGGTGTAGATCATCGCAGTCTCCGAGACTGCTCCGTCGTGGTCGATGATGTCTGTCTCTCTGCCTCGATTCTCATGTCTACCTCTGGGATTACACGAGTAGAATGTGGTGTGGTGTGGTGGAGCAATGGTGGAAGTGGGATGGAAGTGGAGCAGCCTTATAGACTTCTGGCTCTGGTCCCAGTCCGGCAGCCTTGGGCCGTAGTAAGAAGATCCCCCAGACCATGCCTCTACCCTTCTATTTATAGGCTTGGCATGTGTCTTGGACGGATTGGGTTAGATCTGCAATTTGCCAAAATATCTTGCTCCATACGGTTTCCAACCTTAAACGATTTGAGGGACCGAAAGGGACTTCACGGTCTTGAGACCGTGAGAGGCCTCATGGTCTTGAGACCATGAGAGGCTTCATGGTCTTGAAACCATGAGAGGCTTCACAGTCCTGGTGGTCAGCGGCTTCATCAAATGGTCTTGCGTAAAAGACCAAACGATCTTCGACCAAAGGGAGCGTGTTCGGTCTCTTTCATTTGGTTTGCTACTCTTCACAATCCAGCAGACGGTTTGCTAGTATTTTGTCCAATCGATCTCGCTGCAATCCTCCAAACGATCTTGATAGTCATCATCTCAAATGGTCTCATGTGTTCAGTGACCAAATGGTCTCTATGGTTTCCTTTTCTCAAACGATTCGGTCTGCTGGATGACGTCTAAACGACCTTGAATCCTAGGTCATACGGTATGGCAAACAACAATCTCTTCTTTAAGCTTGGCGATCCACACTTCCATTGGTCTTACAACCCTTCCATGGTGGCGGTGTGGCTGAAGGTAGTAGGTGCGGTGGTGCTGCAGCAGCAGGTGAGGTGATGGAGGTTTGAACCAGTAGGTCAGCGGCGTCGGGAGGTAGGGGAAGACATGCCACAGCCATGTTGAGGCACCACAGACATGGTGATGCTGCTTTCCCACGGCCGTGCTGCCTTGCACGGGCGTGGTGAGTGGGAACTTGTCCTCTGTTGGCGATGCGCTACGACCGTGGCGTGACACCACAGTCATGGTGAGGCTACAGCCCCACAAATGTGTCACCTTACAGGGGTGTGGCGGGTGAGAAGTCTTGGCTCTGGTGACGTTGTGCCACGGCCGTGGCATGACACCATGGTTGTGGTGAGGCTATAGCTCCACGGCCGTGCCGCATTGCATGGGCGTGGCGGGTGAGAAGTCTTGGCACTATTGGCGATGTGCCACGGTTGTGGCGGGTGGAGACTTGGCACTGTTGGCGATGCGCTACGGCCGTGGCGTGGCAAACACGGTCGTGGCATTTGTTCTACTTCATGATCTTGATTTGTTGTTGCACAAGCTTGAGTTAGGCTCCAAATGGTCTATGCTGGCCTATCGGTCTTGAGACCAAATGGGCTCGAATGGTCTTGAGACCGAATGGGCTCAAACGGTCTTGAGACCGAATGGGCTCAAACTGTCTTTAAACCGTTTGGGCTCAAACGGTCTTGAGACCGTTTGGGTTCAAACGGTCTTGAGACCGTTAACGTCAAAGCTGTAGGGGTCATGACCGTTGGCAAAGGTTGAGGATGATCTGTAGAGGAGATAGAACGTGAGTAGGGGAAGATGAGATCAAATAAACTAGGAACTAGGGTAATTAGAACTAGTAATGCACTATTTACACGAAACTGAAGAGATACTTAAAGTAAACTAAAACAAGGGAAATCCAGTCGATATAAGGCACAAAATCCCTAGAATTGGCGACTGTGAGGATGAATATGGAGGATTCATCACCACACCGAACTTAAGCGTTGCTCGTCCTGAGGAATGAAAAAGCCTAAGACAGTCACCAAAAACGCTCGTTCGTGTCGTAATTACCTCATCTTCGTGTAAATGTCAGAATTTTCACGAAAATGAGAGAAAAGGCAAAATGAAATAAAAAATTAGGGCAATAACGTCAGAAATCCTTTGAATTGGTGACTGAGGATGAATATGAGGATTCATCACCCACACCAAACTTGAGCGTTACTCATCCCGAGGAATGGAAAACTTAAAATAGTCGCCAATGAAATCATTCATCTCGTGATTGCCTCATCCTATTGTCATATCATAATTTTGTTCATGGCTCATATTGATAAAGCATCAAGGCTTCCTTAGATCATAGAATACATCTTATGATATCCTCGTTTCTGAGTTTATTTTACTAAAGTATTTCTTTCTCACTCTCTGTTGTATCAACCATATTTAAAAGTTTTATGAGATTTTGAAAAGACCCACAAAATCAAGCAAACGTGTATATGATCTGTCGCTGGTTTTTCTAAGAAAAGTAAAGAGTAGGGGTGTGATCAAGTGATAAGAGTCTCTCCTCTAATTTATTCAAGACTCTTATTATTGGTGGATTCATCAAGATATTTTGAGTGTTTTGTGCACAACTCTGGTTGACTTAGCCTTACACCCGATTTTTTTCTAAAGGTAACTCAGAAGTGTGTATAGGTTGGCTGTAAGGCTTTTGGCTATTTTACCTCTTCGGGAGGAGGTAAGGGGTCATTTTTGGATCCTTAGGATCTCACTAACGATCACGACACATATTCCTTTGTGAGGGCAGCTAATGTACCGGCCGGGCGAGACCTTTATCAGTTATCCTTATTTAGGGCACAACTCTCATGTTTTTATTCACACTTTGGATTTTATTCATTCTCACTTGGCTTGGGAGAAAGGGTATTTTTTGGATTTTTGTATATTTGGGCTGCCAAGCCTCTTTTTGGAATTGGGGTAGATTTTTCACCAACCTCGGTATGTGCACAATCATTATTGTATACTCTTTGAATCGAGAAGAGAAGGTGATACACCCCTGTTATATATTGAGGGGTATGGAAGAAGCGGTAGTGGTAAAAGAGGTGTGGTGTACCACACTGAACTTAGAGTTTGACAGAAGTGTGGTTTACCACACCGAACTTAGAGTTCGGCGGAGGTGTGGTTCACCACACCGAACTTAGAGTTCGACAATGTTCTAGTTTTCACTAGAAAGGAGTGTGGCGTGCCACACCGAACTTAAAGCTTTGGCATGATTGATGAGTGGAAGGGTATGAAAATGAAGGAAGAAGTGTAGAAGAGAGTTCAGATCATAATGTAGTTTGTTTAGCGATTCCATATGATGGGTTCTTTTTCTCCATCTCACTCTGCTAAAAAAGTGACATGATAGAATTTCAAATGAGAATTCCATACAACAGATCCATTATTCAGTTAGAGGCGCGATGCATTTGATCTATCTCAGACTTATTGAGGCTTATCATTCTTATGGAGGATATGACATTTAAGGTTCATAGACTATACAAGATGAAATCATTTATCGGTTAGTTTTAAGCATTGGTTCCTTGTGAATTTGCAACGAAAAGAGGTGATGACAAAAGATTCGAAAAGCAAAAACTGACTAGGTAATGGCTTTATTTTGTAGAAGACTACAAAAATGCGGAAAAATTATGAAAAAGAAACTATAATGAACAAAGAGAAAGTATTAAAGGTAGAGGGTGGAGTGAAAGACATACCACCCACCCTCCACCTCGAACTTGTGAGTTTTCTCGTTTTCGAGCAAACACTAAGTTTGAGCTGGAGGGGAAGAGTTGTGCAATATTAAGCAGACGGTCCTCGTAATTGGAAGAAGGTCCCATGAAGATGTTTTATGAGGGTCGGAACTGAGAGTGAGGAAGTGGAACGGACAACCTGTGGCAACTCAAACGGGTTTTCTGGATGACTTGAGAGCACATTTCTTCCACCTCTTTGTCCATCCAGAAGAATCCAGAGACCTTCCCCCATCAGTGGGGGAGGTGAAATATAAGAAATTGAGACGGGGGGGGGGGCAGATGAGTAATCGAAGCATTGCTTATTTGTGTCCTCCAGTTGTGGCTCTCCCTCAAAATTTAAAGTAAAACTGCTTTCTCCAACATACAGAGCAGTTGATTGCGGGTCAACCACTTGAACTTCCTCCTGTCCTGGATCGAGTGGCAGATTCGGTTCAGGCTTCATTTCATCACCTGGCTTTTCTTGTCTAAGATATGGTAGCTAGGATGATGGTTCTATATCAGAGGAGTTATTGTGAGAAGTATGTTCATCGTTATCAATGTCAAAATTGATAATTGCATCATTCGTTTCTTCAGAATTTTGTTCAGAATTTTCCTCTTAGAACAATCTTAATTCATCCAAGTAACTAGAAGAGGATTCGACTGGTGGGACGAACTCTTGCTCAGTTAGAGAAATCATGGGATTCCGAGGTAGAGATTCCAATGATATCTCTTTAAGGGAGGGATTGGTTCGTGAAAAGATGTTTTGAAGATTAGAATCTCCCGATGACTCCGTTTCTTCGAAGTTGGGACTAAAATACTCCATTTCTGAGCCAGGTTGTTGTTCTAGCATTTCTTCATAGTACTCCTCCAATTCTATTGAGTGCTCGGGAAGAGCTATTACAGGAAGAATGGAACTTTGTGCAGGTAATGGAAGTATCTCATTCTCTTGAATGTGTGGTGGCTCAGGAGGAGCTTTTTTTACATGGATGAGTTGCTATAAGAGGGTAGGTTTGTGACTCAATGTCCTCCCACATGCCCTTTTTGTCATTACAAGAGTCTACAGAAGTATTGTAATCCATTCCAAAATCAAGAGGTGGTTCATGTTTCTCTTCATAATGCACTGTCAACTAGTTCAAGTGACTAGAAGGAGATTCAATAGAAAGATCATGATCTTGTTTGAGGACTGGCTCCGTCTGGACTTCTTGTGGTGGTGGTAACTCAGGTAACATCATCTTGTGATGGTGTAGGTAAAAAAAGCATTCTTTATCTTTGGGTGTTGGCTAGTCAATCAACAAATGACATTTATATTTTCTCTTAAAAACTATCTAAGTTGATAAAGTTTATTTTGTTTGTGCTACATGCTTTTTGTAGCTCAGGTGTGGTTCTACTTGATGGTGTGAGTAAAAAGAACAATGACATGCTTCACATCTAGATATGACAGCCAATGAACAGACATATATCTAGTTTTGTGACGGCAATGTCAACACGAAGGCATCTGAAACCAATGCATCCAAAAATCCTAATTGAAATCCAAACATGTTCCTAATTGTTGGGGGTGTAGGTTCTAGAAGACGGGTAAATAGTCCAACCACGATACCACATTACTTATAGAAGAGTCCAACCATTGAATGAATCGTGTGGAAGATATCCAAGAGTCGGACAACTGAGGGAAAACTAGGAATGAGGATGGAGACAAGTTGTGATGCTTAGATGAGTAAAATAATATATATATGGATTATATGTGGTATTTAATCAAATACGTACATTAGTCATTTTTACTATTTACATCATATGTAATAAAATAAATCCGATCATATTGATTAAAATCTAAATACACCATAAATTGATTGATCTGATACTGCTATTGGGGAATAGAGACGGTAGAGAAGGTAGAGGAAACAACAAAAAATTTCCTTTTCTTTTGATAGGAAATCACTTCAACAATGATGTATCTAGTAAAAATGGTAGCAAGAGATATACCTCATCCCAGAGCAAGTATGATAATTCTTGTACAGTGATGTGAACTCTATCTAAGATGCACACGAAGAACTGGCGACAGCCTCCTAGTGCAGCACCAAAAGCGGTGGTAGTTTTGTCCTCCAAGCGGGTGGCAACAGCCTCCACACCTCTGTGTAGTCTAAGTGGACCATCAGGAACTCCACCACTACTACAGAAACAACGTTCAACATCGCTTTTGGAGGCCTCAGTTTTTAATAAAACTGACACAGTTAAAAGTAAACGTCGGTTAACAAGGACATCCGATGTCTATATTTGAAGACCACCCAGACACGGGTATCACTTTTCATTCAGTGTCAGTTGAAGAAAAGAAACTGACGCCTAAAGTAGCCCATGAAATCCAATTTTTTTGAGCAAAAAAAAATTACGCCAAAGTATCAGATACAACGTCAGTGTTTTACCTAATAACTGACAATGAATGAAGATAAAATTTGTGCCAAAAGTTCCAATATGGGCGTTGGTTGTCTTAGCATAACCGACGTGATAAGGGTGCACGCGCCGTCCCCGCTAAAAAAATTAGGGTAAAGGAATGTCCAATTGGACGTCAGTTTGTTACTATCAACCGACACTTAAGATTTTAGGTGTCGGTTTTGTAGATAACCGATGCCTTTTACAAACTTAATAGACCCACGATCACCCGAGTCTTCCCCTTTCATCTGTTTCATCGTGAGAATTCTAGCTCCTCTCCTGCTGCTCGCCTAAAATCATCTGACGATGCCCCCGCCCACCCGCATTCAATCTGCTGCTCGCCGCCGCTACTGCTGGTGCGTCTCTGCTCGCCGCCGCAACCACATCCTCCTTCTCCTGCTACTGGTGTAACTCTACTTGCCAAACTCCACCACTACTGCCTACAGCTCTGCTCGCCACCTCCTTCTCTGCTCAACACCGTTGCTCTCACACCGCCACTGCCGCTCTTCTCCACACTACTAGGTAGCCCTCTTCTTCTTCCTTCATGCCCCTCTTTTCTTCCTTCTCCCTTTAGGCCCCTCTTCTTCTTCTTCTTCTTCCTCCTGCTCCCTCTCCTTACCAAATGGATTAAAGAAAGGCCACGACCGTGTGGGATAACCACGACCGTGGTAGGGCAACACAACCACGACCGTGTGGGCTGGCCACGGCCGTGGCTGTGTTGGCCAACCACGATCGTGCTGGCCAGTGCGACCGTGGTAGGCCAACACAGCCATGGCCGTGGCCAGCCCACACAGTTGTGGCCTTGCTTTTATCCATTTGGTAAGGAGGGAGCAGGAAGAAGAAGATACATTTGCAATTGAATACTAATGCTTGACCTAATTTAGCTGAGGGGGACTAGATTGGGTGGTGTGTCTCGCAAGCCCCTTGCGAGGGGGCACGGGTTTGACTCCCAGCTATCCCCCAAAGTGAATAGCCCGTAGCGTTGGCCGGCCAACGATGCGACTGTTTGGTGGGCAGCCCTGACGGGCGGGGGGTCCATACGAGGGTTTACGCTGCCTGTGGGGGTCACAAAGTGGAGCTCGTACGGGAGTGGTTCCCTCGTCATAAAAAATGCTTGACCTAATTTTGTAAATTTTGATGCATGTTGAATTAAGATATTAAAACCCTAATACACATTTCACCATAATCTTGAATTAACTATATTGCTAAAATCTTGTGATCAATCTATGTAAGATATTAAAACCCTAATGTTAAATCTCTGATTTTGTAATGATGTGTCACCCTAACATCTACATGAATCCCTATTGTATGATGTAGATGGATGATAATGCATAAGCTAGTTTGAAATTTTGAAATCAATTATGAATATCTCCATCCCTAGGTCATACTAATTTACGTGTAATCTTTATCTTGACGATGAACATGCATGGACACTCGAAATGTTGAAATCAATGTTATAGAATGACAACACATGTGTTTGTTGGCCTAGAAACCCATCCAAGATTTACTCATTACGATTAAATCTTGGATAGTCCCCGGTTTGGGACTGTTCTTGAACACCTAATCTCACTTAGGATGTAAGTGTATAATGTGTATTTGGTTTTCAAGAAAATTCTGGTAGCATTTCCCCGTTTGTTCTCTAAGTACATCTGTACTTGGAGAATAATGGGGAAATGCTGTCAAAATTTTCTTGAAAACCCAATACACATTATAGACTTACTAGTGAGATTAGGTGTTCAAGAATGGGATAGGTGGTACACATTTAATATATATAAGAATGACAACACATGTTACGACCCCACCTCCTGATAACCCCCAATTAAGGGAGACCGAGAGGTCGAAGCCGCACCCATGACTTCCAGATCAAAGGTTCAACAATTAACCAAGAATAATTATCAAATTTTAACATACTATACTGAAAGCTGTAAGAAAATAAAATTTTGCATACCTTTTTGAAAACTTGGATCTTTAAACTTCTATCCACTTAAGGATTCTACTCTAACTAATCCTCCTTGTATTTTACTTCATGTATTTCACAATATTATGATTTACTCTTTGTCCTTTTGGCTTGTATCTAAAATGCCGACAAACAAAACGTCGGTCATCCGAAGCTGGTATGTGGGGGAAACAATAATCATGTAAATACGTTAACAATGTAATCATTCAATTAATCATTTAACAACCAAGATTACATTTTAGATATAACTCCACGATCCAAGAGTACCCTATCCTCTATGTTGTCCCCGTTAAACCCCTCATGATCCACCTATAAGTGAACCAATTTCTAGGGTTGAGTCACATGGCACTACTCGTAAGTAGCCCACTCCTTAACTCATTGCAGGCTAATGAGTCTCATGGCACTACACATGGGTAGCCCAGTTTCTAACTCTTGGTAACCTATACCTTGCTCTAGGATTACCCCTTTTTCTTAGCCTTTTCAAAGCAATGGAGGTGGACCCAGATCTAGTTAGTTATATACTCACATTTATAGTGATAATCATAGTCACTTTATAGTTGCATGAAATAAATAACATCCAACAGTTATTTTCAAGCAACCGATTAAATCTTCGGGAATCACCGTGAAACTAGAGCGATTATTTATAATCGTAACCACATACCTGATTTGTTGAGTCATGCAGATTATTCAACATATACTTCATGTATATACAATCAAGCCAATCAACAGATCCAAGCAAGCATGCAATCCAAGTAATTCAACAATCACATAATTCCTGAAATGAATATGTACTCTATTTATTACACACTTTATCAAGAACCTACTTTATTAACTTGGATTCACTTTCTAGGGTTTCTGTATCCATTTTAGGGTTTCGTTTTGCAATTAGGGTTTCCCTTCATCTTTTACCATATTAAACCCTAATTATCTCATCTATTCTTCAATATTAAGGTTATCTTAACAATCTATAACCCTATTTTCGTATTACAGGCACACTAATCATCAATTAAAGCTACTATTTTTATCCCTTAAATCCATGACAAGATCATTATACACATTTATCATCAATTCATAGTTCATTACGGTCTAATTACCATATGAACTCATTTTGCCATCAATTCTACCTTTTACTCGTGAAAAGACCCTAATTACAACATTTAGGGTATTTATCCAAAATTAAGGTCTTTTATATACAAATAACTCAGAATAATCATATTTTCACATTTTCAAATTAAATATGATTTTATCTTCTTTTACCCTAAATTAGGGTTTCTAAATTATTTAATCATTCTCACATGAGGTAAAACCCTAAATCATGCAATTCTACATCTAGATCAGATTCGAATCTAACATTATCATTCAACAGGTTATTAACACTCCAATTAACCCATTAAGCATTCTAGATTCAACCTTTAATTCACAAATAGGGTTTTTATCTTTACTTTAATGCACTTTTCATTAACTTATAGTACTTTTGCAATTAGGAACGAAATCTATATTTAATACCATTTTTATTGAATTCCTCTCGTTCTCCTGATCAAAATTCATATATTATTCATATTTATCTGAGCTACGGTTTACGAGATATGAATTTTGCAAAGATTCACTTACTTGGCCAATCAGGGCGTGCCACGTCACCTCTATCTCCATGCACGTAGCGATCAGGAAACATAACCAAATGACTGATATGCCCTTTGTTAAGTTACGCGCCTCTTCAGCCCACGGAGGGCATTTTCATCCAACGGCCGCTCCTCCTTCTTCCTCCTCGCGATGGCAGCCTGCTGCTGCCCTAGCCCGCCGTTCTTCAGCTGTGCGCGGCTGCCCCCCTCTCCTCCAAGGGCCGGTGACCCTCCGGTTCTACACCATCACCTCCGGCGCTCCCCCTCGCATCCAGGGTTGGCATTAACCTGCGGCCAAAGCAGCCGGTTCGTATTGGCCGGGCCTGCACCTCTCAGCGGCCCTGCAGCCATGCTGCTGCGGCCACACGCGATCCCGGGTGCAAAGCTGACGGAAAACCTCCCCCTGATGTCGTGGGAGTAAGCCGCATCACACAAGGTCGTCCTCTGGTCCTTCACCACCCCATAGGTGTGTTGCTTACATGGTTAGGGTTTTTACGTGCAAGAGACTAGAAGAGGGGAGAGAGGGGTGTGTAAGATCTTTCCAAATCCGGCCAAGAGCTCTACCCCTTATATAGGGGAGAGTACCCACGCCCTTCATTGCTCATCTAGGAATTAACAACACCCCTTTCCCATTAGGAAAGTAATTCCTATATTAAAAGGCTAGTTTCTCTCTCTTATTTCTTTTATGTTCCTTTTCTTTTGCTATTAGGATTTCGAATATTACCACTTTTATCTTCCTTGTACTTGCCTTTTATGTATTGGCACACAATTTCTATCTTTAAATAGAAATAACTTCCTTTTTCACAATGCCACCAAAAACATTAATAATGTATCCTATTATCTTTTATTTTGCAAATTTTGGTATTTTCTCTTTCTTTCCTCTTTATTAGGACTCTTTTGATCCCAAAACACTCCATTATTTCGAAATTCTTTTTATTGGATACTTATTATCCTTCTAGATGCATCATTATGCATTACTTCACATTATCTTGTTTATTTCTCATTAAAATATCTTTTTTTTTTGAGGATTTCTTTTTTATTTCTCTTTTATTTTCCTCATTGGCATTCCTTTTACTATTAGCAACATCATGGATACGAAATTTCACCAAGAAATCTCATTTATGTCTCTTTCCATTCATTTTCCACATTTTATCATTATTGTCAATTTCTTTCTTAATAAAGAAATACTTAATTAATCTTTTCTTTTCTTATTGCACTCTTTATGCAACTTTGGACTCCTCGGAACCCAACGAACCCAAGAGGCACGAAATCCATCCTTGGATTACATCTCTTTGCCTTCTAGAGGTTTCTACCTCTTCCTTTTCTCAAATATTCAATTACTAATTGAATTTTCTGTGTTATTTCCTTGTTATTGGGCCCAATAGCCAATAAAGCCCACAACACAAACATCAAGGCTATTGTAAACGAAATCCATGTCTTCAAAACAAATTATATCATTATTTTTTCAATTATCTTTAATATGAGAAATTATATTTCTCACCAATTGAACCCAAAAATTGGGGTTGTAACATCCTTCCCCTCTTATAGGAATTTTGTCCTCAAAATTCAAACAATCAAACAAACAATTCAGGACAAGATTTTTTTTCCATGTCCATCATTGGCCCCTATGTGGCTTTACCCTACCCATGTCACTTCCAAAGAACCTTTATAATCACTTATTCTTTTCTCTGAGTTCTTTCACTCTGGCGTCTATAAACTGTACATGTGACTCAAGTCATTTCAGCCTCCCTTGGGGCTCACTAGGTTCATTTCTCAGCACATGGTCGGGTACCTCACATAGTGCTCTAAATTGGACACATGGAACTCGTCACATATTACTTTATCCTGAGGGGTAAAGTCAAAACCTAACCATCTCCACCCATCCATCTCTAATGGACCCATGTATCGGGGACTCAGCTTTCTCAGCTGCAGCTCAGAGGGGTCGGATTCTCACATATTCTTCCAGAGTAACTTGTAAGTCAGTCTACTTTGCATCTGCTCACAGATCTCATCGTCTCTAGGCTCCTTTCAGCCCTTGCAAAATCAAAGTGACTTCATCTACACGCACTGTGGTCCCTTTTCTAACCACCATGTGACCCTTTTATAACCATCATGTGGTCCTTTTCTAACCATCATGTGGCCCTTTTCTAACCATCATGTGGTCCTTTCACCAACATCACCTTACTGAAGTGGTGACCGACACAACCTCCCTTACAAAGCTTCTTATAAAACCCGATACTAGCTAACGTGGTCATTGTCACATCTTTCATAGGACAAGAACTGTCTCTAGATATCACCCTGAACGAGCACACATACCCTCATCAGACCCTTTGGTCTGGATTATACTAACCATTAGTTAGGGGTGATAAACTGTACTAACATCGAGTTCTTCATGTACCTACTTTCGCCTTATGGAAGTGGACCTTTAAGTCATACTCATGAACTTTTGAACTCGCATCATGGTGTAGTTGAACCATTTCTCTCATATGTAGCTCAACCCGATCTGTCCCTTGACAATACTCTTTCTTTCTCATGTCATCTAGGAAAGGCGATCTACCATAACCCATATTGCATCATGACCTTTGTTGGTCAAGGGGGGACTTTCCATATCATCCATAGAGATGAACTCCCATTCCCTCTTGGGAACTTTTATCCCTTATTTCACTTATTGGGTTACTGGTGTTCGTCCTTCACCCTCTGGTTTGCATGGCAGCATACCCTATGCAACTTTATCTTAAGCATCCAAAGTGCTATTGCCATTTACCACGGTGTATGGTGATCATGATCTCCTGTATGTCCTTATTCTTCAAGATCAATACCTCAAAAACCCTAAACCATTTTATCAAGGTTTCATCACTTTCTTTTCCAAAGAAGTGCACTTGAGGTTCTACCACCATCCTTTCATCGTATCAAGGACTAGACTGGCTAACCAAACAACCTTTAACTTTTCAACGTATCTTGCTACATCTGAGTGTTGTCCAAACACCTCTCATTTCCAAACTTAGGGTTAGCCAAACAACCTCTTCTAGCTTCTAGTCCAACAAGTCAGATATATCTCAACCAGAGCATTCATTACCACTTCACATTCTTAGGTATTAGGTAACATTGAAGACATACACTTCCATGTATTTCACTTATCATTTCACCTCAAATTCTATGTCTATTTTCATTAAGAACACTCTCTAATTTCATCATCATGGTGATCAAACTCAACCTGGTATACCTTATAAGTTCCACATAGCTCATGATAAAAACATCCTCATAAGGTGACTACCTCATTCCTCTTAGTGTTTGCAAACCATCCATGTATCATTCACTTTACCAGGATAGGTTATCTTCTCTATCCCCATTCCTTGTGGTAACGTTCCAACCTACATCATCTCTTATCCTTGGTGTATGGCATGCGTAATGTCCTATCTCTCACCCCCATAACAAGAGGAAATAAGCATTTGGCTACAGTCCAAATATAGAGTTATTCCTATTCCAAGAGCAGAGATGGTACATCCCACCTTGCCATTACACCTCTACATCTAAGTTGCGACGTGCAACATATGTCTCTACATCACAGACATCATGATATCAAGGTTACCTCCATGGAAAACTAGTCTTGAACCTATTGAGGTTGATATCCTTGGTCATCTCCTCTAGGTCTGTAGGGTACCAACTCTTTTGGGGTCATCCCTCTTCCCTCATGCATCAAGAGAGTGCCCTACTCATCTGCCCTTTGGGTCCCATGAGTTCATAAAGGTGATCAATCTCCTAACCCATGGCCCTCAGACAATGATAGCTGTTACCTCCCGACCCTATGGTCATGTGCAACTGGGGAATTAGGCAACTCCTACTTTCATCGGTCTTATCCCTACCTGACCCTAGGATAGACTTAGGATTCTCCATTATAAAACATGTTCACTTAGAGCCTTACCCAAGTTTTCATCATCTCTCTTTCTGCATTCATGGGTTGGCTTTCATCCTTTCATAGGGATCATGGCAGCCTGCCTACCTTGGTCAAGCTCCATACCGGTTACTTCCATGGTAACACATTCATATGTAATAAGAGATGGATATCTATGGGTCTACAGGTTCATTCTCATACCATGTACCTTTCACTTAGCTTCTCAAGATCATGTGATACCTCTTCAGGTTACCTTAAATCAACAAAACTGATATACACCCTACCAAAGGGGTCCCTCTCCCAGGTTGGGAGGAAAACTATCTCTTGACAACAAGGTCACAAAAGCTCTTAGGTCTAGGGTTTACATCCACATGAGCCTACTTAACCTTAGTAAGCTGTTAAGGCACAAGAAGATCACCTACTGTACCATGCTAGGTCATCTGGGTTCTCATTCTTCAACATCAGATCAAGGTCATACCTTTCTTTATCATTAACCTAGCTGTGAGGGGTTCATCCAACATACCTTAAACTTAAGGGGCTTCCACTTTCCTCTATACATGAGGAGTACTATGCTCTCTTCTATAAGAACTCAACTCTCATCATGAGCATCAGTAACCACTTCCCCTCTTAGGCCTAGGAACACTAGGTTCACCTTTTAGGTGTCCAACTGCATGCTCAAACTCTTAACTACGAAACAAGCATGCAAGAGGCATGACATGCACTTCCTGTCATCCTTCAACTCAAGAAACACTTAGAGTTGGGTCCTCCTTAAGGACAACCAACCAGGTACAAGGCCTCATAACCTCCTACTCCTATACCATAGGCACATAGGTACCAGAAGCTTCATCTTCTCTCTCTAGGGTTTGGTCCCTCTAAAGGCAACCAAGGTATCATCAACTTCCAGGGATCGATCATGAGGCAACCATTATCATCCATTGTTCCTCATATCTCAAGGTTTTAGGCTTCCAACCTCCTTGCTGGGTTTCCTTCTCTCTCTAGAGCTAACCCTACAACTAACCTCACCATTAGAGGTCCTCTCTTCATGAAGGATCAACCTCAAAAGCATCCTCTACAAGGGTGAAGTCTAGGTTCGAACTTATGTTTGCTCAAGATCATCCATAACCCTTTATGCTCCATCATAATTCCTTACCCAGGATTTCATCTTACGGTCAGCACTATGACGTTCCCTAGGTGCCAGCTATACCCTACTTGCACAAGCCCATAGGGTTTCTAAGGTCCCTCACTAACATCATCATCTAAGGAGCTATCTTTTACCCTAACATGCACGACCCTTCCCAGGGTTGGGTTGCCAAAGGTGCTAGGTCACCCATGGATCATATGGCCTCCCAAAGGCATGTCCTTTCAAACACTTGGTCCAACTCATCTCTCTCTAACCTTCACTTAGGGTTAGGGTTAGCATCATCCTCAGAGGATGTGCCATGTCTCTACTTGCAATGGAGATATCTATATCCAAGACTAACTTATCCTCCTGACAAGAAGGTCTAGCCTCAGGTCTCTTCTGAGGGCATGACAACTTATGTCATACGACCTAAGCATGTATCTATTCTTTAGTTTGCGCTTAATCTATTAAGATTATGCCCATGACATCTTATTTACATGCCTTTCATTAATTTGGTGGAGGATTCCTTAAACCTTATTAACCTTACCCATACCTCAGGAGGGTGAGGAGAAGAAAGAAAACCCTAATCCTTTAGGTCCTTATCAGAATTTTATGGTGAGAAGGGATGAATAAGATGAGAAGTCCTAAAGGTATCTTATTTTGATTCATACCCTAAGACTTTGGCCAGGCAGTCACACAGATCCGGGAGTCCTTGTATTCTGACTAGCGGTGCGGAGGAAAATATTTCCATCCCCCGGTTGTGATCCTTTTCTAGACACCTCTGTCTTTCGGATAATCCTCTAATAACTCCCTTGGGTTCTATGGAGTTTGTAAAATTTAATAATTATTAATGGTTAAATGAGGAACCTGGCTCTGATACCAAATGTTTCGATCCCACCTCCCGATAACCCCCAATTAAGGGATACCGAGAGGTCGAAGACGCACCCATGACTTCCGGATCAAAGGTTCGACAATTAACCAAGAATAATTATCAAATTTTAACATACTATACTAAAAGCTGTAAGAAAATAAATTTTTGCATACCTTTTTGAAAACTTGGATCTTTAAACTTCTATCCACTTAAGGATTCTACTCTAACTAATCCTCCTTGTATTTTACTTCATGTATTTCACAATATGATGATTTACTATTTGTCCTTTTGGCTTGTACCTAAAACGCCGACAAACAAAATGTCGGTCAGCCGAAGCTGGTATGTGGGGGAAACAATAATCATGTAAATACGTTAACAATGTAATCATTCAATTAATCATTTAACAACTAAGATTACATTTTAGATATAACTCCGCGATCCAAGAGTACCCTATCCTCTATGTTGTCCCCGTTAAACCCCTCATGATTCACCTATAAGTGAACCAATTTCTAGGTTTGAGTCACATGGCACTACTCATAAGTAGCCCACTCCTTAACTCATGGCAGGCTAATGAGTCTCATGGCACTACACGTGGGTAGCCCAATTTCTAACTCTCGGTAACCTAGACCTTGCTCTAGGATTACCCCTTTTTCTTAGCCTTTTCAAAGCAATAGAGGTGGACCCAGATCTAGTTAGTTATATACTCACATTTATAGTGATAATCATAGTCACTTTATAGTTGCATGAAATAAATAACATCCAACAGTTATTTTCAAGCAACCGATTAAATCTTCGGGAATCACCGTGAAACTAGAGCGATTATTTATAATCGTAACCACATACCTGATTTGTTGAGTCATGCAGATTATTCAACATATACTTCATGTATATACAATCAAGCCAATCAACAGATCCAAGCAAGCATGCAATCCAAGTAATTCAACAATCACATAATTCCTGAAATGAATATGTACTCTATTTATTACACACTTTATCAAGAACCTACTTTATTAACTTGGATTCACTTTCTAGGGTTTCTGTATCCATTTTAGGGTTTCGTTTTGCAATTAGGGTTTCCCTTCATCTTTTACCATATTAAACCCTAATTATCTCATCTATTCTTCAATATTAAGGTTATCTTAACAACATATAACCCTATTTTCATATTACAGGCACATTAATCATCAAATTAAAGCTACTATTTTTATCCCTTAAATCCATGACAAGATCATTATACGCATTTATCATCAATTCATAGTTCATTACGGTCTAATTAACATATGAACTCATTTTGCCATCAATTCTACCTTTTACTCGTGAAAAGACCCTAATTACAACATTTAGGGTATTTATCCAAAATTAAGGTCTTTTATATACAAATAACTCAGAACAATCATATTTTCACATTTTCAAATTAAATATGATTTTATCTTCTTTTACCCTAAATTAGGGTTTCTAAATTATTTAATCATTCTCACATGAGGTAAAACCCTAAATCATGCAATTCTACATCTAGATCAGATTCGAATCTAACATTATCATTCAACAGGTTATTAACACTCTAATTAACCCATTAAGCACTCTAGATTCAACCTTTAATTCACAAATAGGGTTTTTATCTTTACTTTAATGTACTTTTCATTAACTTATAGTACTTTTGCAATTAGGAACTAAATATATATTTAATACCATTTTTATTGAATTCCTCTCGTTCTCCTGATCAAAATTCATATATTATTCGTATTTATCCAAGCTACGGTTTACGAGATATGAATTTTGCACAGATTCACTTACTTGGCCAATCAGGGCGTGCCACATCACCTCTATCTCCATGCACGTAGCGATCAGGAAACATAACCAAATGACCGATATGCCCTTTGTTAAGTTACGCGCCTCTTCAGCCCACAGAGGGCATTTTCTTCCAACGGCCGCTCCTCCTTCTTCCTCCTCGCGATGGCAGCCTGCTGCTGCCCTAGCCCGCCGTTCTTCAGCTGTGCGTGGCTGCCCCCCTCTCCTCCAAGGGCTGGTGACCCTCCGGGACTACACCATCACCTCCGACGCTCCCCCACACATCCAGGGTTGGCATTAACCTGCGGCCAAAGCATCCAGTTCGTGTTGGCCGTGCCTGCACCTCTCGGAGGCCCTACAGCCATGATGCTGCGGCCACACGCGATCCCGTGCGCGAAGCTGCCGGAAAACCTCCCCCTGATGTCGTGGGAGTAAGACGCATCACACAAGGTCGTCCTCTGGTCCTTCACCACCCCATAGGTGTGTTGCTTACATGGTTAGGGTTTTTACGTGCAAGAGACTAGAAGAGGGGAGAGAGGGGTGTGTAAGATCTTTCCAAATCCGGCCAAGAGCTCTACCCCTTATATAGGGGAGAGTACCCACACCCTTCATTGCTCATCTAGGAATTAACAACACCCCTTTCCTATTAGGAAAGTAATTCCTATATTAAAAGGCTAGTTTCTCTCTCTTATTTCTTTTATGTTCCTTTTCTTTTGCTATTAGGATTTCGAATATTACCACTTTTATCTTCCTTGTACTTGCCTTTTATGTATTGGCACAAAATTTCTATCTTCTTTAAATAGAAATAACTTCCTTTTTTACAATGCCACCAAAAACATGAATAATGTATCCTATTATCTTTTATTTTGCAAATTTTGGTATTTTCTCTTTCTTTCCTCTTTATTGGGACTCCTTTGATCCCAAAACACTCCATTATTTCGAAATTCGTTTTATTGGATACTTATTATCCTTCTAGATGCATCATTATGCATTACTTCACATTATCTTGTTTATTTCTCATTAAAATATCTTTTTTTAGGATTTCTTTTTTTATTTCTCTTTTATTTTCCTCATTGGCATTCCTTTTACTATTAGCAACATCATGGATATGAAATTTCACCAAGAAATCTCATTTATGTCTCTTTCCATTCATTTTCCACATTTTATCATTATTGTCAATTTCTTTCTTAATAAAGAAATACTTAATTAATCTTTCTTTTCTTATTGCACTCGTTATGCAACTTTGGACTCCTTGGAACCCAAGGAACCCAATAGGCATGAAATCCATCCTTGGATTACATCTCTTTGCCTTCTAGAGGTTTCTACCTCTTCCTTTTCTCAAATATTCAATTATTCAATTACTAATTGAATTTTCTTTGTTATTTCCTTGTTATTGGGCCCAATAGCCAATAAAGCCCACAACACAAACATCAAGGCTATTGTAAACGGAATCCATGTCTTCAAAACAAATTATATCATTATTTGTTCAATTATCTTTAATATGAGAAATTATATTTTCACCAATTGAACCCAAAAATTTAGGTTGTAACAGCACATGTATTTGTTGGCCTAGAAACCCATGCAAGATTTACTCATTAGGAGTAAATCTTGGACAGTCCCCGGTTTGGGACTGTTCTTGAACACCTAATCTCACTTAGGATGTAAGTGTATAATGTGTATTTGGTTTTCAAGAAAATTTCGACAACATTTCCTCATTTGTTCTCTAAGTACATATGTACTTAGAGAACAACGGGGAAATGCTGCCGTAATTTTCTTGAAAACCCAATACACATTATACACTTACTAGTGAGATTAGGTGTTCAAGAATGGGATAGGTGGTACACATTTATTATATATAAGAATGAAAACACATGTATTTGTTGGACTAAAGTTTTAACCATGCAAAAACTCTAATCCTAGACCCTAATCTTGTTGTAATATATACTTGTTTTCTCTTTGATCATAGAATGGATAGATCATGGATGTCCATTCGCAATCACTGCACCCCAGAGTTTATTTCTGGTCTTGACCAGTAAACATAGAAAACAACCTGGAGATAGGTTCTACTGTCCATGTAGGCATTGCGGTAACAATTTGAAAGTCAGCACTAGTGACGAAATCAAAAGTCATGTCATGTGCAATGGGATTATACAAGGCTATACAGAATGGCACTGACATGGAGAGATTTCAAACCCGAAACCAGTGGATGTCGATAGCAGTGCTTGTGTAGAAGAATAAATTTCCTCTGATGACGTAGATGTGAATGAACCAGTTCCGGTAGACATCGTTGATGTGATGTTGGATAGTTGTGGGGTAGAGCACACCGATCCACCTCCCATTTTTAGAAACATTATGCTGAGATATTGTTATACACAGGTTGTACTAAGTTTATGAAGCTTAGCACTGTGTTGAGATTGCATAACCTGAAAGCTAACAATAGATGGAGCGACAAAAGCTTCATGTCATTGTTGTCTTTGTTGAAAGAAATGCTTCCTGAAGGAAACGAGCTGCTAATCTCAACATTCTAGGTAAAGAAATTGTTGTGCCCAATGGGAATGGATGCCAAGAAGATACACACATGCCCAAATGATTGTGTATTATTTCAAAAGGACTATGTGGATTTGAAAGATTGTCCAAAATGTGGTGCTTCACGGTATAAATTGATGACTTCAGGGGAGTCCAAAGCTGGTTCTCCTGCCAAGGTGATGTGGTATCTACCTATAATATCATGGTTTCAACGCTTGTTTGCCAATCTGATCGATGCGAAGAATTTGAGGTGGCATGCAGATGTTAAGAAAAATAATGATGGGATCCTACGACATGCGTCTGATTCCCCACAGTGGAAGAAGATTGATCTATTATACCCTGAATTTGGTGAAGAAGTAAGGAATCTAAGACTTGGGCTTTGTACAGATGTGATGAATCCGTATGGGACATTGAGCACCCAACATAGTACTTGGCCAGTCATGCTTGTTATATACTATCTTCCTCCCTGACTGTGTATGAAAAATAAGTATGTAATGTTGTCGTTGTTGATATCGGGCCCTAAACAACCTGGAAATGATATCGATGTTTATCTTGAACCTCTGATTGATGACTTAAATAAATTTTGGGGGTGAAGGTGTGATGACCTATGATGCTTCACGAAGAGAGACATTTTGTTTGCATGCTATGTTGTTTTACACTATTAATGACATTCTATCATATGGGAATTTTTCTGGATATAGTGTCAAAGGAGCTAAAGCGTGTCTTATATGTGAAGAGAACACTGATTCAACAAGACTAAAATATGGTGGTAAGACTGTATATCTCGGTCATCGAAGGTTTCTTATAAAATTCCATCTGTATCGTAGGAAGCACAAATCATTCAATGGATTGAATGAGGAACAGAGTGCACCTAAACCTATACCAGGGGAGGTTGTTTATGAAAGAGTGAAAGACTTTGTCAATGAATTTGTCATGAGAATTTTTAAAAGTGATGTTCAAAACCGTTATCTGCATGAAGGGAGTATCATTGAGGGTTATGTGGCGAGAGAGGTTATGGATTTTTGCAATGACTTTCTCAGTGGTAATGACACTCCTGGTAATGACAAGAATATTGAGGTATAATTTGGCAAAGAATTTTTGGGATCACGAGTGAAAGTAATCAGCCGTGAACAGTTGGAACAAGGTCACTTGTATATTTTACACAACATGGACGAAGTGAGTGTTTATATCAAGGAACATACCAATTTCATCAAGAGACAATATCCTCGAGCCAACACAATGCGGCTTGCTAGAGAGCATAACAAGACATTTATTAAGTGGTTTGAAGATAAAGTCTTACATCAACTATTTCAAACACCAGATGATATTACTGAAACTATCAAATGCCTCACCTTTAAACCAAAATTGAATGTTATGTCTTATGAAGGGTATGACATTGATGGATTCACATATTACACAAAGCACCAAGATGATAAGAGTGTCGTCCAAAATTGTGGGGTCACCCTTCAAGCATCGACTATGTTTTTTGCAAGTGCAAAGGATAAGAGTCCAGGTGAAGCTAAAATGTCATATTATGGTGTCATTGAAGACATATGGGAGTTTGACTACATAGATTTCAGAATTCCGCTCTTCAAATGTAATTGGGTTGATAACACCAAAGGAGTTATAGTGGATGAATTGGGTTTCACTTTAGTGAACTTTGAAAAGATTGGCGAGAAGGGTGAACCATTCATATTGGCATCACAGGTGAAACAAGTATTTTATATCGATGATCCTGCAAATGATAAATGGTCGGTTGTTCTTCATGGTAAAAGACAGTTCATTGAAGATCCTATAGATGAAGAAGAGTACTATCGTAAGTATTATGACTCCAGTCCATTCTCAGTTGGGTTGCCAACACCAGCAAATATTGAAGCTAATGATGACTTGTATGTGCGCGGAGATCACAATGAAGGATTGTTAATTGATATAAAATTTCAATATTAGAGGCATGTTTATATTTTTTATATGTTTTATTTTTCTGAATGTGAACTTTACAATGTGAATTACTTTACAATGTGAAATTTACAATTGGAATTACTTTACAATGTGAACTTTACAATGTGAATTACTTTACAATGTGAATGTGAACTTTACAATGTGAGCTTTACAATGTGAATTACTTTACAATGTGAACTTTACAATGTGAATGTGAACTTTCAGATGGCTGAGCATTCTCCTGATGAATGTGCTGATGATTACCGTGAGGGTAAGGACATCAATGCGCCGCCTCACAATGTAAGTTTTAAAAATATATCATATATTTATATCTACATGTCCATTTATAGTTATATCCTATAAGTGTGTTTATTTTGTGAAATTTTAGGTTCATGATGCACATGTACCCTCTGAAGCACTTGAGGCACTTGATGAGTAGCACCAAAAAGTTGACAAGAGAAGGGGCATCACTATGATGAAGAAGTTAATAGCACAAAGGGGAAATGGACCCAAACTTGTTGTGGATTTTGATAATGCAGGAAATGCAATTGGAGTGAATCACAATTTGTTTGTTTCATATCTTAGGTATGTTACTCGTAGACATTGCGGTTGTAAGATAGATTCTTGGCATAAAGTTCCTAAGGGGAAGAAAGACGTAATATGGAAGGATTTATGCGTGAGTTATTATTAATTTGCAATTCTATTTTGTAGATTACGATTTTTTTGGATACTAGTTAATAGCAATTCTATTTTGCAGAGTATATTTGAATTGGATGAAAAGTTGTATCGTAAATGCATGATACAACACTGTGGGAGAAGCAGACAGTACCTATGGCATCCCTCTCTATTCCTACTGTAGAGGTTGGGAGTAATCCTGTAGACCCACCACCTAGCACATCCGCAGTAAGTGTTTTTATGACATAGTAACTAGTATTTTCAAGATGATATGTATATATGTATATAACATTCTTTACACAAAAATTTTTAGGGGTTGAAGCCATGTCGTCTAAAAAGTAAAGAATTTATCATCGCAGAGATGTCGGCTTACCCATCCCTACCAGGGGAAATGTTTCATGGGTCTCCATTACCAGCTGGTTGGGTTCGTGTGAGCCTAGTACGTATATTCCCCAATTGGGTGGATCTTCCATTGCCATATGCCCGCCCAGATTGTGAAACGCTTGGTGAGGTAGAAGACGGAGTGATATTGTGGCCAAAAGCGGATGTCCTCTATACTGAAACTGTATGGTAAATTTACATTACGTTAAATTGTTAGTGTGTGTATATGATGTCAATTGATCTGAAATTATATATATATATATATATATATATATATATATATATATATATATATATATATATATATATATATATATATATATATATATAGGTTAAAAAGAAGACACCCAGAGCATCTAGGCCTCCACCTCCACCTCCTACATTACCAAGTTGGATTCCACAGGACCTACCTGTCCCGTTAGGTCCTAAGTGTAGGGGTATGGCAATATGGTTAGACGAACATGATATAAATTTCCCTATAACTATTTCTATAGATGCGGATAATGCAGGTCAATCATACAAAAGCAACCTATTTATACAAGATATTTTAGAGTTGTTTCGATATGATTAGCTGAATACATCTGTGATAGAGCTATGGATAAGGTGAGATCTTCTTTATACATCCATATACCTTGTGTAAGATCTGGTGATCTGGTTTCTTATTTATTAATGCATATGTAATACATGTTTTGCAGCTACTTAGACAAGATATGTGCAGATTTTTCATTCGAACATGTAGGATTTTTGATTCCATCTTTGATTAGTCTAGTAGCTAAAGACCCTCCGTCATTGCAACAATACTGTTGTGATGCATTTACAAATTTTGGTCAAAATAAGAAGACGGTGATAATAGCTCCATTCAATGTGGAGTAAGTTTACTTTGCTTATAATTTGGACTTAATAAAATTACATTTTTATTGTGGATTTTAAGTTATTAATTTTTAACTTTTTTACCTCTAGTGGTATGCATTGAGAGTTACTAGTTATTGTCCCTGAGACGTTCACTATCTATTATCTAGATCCTAAGGGGACTAAATTGAATTCAAAATATGGACACAAAATGAAAATGACATTATTTCGGTGAGAAATATTTCATTTTCATATCCGTTAACATATGTTATTACATTACTATTTAATTATGTAATGTACTATGTTACATTAACATGTAGGGGTTTAGATGAGTTCAAAAAGGCCAGGGGAAAGGTCCCCATGAAAAAGAACCAGCCAATAATTTGGAAGAACGTGGAAGTAAGTTCCCAACTGCAATATATATATATATATATATATATATATATATATATATATATATATATATATTATTTATGTGAACAATGCTTAATTAGTTGTATTTTTTAATATTTTGTATGTTTCAATTTATAGTGTGCTACACAAGACAACGGATGGGCATGTGCATACTATGTGATGCGATTTATGCACATGATTATCAAATATGCCGCAGTGGAGATCGATACCATTCTTGAGGTATTATATATAGTCTCATTAATTAGATAATATGAAATATATCAATCTTATTTATATATTATTAATTATATATATACATCATTCTCTTTGCAGGTGTTTAAAATTGACCACACTACAGGAAAGGCCTTACCAGATGTATATGCTCCCTATACGACGACAGAAATAAATGATGTAAGAGAAGAATGGGCAACAACCATACAAGTAGTGGAGGTTTTAACATATAATTGGGATATTGATAGAGAATAATGACTAAAGAATGATATTTTGTAAATGAATTTATGAATTATAATATGTGTGAATGTTTCTACATGTCCGAATGTTTCTACATGTGTCTGAATGTTTATACATGTGTGAATGTGAAAATGAATAAAATTACTGGTTGCTATATGAATGTTTCTACATGTGTGAATGTGAAAATGAATGGAACTGCAGATTACTACATGAATATTTCTACATGTGAAAATCGAATGGAACTACATGTTGCTAAATGTGTGAAAATTAATGTTGTTAATTTTGTAGGTTTGTGGCCTGTTGTTGGCTGATATCAATAGATGTCATAAAACCTGCAGTTCATAACTGAAATGCAGGTTTCTCATCCTGCGACCAGCCACAGCAGGTCTGCAGACTGACAAAAAAACTTACAATAGGCGTCGGTTATTTGTTTAAAACTGACGAAAAATGATTACAACGTCAGATAAATAATTATTACCGACGCCTAATGCATGTGATGTGGCATCGGTTATTAATGATATACCGACACTAATGGTTCTGGCGTCAGTTTCCCTACTAGTAACCGACGTCTATTTCCCTAATGAGACCAGGCACCGCGGCCGTACTGGCCACCTCGGTCGTGGCAGCGGACTAGACACCACGGTCGTGCTGGCCAGCACGGCTGTGGCAGCTGGCCAGACAAAACGGCCATGTTGTCCAGCACGACCGTAGCAGAGGGTGATATGGCGTCAGTTATCACTAATAAACTGACGCGGATAATGCCCCAGATGGCACCCTTTCTGTGGCACGAAGGTTTACAACATCGGTTTCAAAGCTAAGAACCGACGCCTATACCCCCCCTACTGGCGCGTTTTCAGTGGCGTGTGAAGGGTTGTGGCGTCGGTTTGAGAACCGACACCTAACGTTTGTCCTTTTAGCGGCGCCCACATAGGTGTCGCTTTAAACTCGACATTAAAGGCCTTAAAAAACCGACACTAAAGGCCAGTTATGTACTAGTGCACATTCCTCTACCAGAGCCGACGAGAAGGATTTGTCCCTTTGAACATCAACCTGATAAAGTTGATTGGCTCTCTTGTGTTGTCTCTCCCTTGTTGCCCCTCCCTTTTATTGGTAGGACTTGTTCAGGCTCTCACACTACCACAACTATGAGAGAACAACAATTATCAAAGCTAATTATTGTGTCTCCTGAAAGACTTGAATACACCCCACCCTATATAGGATGTCTAGAATTGGGGTTTCCAAATCATTTAGGAGTCAAAGGGACAAAATTTCATAAATTTTCTGGAAGCAATGAACGTCAAAATGATTGGTTCATTGTTGAACTGGTAGGTTCACATGTGAAATGATCAGTTCAACACTTGAACTGGTTGGTTCACTTGCTTTTATATTCTCAATCACATTGGCTTTCAATATTTGATTAATACATATCATGAATTCAACATCAATCCTTGATCCAATCATATTGATCATTCAAATGGGTGATTTGCAAGTTGAACTGGTAGTTTTAGACCTTGAACTGGTCGGTTCACCAACTGAATCAGTTGATTCATGTCCCAATTCATGCAATGTTCAACCAATATAGTTTAAAATGACTTGACACTTGAATCGATTGGTTCAACACTTAAACCAATCAATTTTGAACTATTGTTGTTTAAATTGAATACCTAAATACCTTAGTAATAAAGTTAAACCATCTTCATGATCAAACTCCTATTCTAGGTGCATCCTATGTGTATGATCCTATAGGTCCAAAGTTACATTGGCAATGAAAGTCCATCACTAATTTATGACATCACAACCAGTGAGTGGTATCTAGCAACACATCATTGCTACCCAAGTAATTGGAAAGTTGGAGAACAACTTCAACCTACAATCCATGATTTGTTTTATAATGACTGTATAGTTTCTTTGTCTTTGATATCCGGATTGAACTCGAGGCATGAAATTGTCATCTTCTCAATGTTCAATCCATGTTCCTTGAACTATAGTAGACTATTTGAGATGCATGTGAGCTCACATATCACATATTGAGCCACATGAGTATGTCTACACGTTTCTCATTCTCACTTATTAAGTGGACAAGATATCAATATCTTACATGAGGGACAAATCCCATCTACATCACTCACACAGTCCCCAAATGTCACAATGCATCCAAGCATCACCTTTATGACAACCCTTATTCAAGGTCACATTGGATGATGTCTAAAGACATCAAATGATATGTGATGAGTGTAGTCACTTCTGGTCTAAGAACATAATCACCACTATCACTATAAGAGTTGGTTCTGACTACCATTCCATGGTCTTCATGTATCACTCTCAAGGTGGGTCTGTCTGATACACTATTCTCTAACATGTACTCTTGTGCTTGGTTTGATATCACATATCATGACTAATAAGATTCTATCATCAACCAACACACTTTATAGTCTTGTTTTATAACCTCACTTTTGCTTGTATAAATTGAAATGTAATTTTTCAAATAAAAAGGATTTGAATGAGAAATTGTGTGATTTATTTTCAAAGAATGAATTCTTGTGCAATATTTCCCTTGGATGCATAATTTCATGATTCATACCAATTGGATAAGTTCAATAATGATAAAAGGAAAAAGAGATAAAAGAAATCCCATAATAAATAAAAGGGAAAAAAGAAATAAAGGGATGATTGAGTGCATATGAGAAAATTATGTAGAATTCACTCTAGAAAGTGGTAAGGATGGCCACTATGGGTTAAGTTTTGTTTCCTTTTGGTTGTAATGAGGAAAGTAATCAAAGTAAAGAGAGTAGAAGAGAAAGAAAGAGAAAATATGAATTTTAATTACATAAAATATGCTTTTTGAGTGGATGAATTGCATAAGAAGAAAAGAATCTTTTCTTTTTGATTTTTGGCTCCAAACTTTGCATAGAAGTAAAATATATCATTAAAGAGTTTCCCTTAAAATTTGGGGTTAAAAGGATGTATGATTTAGGAGATATGGATTTTTAAAAAATCCCTAAAGTGATGAAATAATGAATGAGTATATTAAATTTCATGATTATTTAGTTTTCTATTATATAAGTTTTTGTAGCATGCACAACGACAATTTTTGGATCTAAAATCCAACATTGTGTGTGCGACACCTAGCTTGAGCCGGATTGGGAAAGGAACATGTGAAGCAAGATTTTAATCTCGATTTTCTCGTGATCTGATGTAAGTGCAAGAGATGAAGTTGTAGGGTTGGATTCGGTAGAGGATTTCGAGCCAGCCTATCCTAAGTTTTAGGGGTTTTTAAGGGTTCTTGAGGAAATGCCCAATCTACTCGTGGACCAGTTGATGGCGAGGGTTCAGAAACCCTAATAGCCCACACCCACATATATATAGGGCTACCCTCAACCTCGTCCAAACCTCACCGATCCTAACCGGCCAACTCTTGCCCTTGCTCGCTCTCTCTTTCTCTCGATTGCGTCTGCACCGTCACAAGCCTGAAGCATAGGGCTTCAATGGAGATGAGAGACAAGAGCCCTAAGATCCAAGCCAACAGCTGACCGCAAAAGTAGATCGACGACTAGGACCTTTCTGCGTCTTGGAATGAGTGAGTGGACATAACTGACGTGAACCACTCGATCTCCCACCTAGTCAATGAAAACGCGACATCAGAAGGCCAACATTTTTCTAAAAGAAAAAGGTAAATTTCCTCTTTGGTCAGAAAATCTAGAAATTAGCTAGATCTTGTGTAATTCACTAAAAATCGATCCTTTGGCCGAAAAATGAAAGTAGATAGTGCTTTTTGATCAAAAAATAATGTAGAATTCACTAAAAATGAATTCATGGTCTAAATATGTTTTCAATTCGAAAAGCATGTAAAGGTGCTACCTTTAATGGTCTTAATGAATGTAAAACTCTAAGTTTGAAGATTAAAGGATCTAATTATGTTTCTTGTCTGTTTTTAAGAAAAATTTAGCCTTTTGACTTTAAAAGAAGGATTAGATCAAATTTTATGATAATTATGCATAATTTTTTTAATTAGGGTTTCATGATGATAAAAGTGCCTTAATGGACTTAAAACCCCTAATCTTGATAATTGTGAGGTTTAATGATTTTAATTATGGAAATCAATCACCAAGGCATGAAAAGATATTCTTGATCTAATTTGCATATAAAGACCCTTAATTTGGATAATTTGAGTCATTAGAGTTTTTCTAAGTGGAAAATTGTTTTTAGGGTTTGTGGACATACAAATGGTAAAATTGCAAAATGAAAGCTTGGAAACCAAGAAACCCTAAGGTGACCCTAATAAGGCCTAGAAATCCTAGAATGGAATCCCAAGTCAATAAAAGGTGTTTGGATGTGATTATAACAATTAGGTGTTATAAATACTTTTTAGGATCAAGTTGCTTGATTTATTGCTTGGCTTGGTTGATTGGACTTCTTGATTGGATTAGCTATCTTGCTGGGTTTTGAGACTACCAAGTCAGGTATGTGGTTATTCTTACGGCTAATCGCTCTAGTTTCACGGTGATTTCTGAGGTTTTACCGATTGCCTAAAAATAAATGCTTGGATGAATTTTGTTTTTTGCAATCTATAAAGTGACTATGACTATGACAAAGTATGCTTACAACCTGATCAAACCCGACATACTACCTCTGGATGTTTGAGTGAAAGAAAATAAAGAGTCATGGCTAGGACCTAAGACCAAGCCCTAGATTGGGAAGGTTAGACCAGCCCCCGATTGGGAAGATCATATGAGGTCAGACAAGGCCCCAGATTGGGAAGGTCCCATGAGATCATACTATGCCCCAGATTGGGAAGGACATCTAGGTCAGGCCCCAGACTGGGAAGACCAACATGGCACCTGGGCTCCAGATTGAGAAGGTTGCCCTTTTGTCCACTACATGGACAAGACCCTGGAAGGGTATACCATAGGTTGAGTAAAAATGGTTGAGAGGTTAATAAGAAAACATAAATTTTGTTTTGTAACAAACAATTCTTGTGGTTATGTTGTTACAATTATATGTACAAACTTTTAGTTTCCCCCATATACAAGTATAATTTGGTATACTGACCTTTGTTTTGTTTGTCAACGTTTTAGGGAAATATGCAGTTATGATTATGAAAAGTGAATGTTCAATAAAAAGTGACATTGAAAAATAAAAAGGAAAAATAATGTTTAGAGGATTATAGTTCTTCAGGTAAAGTTCCAAACTCCTATTTTTTAAAGGTATGTGAAAAAGCAAAATTTTTTATCCTGCTTTAAGCTTAGTTGTGATAGAATTTATTAATTATTTTTATTTATTTGCAAAATCATATGATCCTATTTTAGGATAACGACTCCAACCTATTCACAAGTCCAACAAGGTTTGTTCTTCAGTTTCTTCTGGATCTTAACCTTAGGTTAATTCTTATCCTTGTTCTTAGTAGTAGCAAAATTGATGGTAGTATTAACATCAGTAAATACTTTGATAGACTTCTGTTGTAGATACTCTTCTTGTATGTTGATGTCCATCATGAGATCGTTCATTGACATGTATCCTTTGTGATTCTTAAGAGTCATGCCAAATGACTCCCAAGATTTTGGGAAATTCTCAATGATTGACATCGTAACAAACTTTTCAGGAATTACCATGCCCGCATCAGTGAGATCTTGCATCAAGAGTTGAAAATTGTATTTGATCAGAAACAGATTTACCCTCAGCCATATGAAACTTAAGAAATTTTGAGACACAATATTTTTTAGTTTCCTAATTTTTAGTATTGTATTTCTTTTCTAATGCCCCCGGCATAATCTTAGATATAGTAACATACAAGTTTGAGTATGAATCATACAGTTTGTTATTTAATGTAAATAGAATCAACCTTTGGCACTGTTGACTTAAGGTCTATATTGACTAAATTTTTATTTTGATGATGACTAAACCATTCCACTTATTTGTGTCTAATGTCTATACTTGAGTGATTTTAGATTAGGTATAGACACACTCAAAATGCCCTAACTTGCGCATCTCAACTTGGAAAAAAAACAAGTCAAAGTCAATACAAGTGTGCATTTTTGGAATATGATGTAAATCCATTAGATTCATGTTGTAAATCACTTGTAATGATTGTATGACTTGTAATTAATCTTAGAAAAAATCAGAAACACCTAGATCAAATATTTAAGCACTCAAAAGCCATTTTCCAAAAATCACATCAGGCTGGTAAACTCAACCAATCAAGATTAGATCTTGAAAATGACTTTTGATCGATTGAGTTTTCATTTCACAGAACTCGACCGATCTCTCTACAGACCGAAACTGATTTAAGTGGACCGGTCGAGTTATCTAAGGACAAACTTGACCGATGGCCTAAACTGGTCTTGTTGCTTAGTGGGATTGGTCGAGTTATCTTTATAGACATTCGACCAATATTACTATATGAAAAAGTACAAAAAAGTGTTTCTAGCTGTTGTGGAGTTGTAACAAGTGAAAATATATTCGTTGCAAGCCACAAAATGGCTATTTTTTGTTCTTAAGTGTTCCCAAAGGCTTCTAGGCATCCCCAACTATAAATAAGACATCTCTTGGTTAGCAAAGCACTATGAAGGTCCCTATTCTATAGTTGAGTAATCCTACAGCCTCATCTCTCTCTAAGCTTAATCACTTTCTACATCCATTAAAGTGAGTACGAGATTTGTAAGAGAGCTCATCCTACATATATATCTTGCGAGACTCTCACTTCCACCACCTCCCTATCTCTCATTTCAACTGTAAAGATGAAGATTATCTATCTTGGCTAAGAGAGGTGTAGAAGAGCAAGTAAAGGAGTCCCTTGGTGAAGATAAAGGCTGAAGACTTGGAACAAAAATGGATAATCCCTTGGTGAAGGCAGAAGACTCCTTGCTCAAGTGGGTAAGTCCTTGGTGGAAGCTTCTCCAAGTGATGATGAAGTCAAAGGCTGGAGATCCAAGAAGAGTGGGTAATTCATAGAAGGTTGAAGACTTATTCAAGAGTGGGTAAGTCTTTGGAGAAGGCCTAAGACTCGTTGTAAAGTGGGTAAGTCCTTGGTAAGGTTGAAGGCTCTATATATTGGATAGGTAAGTCTTTTGGTTGGTCATTATTGTAAGTCATATGAATGAATATAAGAGTGCAATGGTTAAGAAATCCTAGAGGTTGACCTTTCTAGGTAGTGGATTGGCATACTCCTAGTTTGGAGTGTGGAACCACTCTACATAGCTTGTCAGTTGGTGCTTGTTCAATCTCTCTCTCCCTTGCTATGTATATTTTAGTTTTACTCAAACTTCTTATTTAGCAACCTTATCTTGTGATATAACTTGAAGGTCTAATAAATTTTGTTTAAGTACATTCATCTCTATTCACCCCCCTCTAGAGCATCCAATCACCCATCTAGGATTCAACATGCACGTCTTATCACCCTTCTTCTATGTTGCAATTAAATTAGCATTATCAGGGATAGTTTGATCAAGTTTGAGTTCATCTTCTTCAAGATATTGATCATAACCTACCATGTTAATCCAGATTTGCATCCTACTTTTCCAACAAACAAAATTAGTTCCAATAAACTTTCTAGGCATACTAAACGTATCAATTTTCATGCCAGAACCTTGAGCAGAACCTTGAGCAGCCGTAGTTAACTAATGGCAAAAATTGATTTCTTTAAGATTGTTTTTTCTAATTAAGTTGTTACATGCAACAACAACATGTGTAATTTAATTAACGTATTTAGGTAGATCCAGATAAGAAAACACAGAATAAATGAATGCAGGAGACCAAAAAATAAGGTTAGGAATCAAACCAGGTCATTCATTAAAAATTAACGTGTTATACTTCAAGAAATTAGCAACCCACAACCCTTGTGGGTAAAAGTCATTCTTCTAGTCGATCCAATCGCGAACCTATAGAAGATATTGTCTCACTTGTATTGAGGAAGAACGATGCATATAATGAATGACTAGCACTACCAGTGCAACCCAACGACCATAGGAACCACCATTTGACGGATCACATCTCTAAAGGGAGAGGAAGGATGAACTTGCTACGCCTAGGAGAAGATTTCCATGCAGCAACATGGAACTGACGACGTCAGGAGACTCTGGTTTTAGGATTTGCAAAATAAGTACTCGAACAAGTGACGGTTGGAGTTCAAAAGATGCATTTAACCCTAATGACAGGAAGCCTATTTATAGCCTTACACACATCGAAATCCTATTCCTATTAAGACGCAATCACTCGATCTCTCTTGTACACACTATGAAAAAATCCATGATGAAAAATACTTTCCAATTAGGATTAACAAAGTAGTTCAGAAAGAAACAATTGATTGAATTTATAATTATATATGTAGTTGTGTGCTAGTGTAAAAAGAAGACGGAAGACATTCTCCACAAGCCATAAGTCCCCGAGCCCATGCCCATGCCTGACCCGGCCTAGGCGAGGCGTGGCGTGTCGTGCGCGCGTGTGTTGTGGTCACCATATGCACAAACGAGGTGAGCATACTCTCCCCTAAGACCCTTTAGACACTAGTGTCAGATGCGACCCTACATATAAGGGCCACAAAAGTTTTAGGAGTGAGCAATGTGGTATAAAACTCTTCCCCATTTGTACTAGACACAAAATTATATTTCCTCTCTGTACTAGTTGCACTATATTGAGTTTAACCCATGCTAAATAGATGGCTAACTGCCATATATCTAACACTCTTAACTAGAAAAAGTCTCGTCCACAACAAAATAAACAAAATGCAAAACAGAAGCCGTCTTCAATATTCATCCTGCGTACAACAAATTGTTCCTACTCTAATAGTGAAATGTACATATATATATATATATATATATATACACACACACACACACACGAACGAGAATAACTGCAGTAGATTTCAGTAAACAACATCTTTACAATGTCAGCCATATTGTTCAAGTACTGGGTGACTTTCTTGGCAAATGCAAGGGACTTGCCTTCTTTGCTTCTGATAATCCATTCCCTCTCGATACGCCTTTGGTGAGGATGGGCGTTCTTTGTCCTTTTTTAAAGATGAGCAAATATTGGTCTTGAATCTTGATGGAAAAATTAGACCGGATCGGTGCAGTTTGATCCGATATGATCTTGCACTATTTTGATTTCGGTCTACTCTACGGTTTGAAAATTCTAAAAGTTGGATTCGCGGTCCGATTCTAACCTAGATTGGACATGGACCATTTTATATGTAAAATACCTTTAAATATGAAGTTATATTATGTCAAGTATAAACTAATCATATTAAAATACTAGTAGTTTAAACTGTTGATATTAATGTTAAATAGTTGTTTGAAGTAATTAAAAGTATCAGAGTTTTACCGGAATGCTAAAAATTCTAATCACGGTCCAAATGGTCTGGTCCTACATTAAACAGTTCAGTCCCGGTTTGGTCTAAAGTCTATACTATTGTGCAAATTTGATCCCCGGTCCGATCCGGTTCTAGAATAGTGTTCACCCCTATTTGTTTTAGTATCAATCACATATCCCTCTCCAAGAATGTTGATCAGAACGTCTCAGCTATTAGCAACTCAACCTCCTCATCAAGCACGAGTTCTTTTTGTAGTATTTCCCTCACCTATTGGTTATATTTTAAAATTTTTGAGTCTTCTTTAGTCTCACATTGCTCACTTTAAAAGTGAATAGATAAGTAGGACTGGTAGATCAAAGGCTTGTGGGCCTTTTTGTCACTTTTAAATTTAAGACTAATTGGACCTGTATATGCTTTGGGCTTCAATAAAAACCCATGTGCGGGCCTCGCCATGCCCCACTCCACCCTGCTAAGTTCGTCTCGATGTGTTACATGCATCTGATTTGATATTTTTATGAGTGAAACTCTTTTATTTTGTTTTGTTTAATGATATTTTAATTTTATCATTTGGAATTATGAAAATACACAATTTCTTATAACTTTAATTGCCTTAAAAACACAATTTCCTTGAGCCGCCCAAACTATAACTTTGAATACGATTCGTACTTTTTTCCCACCCAGATTTTTAACCTTTTGTTTGGCTAGACTGAGTCCCTTACGTACTTGTTTGTGTGCGTGAAATGAATAATTTCTCAGGAACTCGTATACCAATTATTGTTCGAAGAAAAGATGGGTAGTTGGGCATCTACTATATAGACTTCGTCCATCTATAAAATGGACATCATGGAGTGATTTATAAGTCATCGGTAAATACATAAATCACATGAGAACAAACAATGAGTTATTACATGTCAATTGGTTTTTGTTATGTGTTGCTTATAGCTATTGTGTGTGGCCTCCACAACCTTGTCATTATCCCACTATATCACTTTGTTCCATGATGTCTTCTTCCCTCTTCTCCACCCATTTCTACTTATGTGCACCTAACATGATTCCTATGACTTGATTTTTCTGGTGACGCATGAGGGTCAAGAGAATGTTCAAAATTGACCTCTTGGTAGGACCAGGAGGCAATACCAAGAGCTGGGGGGGGCTGAATCTAAGAGGCAAATTGATGTACAAATTTGTGTATAACTTTGTAGAATTTTGTTTTAGGCTTTGATAAAATTAAATACACACATTAGTTCCTCGACTCACCTGGGCACACCCCACCCCTCCAGGTATGACTCAGTGTGTTATATGCGAGCAATTTGATATTTTTATAAAATACAATTCTATTTTTTATTTTTGAATCATCGTTTTCGTTTCATCGCTTGGAATTTTGAAAATGCTCAATTTCATTTTATTTGATTACCTTGGAAAGGAAATTGCCTTGAGCTTCACAAACATAAAGTCTCTTTGAAAAGAATTATACCTTTTTTACCATTCAAATTCTTCATTGGTTTGAGTCCCTTCAGTTTCAGTTTTGTGTGCGCTTAACAAATCATTTTTTTAGAACTTATATAACAATTATTGTGATGGAGCTAGAACTTACTCCAAAAGATTGCTCTTCCAATGGAGGTCCTAATGTGCACCAAAAACCCTAGGGAGTTGATGTTCCCTCTAGGTTTACCTACAACTGGTGCTAGATAAATGCTCTAACCCCACAAGAGTGTGGAAGCCTTATCATAGTATAGATTTAGGATCGAACCCAAAGGACAATGTTAAGAATCTGAGTGTCTTTCTCTCGTTTCGTATCGATCTAAGTCAATCATCTAAGACCAAAAGTTTGATTTGAGTTATTTAATCTAAAACATGCAAAAGTAAAGGCAAGAATAAAAACTAGTTGAGGATTAAAATCTAAGATTAGAAAATGATGATGAATCACCGGGGTGATGCAGGTTTTCACCACCACTACACATGTATTGTACCTATACCAATCATAGCAAGACTTGCAAGTAAGATACATGGATGTTATACAATACCGATGTCTTGTAGGACAAGAGTAATGCACACATCCTTCACGGGTTGTATACCTCTCATTCGGTACATGTCTACGTGTCAATGAAGAGATGTAGCCTACGAAGAGAGAACCTTACTCAACCTCATGAAACGTGCATCGAAAAACTAACAAGCAAGCGATAATCATCAATTCGATTAGTATCCTTATAGACTATCCCTCTTTCAAGGAAATAGCTATGAGAAACGTGGGAGTGTTGCAACGTCAGCCATTCCCGGACGAATGGTCAAATACCTTACACCACTCCCTCTGCAGAATGTGTTCCACGACCCATCAAGGTTGCACTTCCGTACGTCAACTGATTCCATTTCATAGTGCGGAAGTGCAATGATGGAGGTGAGTTTACTCCATCCCTCGAGGAGCGTTCCTAGATACCAAAACGGATGCGTGGTGGATACGCACACCAGAAACCAACACTAAATCGATATTCGAGTCCCAAGAGCAGTCGTAGACAAACCGCAATGAAAGACAATAGATGCATACAAGAACGCGACCAACATTCAAGAATGTATGAAACGATTTAGTATTCAATCAGAAAGATAACATCTTTTAATACAGATTACAAAACATAAGCAACGGGGCTAGTCCCCGTGCCCCAACGGATGAAACTACTCGCTCCTGATAGAGGGAGCAACAAGGAAAGAGAAGAGAGAGAAAGAAAGCATCGTCGGAGTAGAAGAGTAGATCTGTGACAGTCTGATGTAGATCATCGCAATCTCCGGGACTGCTCCATCGTGGTCGATGACGTCCGTCTCTCTGCCTTGATTCTCATGTCTACCTCCGGGATTACACGAGTAGAATGAGGTGTGGTGTGGCGGAGAAATGGTGGAAGTGGGCTGGAAGTGGAGCAGCCTTCTAGACTTCTGGCTCTGGTCCCAGTCCGTTAGCCTTGGGCCGCAGTGAGATAGATCCCCCAAACCATGCCTCTACCCTTCTATTTATAGGCTGGCATGTGTCTTGGACGGATTGGGTTAGATCTACAATTTTCCAAAATATCTTGGTCCATACAGTTTCCATCCTTAAACAATTTGAGGGACCGAAAGGGACTTCACGGTCTTGATACCGTGAGAGGCTTCATGGTCTTGAGATCGTGAGAGGCTTCACGGTCCTGGTGGTCAGCGGCTTCATCAAACAATCTTACGCAAAAGACCAAACGGTCTTCGACCAAGGGGAGCGCGTTCGGTCTCTTTCATTTGGTTTGCTGCTCTTCACGATCCAGCAAACGGTTTGCTAGTATTTTGTCCAATCGATCTCGCTGCAATCCTCCAAACAATCTTGATAGTCATCATCTCAAACAGTCTCATGCGTTCAGTGACCAAATGGTCTCTATGGTTTCCTTTTCTCGAACGATTCGGTCTGATGTATCACGTCTAAACGACCTTGAATCCTAGGTCATACGGTCTGGCAAACAACAATCTCTTCTTTAAGCTTGGCGATCCACACTTCCATTGGTCTTGCAACCCTTCCAAGGTGGCGGTGTGGCTGAAGGTAGCAGGTGCGATGGTGCTGCAACAACAGGTGAGGCGATGGAGGTTTGAACCAGTAGGTCAGTGGCATTGGGAGGTAGGGTACGATGTGCCACGACCGTGTTGAGGCACCACGGACATGGTGATGCTGCTTTCCCACGGCCGTGCTGCCTTGCATGGGCGTGGCGAGTGGGAACTTGGCCTGTGTTGGTGATGTGCCACGGCCGTGGCGTGACACCACGGTCATGGTGAGGCTACAGACCCACAGCTGTGTCGCCTTGCACGAGCGTGGCAGGTGAGAAGTCTTGGCTCTGGTGACGTTGTGCCACGGCCGTGGCATGCCACCATGGTTATGGTGAGGCTACAGCTCCATGACCATGCCGCCTTGCACGAGCGTGGCAGGTGAGAAGTCTTGGCACTGTTGGCGATGTGCCACAGTCATGGCGTGACCATCACGGTCGTGGCGGGTGGAGACTTGGCACTGTTGGTGATGCGCCAATATCTATGGCGTGGCAAACACGGTCGTGGTTATTGTTCTACTTCATGATCTTCATTTGTTGTTGCACATGCTTGAGTTAGGCTCCAAATGGTCTCTGCTGGCCTATCGGTCTTGAGATCAAATGGGCTCGAACGGTCTTGAGACCGAATGGACTCAAATGGTGTTGAGACCGAATGGGCTCAAACGGTCTTGAGACCGAATGGGCTCAAACGGTCTTTAAACCGTTTGGGCTCAAACGGTCTTGAGACCGTTTGGGCTCAAACGGTCTTGAGACCGTTTGGGCTCAAACGGTCTTGAGACCGTTAGCTTCAAAGTTGTAGGGGTCATGACCGTTGGCAAAGGTTGAGGATGATATGTAGAGGAGAAAGAACGTGAGTAGGGGAAGATGAGATCAAATAAACTAGGAACTAGGGTAATTAGAACTAGTAATGCACTATTTACATGAAACTGAAGAGATACTTAAAGTAAACTAAAACAAGGGAAATGCAGTCGATATAAGGCACAAAATCCCTAGAATTGGCGACTGTGAGGATGAATCTGGAGGATTCATCACCACACCAAACTTAAACGTTGCTCGTCCCGAGGAACGAAAAAGCCTAAGACAGTCGCCAAAAACGCTCGTTCGTGTCATAATTACCTCATCTTTGTGTAAATGTCATAACTTTCACGAAAATGAGAGAAAATGCAAAACAAAATTAAAAATTAGGGCAATAACGTCGGAAATCCTTTGAATTGGTGACTGAGGATGAATATGGAGGATTCATCACCCCACACCGAACTTGAGCGTTACTCATCTCGAGGAACAGAAAACTTAAAACAATTTCCAATGAAATCGTTCATCTCGTGATTGCCTCATCCTATTGTCATATCATAATTTTGTTCATGGCTCATATTGATAAAGCATCAAGGCTTCCTTAGATCATAGAATACATCTTATGATATCCTCGTTTCTGAGTTCATTTTACTAAAGTATTTCCTTTTCACTCTCTGTTGTATCAGCCATATTTAAAAGTTTTATGAGATTTTGAAAAGACCCACAAATCCAGCAAACGTGTATATGATCCATCGTTGGTTTTTCTAAGAAAAGGAAAGAGTAGGGGTGTGATCAAGTGATAAGAGTCTCTCCTCTAATTTATTCAAGACTCTTATTATTGGTGGATTCATCAAGATATTTTGAGTGTTTTGTGCACAACTCTGGTTGACTTAGCCTTACACCCGATTTTTTTTCTAAAGGTAACTCAGAAGTGTGTATAGGTTGGCTGTAAGGCTTTTGGCTATTTTACCTCTTTAGGAGGAGGTAAGGGGTCATTTTTGGATCCTTAGGATCTCACTACCAGTCACGACACATCTACCTTTGTGAGGGAAACTAATGTACTGGCCGGGCGAGACCTTTATCAGTTATCCTTATTCAGGGCACAACTCTCATGTTTTTATTCACACTTTGGCTTATATTCATTCTCACTTGCTTGGGAGAAAGGGTATTTTTTGGATTTTTGTATATTTGGGCTGCCAAGCCTCTTTTTGGAATCGGGGTAGATTTTTCACAAACCTCGGTATGTGCACAATCATTATTGTATACTCTTTGAATCGAGAAGAGAAGGTGATACACCCCTATTATATATTGAGGGGTATGGAAGAAGCAGTAGTGGTAAAAGAGGTGTGGTGTACCACACTGAACTTAGAGTTTGACATAAGTGTGGTTTACCACACCGAACTTAGAGTTCGGAAGAGGTGTGGTTCACCACACCGAACTTAGAGTTCGACAATGTTCCAGTTTTCACTAAAAAGGAGTGTGGCGTGCCACACCGAACTTAAAGTTTTGGCATGATTGATGAGCGGAAGGGTATGAAAATGAAGGAAGAAGTGTAGAAGAGAGTTCGGATCATAATGCAATTTGTTTAGCGATTCCATATGATGGGTTCTTTTTCTCCATCTCACTCTGCTCAAAAAGTGACATGATAGAATTTCAAATGAGAATTCCATACAGCAGATCCATTATTCAGTTAGAGGCGTGATGCATTTGATCTATCTCAGACTTATTGAGGCTTATCATTTTTATGGAGGATATGACATTTAAGGTTCATAGACTATACAAGATGAAATCATTTATCGGTTAGTTTTAAGTATTGGTTCCTTGTGAATTTGCAATAAAAAGAGGTGATGACAAAAGATTCGAAAAGCAAAAGCCGACTAGGTAATGGCTTTATTTTGTAGAAGACTACAAAAATGAGGAAAAATTATGAAAAAGAAACTAGAATGAACAAAGAGAAAGTATTAAAGGTAGAGGGTGGAGTGAAAGACATACCACCCACCCTCCACCTCGAACTTGTGAGTTTTCTCATTTTCGAGCAAACACTAAGTTCGAGCTGGAGGGGAAGAGTTGTGCAGTATTAACCAGGCGGTCTTCGTAATTGGAAGAAGGTCCCATGAAGATGTTTTATGAGGGTCGGAACTGAGAGTGAGGAAGTGGAACAGACAACCTGTGGCAACTCGAACGAGTTTTCTAGATGACTTGAGAGCACATTTCTTCCACCTCTTTGTCCATCCAGAAGAATCCAAAGACCTTGCCCCATAAGTGGGGGAGGTGAAATATAAGCAATTGAGACTGGGGGGCCAGATGAGTAATCGAAGTATTGCTTATTTGTGTCCTCTAGTTGTGGCTCGCCCTTAAAATTTAAAGTAAAACTGCTTTCTCCAACATGCAGAGCAGTTGATTGCGGGTCAACCACTTGAACTTCCTCCTGTCCTAGATCGAGTGGCGGATCCGGTTCAAGCTTCATTTCGTCACCTGGCTTTTCTTGTGTAAGATATGGTAGCCAAGATGATGGTTCTACATTAGAGGAGTTATTGTGAGAAGTATCTCCATCATTATCAATGTCGAAATTGATAAGAGCATCATTCGTTTCTTTAGAATTTTGTTCAGAATTTTCCTCGTAGAACAATCTTAATTCATCCAAGTAACTAGAAGAGGATTCAATTGGTGGGACGAACTCTTGCTCAGTTAGAGAAATCATGGGATTCCGAGGTAGAGATTCCAATGATATCTCTTTAAGGGAGGGATTTGTTCTTGAAAAGATGTTTTGAAGATTAGAATCTCCTGATGACTCCGTTTCTTTGAAGTTGGGACCAGAATACCCCATTTCTGAGCCAGGTTGTTGTTCTAGAATTTCTTCATAGTACTCCTCCAATTCTATTGAGTGCTCGGGAAGAGCTATTACGGGAAGAATGGAACTTTGTGCAGGTAATGGAAGTATCTCATTCTCTTGAATGTGTGGTGACTCAGGAGGAGCTTTTTTATAGGGATGAGTTTCTATAAGAGGGCAGGTTTGTGACTCGTTGTCCTCCCACATGCCCTTTTTGTCATTACAAGAGTCTACGGAAGTATTTTAATCCATTCCAAAATCAAGAGGAGGTTCATGTTTCTCTTCATAATGCATTGTCAACTCGTTCAAGTGACTAGAAGGAAATTCAATAGAAAGATCATGCTCTTATTCGAGGACTGGCTCCGTCTGGACTTCTTGTGGTGGTGGTAACTTAGGTAACATCATCTCATGAAAAGGACCAATCAGAAGATTGTCATCTTGAGACCTGTCATCCTCCCTTGATTCTATTTCATCGGTGAGAGTGGTATGGTCCATTTCTGAATCAAGATCTTGATCAGTCCTATCCTCAAAGTTTGTTCCTAGATCATCCGAATGATCAGAAATTTCTTCATAAGGACAATTCAGATCTTGTTCGAGAAGTGGGGACATTTGATTTTCTTGCATAAAGGACATATCCTTATCTGAATCGGTCACATATCCATCTGAGTCTGACCGTGAAGGAGTGTAGAGTCCTTGCGACCTAAACCCTTCTTCTATGGATTTCATTGATGAGACAGCTGAAGTTGAAGAGATTTTATCATCGAGGGAGTCGATTATCACCAATTGCTCTTTAATGGTTGGATTTGAGTCTATGAAGTCAGAAGGTGGGTAAGCGTTGAAGTTTACCCCCCATTGATCTCCTGACTGTAGAAAATCCCCATATTGGTTACTGAATCTTTCACCTAAGGGCCTAGTGTAGCTATCATTTTCTGAGTCAGGTCTTGGCTCGAAAGATGATTCTTTCTCTTGTAATGTTGTGAAGAAATCATCCTTGGGTTCAGTTATTAACTCTGAAGATGATTCCTCACCTTGCAATGATGCTTGAAGATCATTGGAAGGCATATCCCACATGATTTCATAATCATCATCATAATCGATTGCAACATGTGGTCTAGGGATGTGCTTAGTTGAAATTGGTGGCTGTTCTACATGTTGCTCATAAGCATTGACAAGTTGTGTAAGTTGATCAAGATTGGCTATCAACTTCTTGGTCGCGGCTGTTTGATCAACTAGTTGTTGAGCCACTGATGTTTGTAAAGCTCATAGTTCTTCCATCAATGTGTGTCGATCTTCATGAAAAGGCTCTTCACTGCACCCGTTGGGTTGATATTGATAATAGATCTCCTAATCATAGTATTGATTTGCATTGTTTTCCAGGTTCCCTCCTACATTGCAGTGTATGCCTTGAAATTCGCCATAGTTAGGTTTTTTGTAGTAGCCTCCAGGGTGATACGGATTATAACTTACGTTATATCCATAGTTGTATGAAGAGGGTGCTTTGAGTTTCCCAGCTATACGATTTACAATTACTTGACGCAAATCCATCACGTAGAGAGGAGGGACATTGAAGCAGTAAATCGATGCATGAGAATAGTCACCACATAGTTGACATCTAACGGTTGGTGGTGTTGACTGCTTCATTTTGAAGAGAGTTGGTACCTGAAATCAAAGAAAGAGTTTATCAGGCTTGACCAACCACTTCAAATCCAAGAAGATATGCGAGATTAAGTCCTTCACTTTTTTAGGTTTTTTTTTTGAAATGAAAATGAAAAACCCTAGAAAAACCTAAATCAACATGAAATTCGAAAAAGATGATTCTTACACCGTTGTCCCCGACAACGACGCCATTTTTTGATGGAGCTAGAACTTACACCAAAAGATTACTCTTCCAATGGAGGTCCTAATGTGCACCAAAAACCCTAGGGAGTTGATGTTCTCTCTAGGTTTACCTACAAATGGTTCTAGATAAATGCTCCAACCCCACAAGAGTGTGGAAGCCTTATCATAGTACATATTTAGGATCGAACCCAAAAGGACAACATTAAGAATCTGAGTGTCTTTCTCTCGTTTCGTATCGATCTAAGTCAATCATCTAAGACCAAAAGTTTGATTTGAGTTATTTAATCTAAAACATGCAAAAGTAAAGGCAAGAATAAAAACTAGTTGAGGATTAAAATCTAAGATGAGCAAATGATGATAGATCATCGGGGTTATGCAGGTTTTCACCACCACTACACATGTATTGTACATGTACCAATCATATCAAGACTTGTAAGCAAGATACATGGATGTTATACAATACCGATGTCTTGTAGGACAAGAGTAATGCACACATCCTTCACGAGTTGAATAACTCTCATCAGGTACATGTCTACGTGTCAATGAAGAGATGTAGCCTTCGAAGAGAGAACCTTACTCAACCTCATGAAACGTGCATCGGAAAACTAACAAGCAAGCGATAATCATCAATTCGATTAGTATCCTTATAGACTATCCCTCTTTCGAGGAAATAGCTAAAATAAACGTGGGAGTGTTGCAATGTCAGCCATTCCCGGACGAATGGTCAAATACCTTGCACCACTCCCTCCGCAGAATGTGTTCCTCGACCCATCAAGGTTGCGCTTCCGTACGTCAACTGATTCCATTTCATAGTGCGGAAGTGCAACGATGGAGGTGAGTTTACTCCATCCCTCGAGAAGCGTTCCTAGATACCGAAATAGATGCGCAGTGGATACGCACACCAGAAACCAACACTAAATTGGTATTCGAGTCCCAAGAGCAGTCGTAGACAAAACACAACAAAAGACAATAGATGCATACAAGAACACGGCCAACATTCAAGCGTGTATGAAACGATTTAGTATTGAATCAGAAAGATAACATCTTTTAGTACAAATTACAAAACATGAGAAACAGGGCTAGTCCCCGCACCCCAGCAGATGAAACTACTCACTCCCCATAGAGGGAGCAACAAGGAAAGAGAAGAGAGAGAAAGAAAGCATGGTCAGAGTAGAAGAGTAGATCTGTGATAGCCCGATGTAGATCGTCGCAGTCTCTAGGACTGCTCTGTCATGGTCGATGACGTCTGTCACTCCACCTCGATTCTCATGTCTACCTTCGGGATTACACAAGTAGAATGAGGTGTGGTGTGGCGGAGCAATGGTGGAAGTGGGCTGGCAATGGAGCAACCTTCTAGACTTCTGGCTCTGGTCCCAATCCGGCAGTCTTGGGCCGTAGTGAGATAGATCCCCTAGACCATGCCTCTACCCTTCTATTTATAGGCTTGGCATGTGTCTTGGATGGATTGGGTTAGATATGCACTTTTCCCAAATATCTTAGTCCATACAGTTTCCAGCCTTAAATAGTTTGAGGGACCAAAAGGGACTTCACGGTCTTGAAACCGTGAGAGGCTTCATGGTCCTAGTGGTCAGCGACTTCATCAAATGGTCTTGCGCAAAAGACCAAACGGTCTTCGACCAAGGGGAGCATGTTCGGTCTCTTTCATTCAGTTTGTTGCTATTCACGATCCAGCAAACGTTTTGCTAGTATTTTGTCCAATCGATCTCACTACAATCCTCCAAACGATCTTGATAGTCCTCATCTCAAACGGTCTCATGCATTCAGTGACCAAACGGTCTCTATGGTTTCCTTTGCTCGACCGATTCGGTCTGTTGGATCACGTCTAAATGACCTTTAATCCTAGGCCATACGGTCTGGAAAACAACAATCTCTTCTTTAAGCTTGGCGATCCACGCTTCCATTGGTCTTGCAGCCCTTCCATGGTGGCGGTGTGGCTGAAGGTAGTAGGTGCGGTGGTGCTGCAACATTAGGTGAGGTGATGGAGGCTTGAACCAGTAGGTCAGTGACGTCGGGAGGTAGGGGACGACGCTCCACAACCATGTTGAGGCACCACGGTCATGGTGATGCTACTGTCCCACGGTCGTGCTGCCTTGCACGGGCTTGGCGGGTGAGAACTTGGCCTCTGTTGGCGATGGGCCATGGTCGTGGTGTGACACCACGGTCGTGGTGAGGCTACACCCCTACGGCCATGCCGCCTTGCAGAGGTGTGGCAGGTGAGAAGTCTTGGCTCTGGTGACATTGTGCCACGACCATGGCATGACACCACAGTCGTGGTGAGGCTACAGCTCCACGGCCATGCCGCCTTGCATGGGCATGGCAGGTGAGAAGTCTTGGCACTGTTGGCGATGTGCCACGGTCGTGGAGTGACCAACACGGTCGTGGTAGATGGAGACTTGGCACTATTGGCAAATGTGCCACGGCCGTGGCATGGCAAACACAGTCGTGGCGATTGTTCTACTTCATGATCTTGATTTGTTGTTGCACAAGCTTGCGTTAGGCTCCAAACGGTCTCTGTTGGCCTATCGGTCTTGAGATCGAATGGGCTCGAACGGTCTTGAGACCGAATGGGCTCAAACGGTCTTGAGACCGATGGGCTCAAACGGTCTTGAGACCGTTAGAGTCAAAGTTGTAGGGGTCATGATCGTTGGTAAAGGTTGAGGATGATCTATAGAGAAGAGAGAATGTGAGTAGGGGAAGATGAGATCAAATAAACTGGGAACTAGGGTAATTAGAATTAGTAATGCACTATTTACATGAAACTGAAGAGATACTCAAAGTAAACTAAAATAAGGGAAATCCAGTCGATATAAGGCACAAAATCCCTAGAATTGGTGACTGTGAGGATGAATCTGGAGGATTCATCATATTGTTAAAGGGAAAATGGCTAATTCTACTCTATGGGCCATGCCCATCTATAAAGTGGATATTCTTGAGTCATTTCTAAGTCTTCATAAACATAGAAACCACATCGGAACAAGCATATAGTTGCTATGTGTAAATAGCTCTTTGTTGTGTGTTGCTTATAGTTGTTGTTCGTGACCTCCACCTTCCTTTATCTCACTACATTGTTTTCTTCCCTCTTCCTCACTTGCTGCTACCTACTATTTTGCATCAAAATGAAATTCTTGTGATGTGATTTTTCTTGCAACGTATAAGGGAAAATAGACTGTTTGACATTGACCTCTTCCTAGCACCAAGAGGCAACAACAAGACCTAGGGGTGATCAAATCTGGGAGGTAAGTTGATATACAAGCTCATGCACATGAGCAGTGGATTTTGTCTTCACAATAATGATATTTGTGATGTGTCTTCACCCACAACCTCTTATAAACATATAATTTATGTTATTTATTTTGATCGAGTTATCAACAACCTTAGTCTAGTCAAATATTTCTACACAATAAATGGAAAATTTTGATACAAAACCAATATTAGTAAAGAAAAAATCATATTTCTAGTTACTATTTTTAGTTGTTAATCTGATTCTTTACTATTTACATATTATGGACCCTAAAACTATGATGATCATATAAGACCTAGCTAGTCTTAGGATCAAGAAATCATGGGGTTATATTTTCATCGTTGGAAACAAAAGATAAAATCTTGGTTCACTTTCTTAGGCTTAGTTTCTTCTATCACACCACCTGAGGGAGGTGAACTATCTTTCAATTATGTTCCTAATGCTTTTGATACCCGAATTGCAACCTATAGTGATCCATCTTCTCCTACCAAGATACCTAAAGAAATATATTATCTTCGTCAGTGTAGGATCTTGACCACTCTTTTTGATGAGCTTAATCACATCTACCACAAGTAACCTTCTACTCTTAACTTTAATAAGCTTTGGATGACAAGTTTAGAATGCAATATGATGGGCTAGAACAATATACTTTTGTTGGATGGTATGAATATAATATGGTGGATAGTAAGCATGTTCCAGCCTAAGTACTTGAGTACTAAAACCTTGTCTCAAAATATGCCAGTGGTTATAATCTTGAGGAGAATGTGCACGTGGCCACCCTAATTGAAAAGCTCCCTCCATATTGGAAGGACTTTGCCAAGTCTCTTCATCATATTCATGATAGTTTAACCATGTCCTCTTTAAATAAATTCCTTCAAACTGATTTCCATCATAGGGAAAAGGATGTTCATGTCAATACCTCTGTCAACTTAGTATATGATGTAAAACCCATGAAGAAACTGAAAAAATTAAATCCTAGGTCCAAGAAATCTTTAAAGAAAGGCAATAGATCTGATCATAATAAGAACTCTAATTCTGGGAGAGCATATTTTTTATGCATGTGACGATCATAGTCATATTTCCAATGTTTGCATGCATCATAAGAGTCAAAGGAAGCAAACTAACTAGGACCCTAAGAATGCATAAGTGAACATGATCAATGTAGAGGCTGGTGCATCTTCTTCTTCTAAAAGGTTAAACACCACCAATTCTCTTGTTTTTAGTGTTAACCTTTCTTCTAGTGATAATTGGTGGACAGACTCTAGAGCAGTTTCTCACATATACTATGAATGCTTTGCTTTTTCTACCTATTAGGCATACAACAATGTTGTGATCTTGGGGTAATGATGTGTCTCTAAAGTATATTGTAGGCTATGGATGTGTGATATAAATATCACATTTGGGAAAATCCTTAGGCTACAAAATGTTTTACATGTTCCTAGTATTAAAAAAAACCTAGTTAATGAAATCTTGATCCTATTATCTAGTTATACCTTTTTTTTCAAGGGAACAAATTTATAATTTCTAGATTTGGTTCTTACATATGTGTTGGGTACACCTTTAGGGGTTTAATTAAGCTCATTATATCTTCTTGTAATGGTACTTCTCATATTAATGATAATTGCTTGAGAACTATTTCTATGTCCATTTCTTGTGATTTTTTGCATGCTCGTTTAGTACATGTGATTCCCAAGACTCCAATCTCTAATGATGTTAGATGCAAATATGTGTTCAAGATAAATTGCCGAAGAATGCATTTAGATCAGTAGAAAGGAACATATATTTTCTTGAGATTGTTCATACTAATATATGTGATGTAAATATTATTTTCACTCGTGATGGAATGCGCTATTTTGAGACATTCATTGATTATTTTTCTAAATATTTTTGCATTTACTTTTTGAAATATAAAGATGAACAAATGGTAAAACTTAAATATAAGTCACAAGTAGAAAGCCAAACCAATAAGAATCTTTATATTAGATCCTATAGAGGAGGTGAGAATAATTCTAATGAACTTAAATAATTTTGTGAGTGGTCATCGCCTTATTCGTGAAACCACTTTCCCATGCAATCTACAACTAGCGGTGTAGCCGAAAGTAAGAACAGAACATTGATTGATTTGGTTAATGTCATGTTGGCCAAATTTGGTATACATACAAATAATATGGTGGGAGGCTCTTTTAACTACTGACTATGTATTGAATTGTATCCCTTTCAAACACATAGAGAAAATACCTTGTGAAGATATATTTAATAGGGAACTTACTTTAAAGTACCTTAAGTGTGGGGGTGCTTGGTCAGAGTTAAAATCCTTGAAAATAATTAGAGGAAGCTTGGTTCCAAAATTATTGATACTATTTTTGTATATTATTTTAAAAATAGCAATGCAAATGACTTTTAGTGATAAATTCAGACATCCTTAATATTTGAACAAATGACCTACTAGAAATCAAACATATCGATGTTGCTTACTATGAAAATATCTTTCCTTTCAAATTGAGTGTTCCCAAATAAGTTGATGAAGGTCCTTCAAATGTTGAAACTCCTAAATCTTTAGAATTCTATAAATATGACCAACATACCCATCTACATGAACCTAAACCATTGAACCTTAAAGTGGTTGATCCTCCAAGTGACTTTGGTTAGGGTGAAAGGGATAAAGTAACAAAGAAATTTTGTTCTGACTTCTACACCTATAAGGATTGCAACCTAGAGGGGATCTATTCCCTACTATATCAAATGGAAGGAAACATCACATATGCCAAACACACAACCACATTTTTACAAAGGGGTGAAAATGTAATTTATTCAAAAATATGTGCAAGATACCAAAATGTAGCAGTGGAAGATAAAATATCCTATTGTTATAATATTTGATTCTATCATGAACCTTCAGCGCATAGGTTGATGCAAAAAGAAAACTAATCTATAGCATAGGAATAGCATACGGTTATCTAACCACCTCAAATCTGTAGGGTTGTCTAAGCACCTCAAATCTATATCCCAAGAAGGATAAACTACTATCTATATAAGTCTTGGTCAACCTTGGTTCTTCTCCTTTCCCTCTGCTAAGGGGTTGGAAGCATACCCCACAAGAGAAGACAAAGTGAAAATTATAAGCATAAAAAGTTAGTGTGAGCATATTAATGGGGAGAGAGAAATGTTAGGAAAAAGGACCACAAAAATAACAAAGGTCTTCCATCCAAAAGAAAAGTAACATCCAACTGGATATCCAAAGAATATTAATTTTAATAAGATGATAATCACCAGTCACACTTGTCATTAATAAAAAGTCAGATGTGCCACAAAAGCATGGACCAAGAATTTACAACACACAACCCATCAATAATAATCAACCTACATGCAAGTGAGATAAAATAGAACTAGTGAAATATAAATAAATAATGGCGTCTAGGGCATATAACCCTAAAACCTGATAGATATTGGCTCATAACTAAATTCTCCAGTATATAAAGTGGGCAGAAACTCGTGTATTGAGCACATAACCTCCATCCAAAAAAATAAAGGACACACAATCCCATAAAAACAAAGCACTTATACAACTCTAGGGCTACTAAATCATAAAGCATGCTTAAATGTAGAGACAAGTGAAAGTAAAATCGCAAAATATAGAATTAATGATATTCCATCACATAAATAGATAATATGAAACATCCACCTCGAAAGTGGGCATATTAGGGTTTCATATCACGAAAAGGGATAATTTATTTCAATTCCACCATTAGGGTTTCATCATGTAGAAAAGTATAATTTAGAGTCCAACAATAATTATAGATAGTTCAAGAATATCAACACTCAAATCCACTAATATTACACCTCCAGTAGGTCATCAAGTCAAGAAAGAGAATATTCATCACCAATATACCTCAAAGAGGCCCAAGAGATAAAAAGATAATCATTTGATGAATATAGGATTCAAGGCATCCAACATACATCAAGAGAGAGATATACATTAGATTAATTGGTCAATGTGATTAGGGAGATGCAAATACCTCAAAATGAGTGTCTACTGGTCAAAGTCCAAAACCTAGATCCAAGTTCGGGCTTTCCTTCACATAGAATTGAATTTCATATACAAACCATCAATTATTATTATATTTAAAACCCTAAATTGCGTACTCTTATTATGATTGTATTTGAGTTATGGAATATATTCATTTAGATAGAGGATAATTTCTTATTCTGACGAGTATTTTTGTGTAATTTCTAACTATTAATTGTTATGCATTATTGAAGTTAACATATCTACTAAGTTTCTTGAAAAATAAATAAAAGGAAAATACCATATTACTCTCACATCACACATCAAAATATTGATGTGTGATATGTTAAATAAGTAAATATGACCATAGAAGAAAAGTGTGTCAATGAAATCAAATTACAAGGGAAAAGTTGGAAAAGCATGTATGTAATGTGACAAAAATCCAAATAGAGTGAGGGTAGAAGGGTAATTGACATGTGAGGTCATCTTCTTCCCCAACCAGCACCATAGTTGTGATTGGAAAAAGAGAAGCTCGTGTCATGGTTGGGGAAAATCATAGTAGGGTGAAATAGTGTATTTTCGGTACCCATAAATGAAGACAACATGTCGATGAATCTTACCCTAAGTTGAATTGAATCGATACAAAATGAGAAGGTAGCCTAGGAAGCCAACCTTGCAGACTGGTTCCTTGACTTACAATAGTGTTATTTGAAGATTGGAAACCTATTAAGGCAAGAGGAAATTTTTCTAGATGTGCGGCAGAGATGAGGGATACAATGCCCTATATATAGGTTGTGATAGGAGCTCTCAGTTCAAATAGGGCCTCAAAAGAGAGAGAGCCAAATTGGGAAAATCATGAGTTTGGGAAAGTAGGGTTTGAGCTAAGGCTCACTAGGCATGGATTTGAAAAAGGAAATGAACAATGGAAAAATCTCATAAAATGACCGAGTATGGGGTGATATGTTAACGATGAATCACCGGGGTCAGGGTGTGCACTGTAGCATGTCACATGCCTCTCTTACTCGAGATAGGATATGAGTCTAGCACCACTAGATCTCAACCATGCAACTCACTCTAGGCATGAAATCAATAAAGAAGCGTGACTAGGAAACATAGTAAATTCGGGATTTTAATTCGCATGACATATGGTATCGAGAAACTTTAGGAAATCATAATACATTGACTAAATAAATGGAATATTAAGCATTCTAAAGTGTAATAATTTCCTATTTTTATTTGGAGAATAAATAATGTCTTGATTACTACCAGATTTCAAACCTAGGCTAGTAAGGACAAGAATTTGATTTTACAAATAGTTTCTACTTTTAAAATTGTTCACTATTTTATTCATAATATTAGTCATTAAGTTATGTTTTATTTCTTAAATGAAATTAAGTGTCTAGTATTGTTCAATTATTGTGAAACTTGGCACTCAAGATAATTGGGACCCAAGGAACAATATTTTCTCATCGGATTTAGGTTTGAAATTTTCCGATAGGAATTCTTAATATAATTAGATTTTAGGATCATCGCCATTATATTTATTATAATGTTATATCATTATTATCAACATTTACTAAATTGAGTCCTATTACCTTCACATTGTTTCCAAAAGATTTTCCTTATAGTATTATGCACTAATTTCTATATTTTACCTATTTATCCTATTAAGTCCATTTAGTCAATGTTAATTTAGATGACAAAAAATATTCATATTTATGGACATGAAAACTCCAATTGTTATTCCAATCAATTAAACATATTATACTTCTTATTGAAGATATCTCAGTCACTATGTGTATATTAATTATAATAGGAAATATATGTATAATATTTCATGAATCCGCGTGTATGAAAAGAACATATTTAGGTTATTAGGTTAATATAAACGTATCATGATATGTGATATTGATTATGGAACCTAATGTCACTAAATATGTTATATTAGCTTCCAAATCTATGCATACTAGGTTTACCTTTGAGCTATTCATGTTGCATGCACTTAACTATATACATTAAGGTATAAATTTATTCTTTTTTTGGTCAAATATCTTAATCATGGGATTAGGGTTTTAGAGTCAAGATGTTAGGTTTCTGGATTTTGTAACACTCCAACCATAAAAGGATCTTGTCCTTAAAATTGAATCATACATCATCATTCAACTACTCTCCACCTCTTAAAAGTTTTAGCCTAATGAGTCAATAAAAAACCCATAGGTGTAAATAATAGTCCATTTGAAACCCATGTACTTCATCACTTTCATCCTCAATGGTATCATTGAACATGGGAAAAGGGAAACATAGATATAAAATCCAATTAAAAGATCAAGGGTTACCTTCAACATGCTCTTCTTCAACTAATTTGTGTCCATCCAGAGCAAAGATTCTTCCAATACGTCTCTCAACATGTCTTCTTCCATTATTATTATTTTATGGAGGTGCTTAGGGTTGTTGTTGTTGAACTATTTTATGATCAACTTGAAGTTGGGGGCATCTAGGTCAGATATGTCCAGGCTCATTGTAATGTTGTCATATGACTTAGAAGTCAGGTTGTGGTTGATAAATGCATATTTATTTATTTTTATTACATCTTTTAGATCATTACTTAGGAGCAAATTTTGTATTATTACCTAGTTTTAGGATTAATTGTCTTAGTTTAGCTTATCTCCGATAAATTAGAGTTTCAATTACATTTAGCTAGTTTTTGTAGGAAAATAGCTCAATCACTCTAAAATCCCAAAACCTAATTATTAGAGGTTTTAATTGCCCATATTCAGCCTTCTAGACCGAATCACATACAAGATTTCAGCTTCCAACCAATCGATTAACATCCCAGTCGATCAACTCACCAGAAAGAATTAATCAAACTAGAATCGTCAATTAGTCAACTAGTCACCCTATTGACCTACTGAACCTAAATCAAGAAGGCACATTTCCATAGCCCAACCAGTCGACTCACCTCGATTAAGCCGATTGACCTGTCATCAGGCCGAAGAATCATTCCACCCAATAGATCAATTGATCCCATTATCCGACTGACATTCCTTTGAGCCAAAGCAACAACTCATGCCAATCAATAGACTAGACTTCTAGTCAACTGACTGGTGTCGCAGACCAAGTCTTCCCAGCCACTGCCAGGAAATGTTTTTAGGGTTTGGGTCCCATTCCCTCCCTGTGAAAGGAAGGTGTTACAACCTCAATTTTGCATGTGTTTCCATAATTGAAATGTAATGATTTGTGAAAATGGACTTAATTAAAAAGGTTGTATGCTTTGATTCAAAGAATGGATTTATTTGCAAATCTCCCTTTTGAGAGGAATTTCGTGGTCCCTATTAATATATTAATCCAATAATGGATGTAAAAGAGAATAAAAGAAGAAAAGTCCAAATTATGGAAAGATAAAAGATAATGGATATTTAGTAAAGTATTCATGAGAAATACTTGGAAATATCTAGAAAGTGGCACTAATGGCCACAATTGAGTAAAATTCATTTACATATGGTTTCTAATAAAAGGAATGTGAAAAGAGGAAAAGAAAATGTAAGATAGAGAGAAATATTTGAAAAGAAATATCTTAATTAAGGAATAAGAAATAAAGAATAAAAGTGAAGGTAAAGGAATATCCCCTAAGATGTTATTTCGTGCCTTTAAGGTTCCTTGAGGTTCTAGGAACTCAGAATAATAATTTAATAGCAAGGGAAAGAGAAAATATGTGAGATATATATATATATATAATTAAGTGATATCTTGAAACTAAATAAAATGCACGTTTTCCTTAAGATAATGAGCCCAATTTTGGTAGAGAGGTAGAAACAGTTATCATTAACTTTCCCTCAAAATTTGGGTTTAATTGGATATTCGGTTTGGGAGTTATGGCTTTTACAAAATTCCCTAAAGTGTTGTGATTATCATTTTCTATATCTTGTTGGGTGTGTGGCATGATAGCCGTTGGATCTGAGATCCAATGGTGGCTGTATTCTCTTCTACCTCGAGTAGGAAAAGGAAGGGGGGAACAGTAATGTGAGTTCTATGGATCCAGTTTCCTCTCCACACAGTTAATGTGCGAACTAGGAAACTTTTCCTTTGGCTTTGGGAGCCTTTTCCGCATCTAACTAACCCAAGTTTTGGGGTTTACCATGGTCTGGGCGAGATTCCCAAAAATTAGGGGGAAAACACAGGGGTTGTCCTCTATATAAGGAGGGGGCCTTGCACCCTGTGCGCTACCTCTGTGTACCCCATCGAGTTCGCGAAGGGGGACCCAATCATCCGAAGCAACCAATTCCTAGGAGGGCGCTCGACCTACTCCATTAACGACCATGTACCTTGCCAGAGGAGAGCTTCTCCGTCTTGATGGTCCAGGCTAGCAGCAAGCCAACAAAGACCATGGTTGACTTTGGTAGGGTGCGGCAGAGGTGTATCCTCCTTCACCGGCGGCTGAGGGAGCAAGATGCTCTGGGTCAACTCTCTAGTTGATTAACCAGGAACCTGGATCGCGAATTGGATCACGAGCTTGAAGATGATCGGGGGGAGAATTACTCCCCTTCCATCGCGTCCCTATTAAGATGGATGTCCTTCAAGGTAATCTCACAATTAACAAGCACATTGCCCGTCGATTTTCTTTTAATCCAATAAACCCACATGGTCGTTTCTGATTGGTCGAAAAAGGAGTTATTTTGTAAAATATGTATCTAATGATAGAAATATCGGATGAAGGTGATCCATACATGAAAGTTGATCAGAAAAACGTGAAGAATCCAATAAAAATATATTTGGAACCTGTGATTCCTTACAATTTAAAAAGTATAGAAAGTTATCACCTTTGATGTATTAAAATATGGTAAAACCCTAATTTGATATGGAACTCAGATTTAATGACTCTTTTGGGTTAATTTGGTTTGGAACCCTAATTCTGAGAAATACTAACCTATTAAGAATAAAAGGGAGAGTTAATCTTGAAAAATATGTTTCATGCTTGTTTTAGGGTTTTATGCATATAATTATGTTAGAAACCCTAATTTGGGAAAATATGAGTTTTAATGGGTTAAATCTGAAAATATAATTATAGAACTGAGTTTTCATGCTTATAAGCTATTTTGAGTATAAAAGTTCCTAATTATGAATAAATACCCTGAATTTGGTAATTAGGGTTTTTTAATGGACAAAGGCGGAAATTAATGACAAAAGAGATCATATGAGAATTAGAGCATAATGAACTAAGAATTAATGATAAACGAGCCTAATGACTTTGTCATAGATTAAAAAGGATAAAAATGATAGGTTTAATGTTAAAGAGGCTTAATGGACTTAATTGATGGTTAATTGTGCATTAATCTGGAATTAAGGTTATGTGTTTTTAAAAGGTAACCTTAATAACTTTTGTGAAGGATAGATGAGAAAATTAGGGTTTTAAAAGAGTAAGGTGAAGTAAAACTCTAATTGCAAAGAAAACCCTAAAAAGAGGAAGAAACCCTAAAAAGGAATAAAAACCATAAGTATCAAGATGGTTTAGATATATTTTGATAAAAGGGAATTGAATGTAATTTCAGGATTGAATTGTGTGCTTGCTTCTGGATTACTTGCTTGTTTGGATTATTCCTGCACCTGAGTCTGCCTGACAGGTATGTGGTTAATTATGAATAACCGTCTTAGTTTCTCGAGGGTTTTTTGAATGTTTCCTCGTACTGAATGCAATCTAAGTAGTTGGATGTTCATACTTGCAAAATTATAAAGTCACTATGGTTATCACAATTATAAATAAGTGTGTATTCTCGCACCAAGAGGGTAGACCCATGGGCACCATGAGAGGTGACCCCAGACACCAAGCTCGGGAACGAGAAGGTGGTCTATGATGCATGACTATGGAGCACCATGAGAGGTGACTCCTAGGCACCATGAGAGGTGACTCCTAGGCACCAAGCTCGGGATTGAGAAGGTGGCCGTAAGTCAATGGCAAAAGAGAAACCCTAGAGGGGTATGCCAGGGTTAGGGCAAAAGCGGTGGAGAATGACACATTGAAAATGTAAATTGTCTTTTTAAATAATTTGATTGTGATAATTAGATTGTTATCCATATGCGCAAACTTTTGGTTGTCCCCACATACCGGCATATTCCGATATGCTAACTGACATTTTTTTTGTCGGCGTTTTAGGTACAAACTTGAAAAGGACAAACAGTAAAGTGGCATATGTGAAATTAATTAAGAGTTAAAGTACAAAGGAGGATTAGTTAGAGTAGACTCCTGATGCAGATAAATGTAGATATCCCAGTTTTGAAAAATGTATGCAAAGTTTTATTCTATACCAGTTTCTAGTTTAGTTGGTAAAATTTATTAATTGTTATTGATTATTTGTCGAACCTTTGATCTGAGTTATTAGATAACGGCTCTGATCTCTTGGTCTCCCTTAAGTGGGGGTTATCGGGAGACAGGGTCGTTACAGAAGGGGAGTCCAACCATAAAGGAATCTCATTCTCTATCATCTTAGAGACCTTCTCAGGTTAATGTATCAAGGAAGGGAGGAAATGAGTCATCATTATCCTCATGGGGATTGCTTTATTATTTCTAGGTTCTAGCAACATGAATCTTTATGCCCCTATCCTTATTTTTGTATTTTTTTATTATGTCTGAGTAAAAACTCCATACTGGGGCATAGGGAGTATCCCCATAGCCTGTACCTTATTTTTATTGTATTCAAATCCAAGATTCTTTTGACTAGATGTTTTTCTTCCAATTTATGTACTCATTTTATGTTTATATCTCTTATATCATTGTGGGTTCATGTATGTTGGATTACAACATAGTATGAAACCATAGAATCCTGAAGGTATCAATTAATGGAGTTTCATAATTAATCTCTCCATTTTATCTTGTTAGTTATAACTCATGGTGATGAGATCCCAGACCCATAAGTTGGAACACCGATTGAAGAATGTAAACTCTTGACAAAACCCTAATAATACCTTACTTAGAAATTGAACAATGATTATCAAATGTCATGATCATACATTTGTGAGGAGTCTGATCTTTGTGAGATTTGTGCTCCTCTAATACACAACTCCACACAATCCTGGTCTAATCAATTAAAATTAAGGAGTTCAATTAGTTAAAGTAAATATGTGATCTATGGTGGTAAAACTCCTATAACAACTCCTTCCCCTGTCATCCCCTATTTAGGCAGACCAAGAGGGAAAGGGCCATTATCAATCATATAGGAGTGCAGGTTTATCAAATAACCAGAAATAATTAATAAATTTCCATTATATCGAAAGGAGTTTGATACAAAATAACTTTCCACACATGAATTACATTCTAGAGTTTGCAACAAGGAAGTAAACACTAACTAAATCTTCCAAAGATTACATTATTATCTTTTCCTATGAGTTTCTTCTTTTCCCAGATATCCATTTTCCTCTTACTTGTAGAATAGAAGATTATCCTAAAATACTGACAAACAAAATATTCGATCAGTATAACAAGTTATACTGGTATGTGGGGAAAGAAAAATGTTTGCATATAATTATAACAACATAATCATAATGATTATTTATTACATAATCAAAAGTTATAGTTTTCTTTAGAACTTCTCAACCGTTTTTACTCAACCTCTAGTATACCCTCTCTTAGGGTTCTTTCCCTATAGCAGACTTTAGGCTACCTCTCAATCTGGATCTAGGTACCTTATTAGCCACCTCTTAATCTAGAGCTAGGTGCCATGTACGTCTTCCCAATATGGGGCATGACCTCTTATGACCTTCTGAGGCTTGGTTTGACCTTCCAAATCCATAGCTTGGTCTTCAGTCATCACCATGACTTTATAATTCTTTTCCATTCTCAATTTCCAGAGTTGGTTGATTCAACCCTATTTTAGGGCTTCATCTTGTGTTGTTTTGCACTTTAATCACATCTATACATGTTATATTACATGTTATTTCCCTGAATATGCATATTTCTATCAAATGCGCTTATGGAGGCTTTTTTCATGTTTTATAGGTACTTTGTCCACTACTTGATGGCATGGAAAAAAGATGGTCCAATCTAGGGTTTCCTCAGTCTTGGAGGAGCCCAAAATGAGGCCAAAACCACTCCCAACCTGCCCCAAGTGGTCACAGAATGTTTTGAAGCAATAACCTCCATGGATGATCTAGTTCAAAGCTCAAGTGCATGGGAAGGACATCAAAATGGCCATGGTACTTTGCCACGGCCGTGGTGGACATGCCCCAATCACTAATTATCACTATAACTTCTAGAAACTGATGAATTTGGCCAAAACGGTCGTGCCACCCTCACTGTACCACAGCCGTGGTGGTGACCACCACAGCAGTGTCATTTTATATAAAATTTTGACCAGTTCCCTATGATCTTTTGCCATTTTTCACCTCACCCATGCCCATACACCACGTCCATGTTCCCCTACAACCACCACGGTCGTGGTGAGCAACCACCCCCGTGGTGGGCCTCAACCCTAGCCTATTTTTGCACTGCTTTACCCATATTGCCCCCACTTAACCCTAGACCCCTATATAAACCTTGGGGGCAGTTGGAGCTTGAGGTTCGCCATCCCTAGATACCTTATACCATCTCTTAGCTCCCCATTTTTTCCCCTTATCCATTCCACTCCATTTCCACCTCCATTTCACCATTTCCACCATCAAAACCCTAGTTTCCACCCATTTCCACCATCATTCCATACCTCTACACCTTGGAGGAGAGACGAGGACGCCCTGCAACAGCTGAAGTGGAGAAATTCTTCATCTACACCAAGCTTCATGGCTTCTTCTACCTCTTTCTCCATTCTTTTTGTACTCTGCATTGTTATGAGTAGCTAGGCCCCTTGGGTGGGCTGTTTGGGGTGTAAAATTTTACTTTGATACCATGTTGGGGGGAAATGATATGTAAACTTTGTAATTCCATTTTCTAATGATTCTATTATATTTATATCCCATTCTCCATGAATTGCTTGTTGGTTTGTGCTCGAAACAATTGAGAATTTAGGGAAATTGATCATATGTGTGAATTTTGGGATTTGCTCCTAGGTCCAATTCTTGGATCCCTAGCTAGCTACCCATCCTCCTACATCTTAATCAATCTTCATAACCCTAGTTGAGAGATATATGTAGCTAGTTTAGATTAAATTGGTGTGTTTAGCATGGAGCTTTCTCAAGGTTAGAATGTGGGTGATGGGAGGCTTAAAGCCTCACTTCCACTCCCATTATGAATATCAGCTCCTAACCATCCTAAGATCATCTAACCTAGAAACCTAGGCTTGATTAGACTATAATTGTATTATACCTAAGGCCTAACCCAATTGAGGCTCACAAGGGTAGTAGGGAGTGTTAGGGACTAGTTCTCCTATACACAACCTAGCATATCCATGGCCAGTTAGTAGCTTAGGATAATTCATTAGACTCTAACTTGTTGTTTGGTTTGATAATCTAAATGGAATCATAATGTTCATATGTCACCCCCAACCTAACTGATAAGTGCATCCCCTAAGCAGTCCACATCTCCCTTAATTGCTTTAAAACCCTAGTTTCCATCTTGCTTAGCTAGTGTTATATTAATTAGCTCTTTTCTTGCTTAGATAGTTTCTTTCCATGTTCTTGCTAGCTTAGGTCTTTAATTTTTCTTTTGCCTTATCTTTCTTGCCTTAGTGTAGATTGTTCTCACATTGCCTTTTCATACCTAGTTTGGTCTCTTCCTACTTAATTAGTCTTAATATAGTCTAGGGTTAACTTAGATTTCATTCTCGCCTTTAATTGCTTTCTTACTCACCTTAGTTTAACAATCAAAATCACCTTTAAACCCTTAACCCTAGTCTCCGCAGTAGGAACCTAACAAAAACTAACCTAGCTCTAGTGCCCCCTTTTCTCCTTGTGGATCGACCCTATACTTGCCGCCCTCCTATACTAATGACATGACCTTGTGTGCTTGTGGGTGTAGTGTTTTAGTTTGTGCAAGTGTTTTGAGTGTAGGTCATTATAAATACAAAAGTGAATCCACCTGTGTGCCTCCGTCCGTGGAGTTGCATCCATTCAAGTCTCAATTGAGTGGTGTGTAGTGCCTCTTGCGGGAGCACACCAAGCTTTCTGGTGTCATTTCTGCGGAGAAAGGCGCTCAACCTAGCTAGTTAGTTTTGCTTTGACTTTTCCTATTTCCCTCATCATTGCTATTATTTATTCTTTATTCTTTGCATTCTTTGTGTATATTGGCTTACTAACTTGTTTTCCTTTTGTTTGGTTGTGCCTTGTGCATGTGACAAGCCACTCGGGGAAGACAAGATGGAACCCATCCATTTTCTCCACCACCCTACCTCCAAGGCTATCCTAAGCCTTACACACCCCCACCACGTCCATCACCACAACCTTCCCACCAGTTCACCTTCCAACCTCAATTTCATCCTCCACCTCAATTCCAAAGGCCATTAACACCAGTTCTACCACCACAACCGTCACATGTTTCCCCTACTTCCTATGAGGAAATGAATATGGTTTCATTCATGGGGTGTGAAAAAGGCTGTTGAGAAGCTTGACAAGGGAGGGAAGCAATTTGATAAAGATCTTAATGAAGAGCCCTTGCCAAAAAAATCCTTGTTCCCTAGTATCCCATATGATTGAGATCCCTCTCTTTGATGCTTATGAAGACCCATTCCTCAAGAGAGAGAAAAAAAATATGACATGAAATTTATCAAGGTCTTAAGGCTGATTAAGATCTATGATGATGATCCCCAAGGAGAGAAAACTGCTGAAAAACACTTAAGAAGCTTGCATGACCCTTGGCAGGAAGATCAATCAAGGAAATCATTTGAGAGGATTGCCTACGATGGGGATGCAAACATTTTATTTTTAGACAATGGTTGATGGTGAAAGAATAACAAGCCTAGCTAAAGGCATGAAACTTAGTTCCTGTGGGAGGCAACCCACCTAGGTTTGGGATTTTTTTTACCCAAACTTCAATTTTTGATACTTTTGTTTTGTTTTTGCACTTTCCAAGTAAACACATACACTAGACTTGATGGTTTTATTGTTTATGAATCATTTTAGAACTGGTACAATGGATCAATATGATGCATGGAAGAGCCAACCAAGGATAAGATCATAATTGAAGAGAAGATTGCAAATCAGTAGAGAAGTTACAGGAAGGAGATCAGCATGGTCGTGCCACACAGCACAGCTGTGGTGGAGGCAATACAAAATGGTTGTGGTGGATATCCCCTTCTCACTAGACACCTTGAGATCTCTCTCCCTTATTGGAGTTTGTTTACCATGACTCCATGCCCCCTACCCTATAATCCTAGACTTCTATTTCATGTTGAGGACAACATGGTTTAAAAGTTTGGGGTGGTAGGGCGGTAAGCCCTTTCTCTACCTCACTTTTCTCTATGTTCCTTGTTCAAACTTTTTACTCAAGATGATCAAATAGTATAACCATATCTCATACTTGTGTATCCATACTTTTTGTGCTTTCTTTGCATGATTGCATGTCATCTAGTTTACTTTCTTGCAATTTTGGAGTAATTTTCAAAAAATTTGCTCTTCTTACCATGCATTGCATATCATGTAAATGTTTTGGTAATTCTTGCATGTTTTAGCTAGGATTTGCTTGTTTACTACTTTAAGTTCAATAATATAGGCTTAGATGTGATTGAAGTCAACTTTGCACCGTTTTGGCCAATTTTGCCAAATTTGAGATTTCTTACCTAAAAATGTGTTTCAACCCAATCTCTACTTTTTGGATTAAAAATGATGACCTTTGACAAATGCAAGTGAATTATCATTGTTTATTGCTAAATGGTATCAATTCTTGACTTTTTACATGTGCATCACCTCTCTTGTGTTTGTGAATGGTTTGGTTGAATTGTTACTTGAGCAAGCTATGAGCGCTTAGTGCCTATGAAATCACTTGATAGAAGTATCAACTTCAGGTTGTTCATTCATGTGGTGTGAAACTATTGGATGAAGTGTTGGATTAATTTTCATGTAGGAAATCTTATGTTGAGAATCACGCCAATGGCCCCTCTTTGACCTGACTCTTCACTCACCATCTTCTTACCCCCCCCCCCCACCTTATGAAAGGATGCCAAAGTGCACATATCTTCTTACCCCCCCCCCCCCCCCCGCGCCTCATGAAAGGATGCTTAAGTGCACATATCAATTGTGGCCACCTCCAAAAAATTTGGTGTGGCCACACCTACATCTCACTGCTTCACTCTCGTCACCATATGCCCTATCTACTCCAAAGGGAAAGAAAAAGAAACTACAAAAAGAAAATAAAAGATGCTCCTGTTTAAGAGCATCTAAATAAAGAAAAGATGAGTGCTCTATGTAATATAACTCCAAAATCTTACCGCAATCCTTTCTTCCATTTTCATACCCAATGAGCTAGGAAACATCAAACCTAGCTCATCTTGCCCTTTCCATAGCCACGTGGGTCATTTGGTGTGATTTGAAACATAAGGTTGAATGCATGAAGATGAAACAACACTCCTAGTCATCCTTAATTAACACCATCATGAAACGGTCTACTCAGAACTACATGAAAGAAATATGGATATCTTGTGTGTTTTATGCACTATATTTGAAGTTCATATGCTTTGTTCTCTTTTCATGATTGGTTTGTGAAAGTAGGAGAGGAGAGAGGTGGAATGCATTCACTAATCAGCCTAAATTGCGTGTCCAGAAGGGAGGCGGACTCAGAAGAATCAAACTTTAAATTTATAACTTGAAACCTTCAAGGACCCCCAAAAATTTATTACGGGGTCAAAGTAGATATACATGGTCGAACACAGGGACATGGTGATATTTAGGATGCTTGAGATCTCGCCCTTAAGTTAGATAAGCCAAGACGATACTTGAGGAAAATAAGGGGCTAGAACTAGTCTAGCAAATTGTCACAAAAGGAAATAAAACAAAACAGAGTCCGCAAGATTCTACTAAATCAGAGAGAAAGAAGTTCTCGACTATGTAACCACAAGTTGGGCAGTCTATGCACCCGTTCTCAGGTGTAGACAACCCTAAAATGCTTTAACAAGCAACCTACATTCAAATCATAATACGTATTGTGGTATCTGTTCATTGGGGTCATCACACTTGCTCTCGTGAAGCATGACTAAAACCCATCAATGTCATGAACCCTCTCTCCAGGATGACAAGTCAGCTGCGTAGAATATTCTAGATGTCCTTTCAGGTCTAGAATACTCCAAGGTGCTAGGAACAGACGTGATCTAGGTAGAACTAGGTAGTGGGCCACACTGCGCTGGGCTGGGCCTGGGCGTGCCCAAGGTCTACCGTTATGCACAGATCACCTTGAACCGTCCTCCTTTCAGATTCCGATCCAAACTACCTTCTCTTATCTATTTCTACAATGAATCTCTCGATATAGGTAGAAATAGAGGCTCAAACAAGAAAGAGATTAACCAAACTAGCAATCATAACCAAAAAGAGAAGATAGAATAACGAATGTACTAGATCTGAAACAAAACTTCTTTCTTAAGGTAAAAGTATATAAACACGCCCAAAACGGTCTACATAGCCAATAAGGAGCTCAACTAGCCATGGACAAGTATATTTGGCACTTAACAAAGATGAAAGAACATCATTGTATAGAAACAAAGGAGAACAGTAGAAGAAAGGAGAAGAAGAGTTTTATTCCATAGAGGAGAGGTGGCTCTCGCTACTTAGCCTCCTTATGGGCCAGATCTCATCTTTGGTCATCCTCCTTGATCTTCTGGACTTCTTGGCCTCCTTTCTCCTTGATTCCGCCCTGAACAACAACTCAGTGGATGTGTGGAGGTGGAAGATGGCTGGAAATGGTGGGAAATGGGTGAACGGAGGTGGAAGTGATGATGGATGGAAGCTAATTAAAAAGACATGCATAGGATGAGTTTTCCAGCCTTTCAAGGTCCTTCAAACTCTCCCACGAGGCTTTGGGAACCAAGAGGGGTTGTAACTACAAGGTGGAAACTCCCCACATCCGGACCCCCCTCCAGGTCACGGGGGTGTGTATTTATAGGCGCAGATCATTGACTTAGTATTGCAGTCGAGGTGTGCACCGACTTAACTCCACAATTGCAGTCTCGATCACGGTTGAGGTTGAGGTCGCGATAGATGATTCGGTCGAGGGGGTCCACGGTCGCGGTCTTGCTAGCCACAGTCATGGTTGGGCTGTTATCATGATTGATTTTGCGATCGCGGCCGAACTCACAATCGCAGCGTCGGTTTGGGTCACAGTCGAGGTTGATGCCATGGTCACGGTCGAGGTCATGGTTGACCCTAAAATCATGGTGTCAGATTGGGTCACGGTCGAGGTGGATGCATCGGGTGCGGTCCTACTCACCTCGGTCGCAGTTACAATGGATGGAAGTCTAGATGCTACAAAAACCATGTGTTGAGGAGAAATCTTGGAGAATAGATGTCTTTTCAAGTTCGGTGCCTGTAAGTCCCAAAATTGACTAGTTTGAGAAACTTTGTCTATGAACAAATATAAATTACTAAAAGATAAGAAACATGGGATATTTTGGGGATATTAAGGTGATAGTGACACAAAATCATAGATAAATGCTTAGCATAAATATGTAAATTTGGGTGTTATCAACCACCCCAAGCTTAAACCTTTGCTTGTCCTCAAGCAAGACTATTCTCGAAGAACAAAAAGATAACATCTAAATTAAACTTTGCGGTGAATGCTAAGGTTAAGAAAAATAGTCTAAAACATCAATTCTCTTAATCCATGTTGTTTCAGAATAAGCCCCCGCCAATCGAACACAGTCCTTCCAAAGTAAGATCAAAGAGTGTCTAGGAAAGACTAAGCGAATTCACTACAACCTGTCAATACTCATGAGGGTTTGAATCATAATTATTAAACATAAATGAATTGTCACATAGGTGATCACGTGGGTGATGAGCAACGAGCCATCATCATGAATTCGTGTAGACCAATCAGGGACATCATGCCTTTCACTTATTCAAGTCCTAAGAAGCAAAGCAAAAAGATTATAATGACTTCTGAGGATCTTGATCTACGTCAGGTTGGTCCATGTAATGAGAAACAGTCCCTGCAGTCTGAGCCATTTGGCCCAGAGCAATGAGACGAACTCCTCGTACCGCGCCCGAACCAACCCTACTACTGGGATGATCTCATAGGTCTCCTCGGGGTTCCTAGTGACTCTCTAATGAGCTTTTGGAGTGATGCTACCAGGCACGACATACCCACATTCATGAGCACAGTCATACACCGACTGGGCACCATTCTCAACTCCCCTGTAAGAGAAAAGAAAGCACTCATTTATTCACACTCAGGGTTTTATTCACTACATTCTAATTTATAGGCCTGGGTGAGAGCTCTTTTGATGTTTTTGGGATTTTGTGGGCGGCCAAGCCTCTTTTGCATATATATATATATATATATATATATATATATATATATATATATATATATATATATATATATATATATATATATATATATATATCTTTTTTACTCAATCTAAGTTGAGAGGGTGTGTAGTCCATCAAGGAAAAATACTTCAACTTGATTACAACTCAAAACTCATCACGATCTGTTTGACACATGTGTGAAAAATAGCAATTATGATTCAAGGATCCTTAGAATAGAGGCAAACTTGTGAAGCTGCAGCTAGGAGTCTTTGATCATGCTTTAGCTCTTTCCAACGGTCATATTCCTTGGATTTTTCATTTACAACATAGATCAAGGGAATAAAGATTTAAGCTATGAAAAATGCACATAACCTTAGATTCATTACTAAACTTAAGGAAAGAGTCAAAGAGCAAGTCAAGCAAAAAATCAAGCAATTTAAGATGAAAGTTGTGCATTTAGGTGTAATGTCAAGCATTCAACTATTTGATTCGCACCACATAGACATAACTGCAAAGCTAAAAATTAAGAAACAAAGTTTTACAAAGCTAAAAATTTTAGGAGTTTACGCTAATGCAAGGGACATAGAAGATAATGCATGCATGCTATGAAAGAAATAAAAGGGGAAGGTAGAAGATAGAGGGTGGTACACTCTGACCACCACCCCAAGCTTAATTTTTTTACTTGTCCTCGAGCTAATCTCAGGTTCAGGATGGTGTGGAAAGAAACTGCTACTGGTAATCACTATTTATAAACTGGTCCAGATCATCTATACCGCTTGATGTGTTCTCATAGTCCTGGTTTATTCCTTGCTAAAAGTGAAATGACTGCTTGAGATGCTGGGCTGACTGGTAGAAAGACCGGAGGGGTTGCTGAAATGGCTACTAAAAATTTGGTTGAGGTGGTGGAGGGAAGGCTATGTCGAACCTCTGTCTGAGGTACTACACATCCTCCTCCAGCATGTCAAACCATCTTCCAAAGTCAGCCCTAAAATCGGTCATGAACTCGTAAAGGTTCCCCGAATTAGGGTATGAGGCATATTGTTCCCGCTGAGGAGGTTGCATGTAATCTGCAGTAGGCATCCCTGTGTAGGGTCCTCCCTAATACAGTATGTCTTGGAAGGTTGCCCCTATCTTCTGTCCACACTCCTGAGCCTCTAGCACTGGTGGTGCTGAAGTAGAAGCTCCTACAGCTTCGGTTGTATGATGAACATTACCCTGGGCGTCCAATAGAGAGAAGTCCATGAATGTCGTTCGATATGTGAACTTTGCATTTGTTGGTAGCAGTATTCTGTGCTTACAGTAGCCGAAGATATAAAGATATCCTACGCTACACTGTTTGACCACTCCCAAGTGATTCAAGTGATCCAAGTCCAACCCAGACCACTCGACTTTTTCGTGCATAAGTGCCAATTGTCCGTCTCCAATTCCAAGCTGGCGTGCCATAAAAGTGATAATTCCCACCATCGACATGAACTGAACCTACTTCTTGAAAGAGTTGTGAAAGTGGTGGATAATGAAATTCCCCACATTCACTTTCTTCCCTATTACTGCACACCACAAGATGTAGAGGTCTACTGCACTGAGCGCCCCTTGATTGTCTTGTTTTTCTAAGACGTAGTTTACAATCACCCGATGCAGATTACGAAGTGTTGGGTTGTGGATGTGCAAAGCTTTAATGCCTCTAGCAGCATATTTATCTTCCTCTGTAAGCATTTTCTATGCTTGAGCAACATTAAAATTGTGGTCCCATGTCTCCATCCGGCCCCTGGACATCTTAGTATAGTCCTCAGCAGAGCGTAACAACCAGCTATTGAGGTGATCCGCAGTTACTTTGCGGGACTGATTCAGGAGGTGAAAATGCATGACAGTGTGTTGGTGGTCCTTTCATATCTCTAGCATAGCATAAAACTCACAGGTGAATCTATGATAAGCATTGCATTACGCATATGCGAGGACGTCTAGACCAATAACTACAAGATATATGTCGACATGTTCTTATATCCTGAGCCTAATGAGTGTTCCAGGATCGGTATATCTCGTGCCCACTAGTCTGTGCTTGTCTTTAATCAGAGTGTCAAACTTCTGCTTTTGCTTCATACTTTTGAATAGGGGAGAAGGGAGTGAGATTTGGTTGGCTCCCTCAAGAGTGAGGTGGCATCTGCTCTCCTAAATTGAATCACGCGATGAAGTTGACCATCGTAAAGATGTTAACTGATCTACTAACTGTCGATGTTGGTCTCATATGGATGAAGCTCTGTGCAACACTGACGGGCTCTCCTGGTGCCCTGTCAAAGTATGGAGCTCAGCATCGCGGTGTGCCCTCAAACTTCTTTTAGTGGATGTTTCCTGCAATGACTCCCCACTATAGGTATCCATAGGAGTGCCAGATATGCAATGGTTGTTTGAATCAGTCTTTTGCATCCCGAACCCTGCAGTAGGAAGCATATCCTCATCTTCATATACCATGTTTGTGGTTCGTGTAGTGCGGTGTGGATATTGGCTCCCGTAACTCTGATAGTGATGAGAAGCTTCCTTTCCCCTTTTTTCGTGTCATAGACTTCTTGAGCTTCTTAAAGCTATTTTTTGTTGCATCCATGATGTCGATTTTATAGTGCTGATCTGGTTGGCTCGACCGTGGTGAGGGTTTGGTACTTCTACCCCAAGGCACTTCAACCTCAACCGCGGTGTCAATCGTGACCGCTAAGGTGACTTGGACACCGCGACTGAGGTATCCAACGTAACTGTGACTGGGGTGACTACGATCGTGACTCATAACTTGAGCACGACTGCGACCATCATAGTGGCCTTGATCACCAATACGACCGTGATTGAGGTGACCATGACTCGTATCCTGACCATGATCGTGATCAATGGAATCCTTCGACAATCTGTATCGGGGCATTTGCTGCTGTAGATGCTTTTGCACCTGCTCCTTCCCTGCTAGCTAATGGTGAAAACAAGAGGAAGAGAGAAATAGGTGGAGAGCTTTGCGATGGTGGGGAAAACTCAGGGTTTTGGTGAGGAGAGGATGACTCAGCTCAGGGGTATTTATAGGCCGAGCAAACAGCTCCGCCTTGAGCCCGATCGTGCCAGGCCACACGCTGTGTGGCAGAAAAAATAGAAAAGGCATTGGAAACATGGTCAAAATATTCGGTCAAAAGTTCTACAGTCGGTCAAAAAGGCAGAGACAAATCGATGTGTTGTTTAGTCAGGCCGTAAAAGCATATTCGGATCATGGGTATTGCGGTCGCGGTCATGCTGACCCATGGTCATGGTCGAGGCATAGGCTTGCCCGCGGTCGCGGTCATGCTGACCCATGGTCGTGGTCGAGGCATAGGCATGCCCGCGGTCGTGGTCCTTGCCTTCAGACTACAATCGTAGTCTAGCTGTCAGACCATGGTCGCGGTCTAGCATTCTCACGCGAGATGAAATGAAGGTGGAAAGCTTTTGAAGGTAGCATCAGAATCAAACTCCGTGGAAGAGCAACAAGATATACCAATTAAACTCTTACAAAAAGATAAACCAAAGGGAGCATGTCAGGGTGGAGAGATGGAAATGCATGTAATAATAAAGAATTACAAGAAATCTAGATGATGCTAAGGAAACTAAATTTTTGAAGTTAGGGGGAAAATAAAACTTAAATTGGATTTATTACGTAAATTTTTAAAACTTAAAATTAAAAAGAAAATGTGTAGGTAGTAGGGGGTGGCTTCCCTACAACTCCTACACTTGGATCCCAAATTTGTAGTTTTGGGGTCCGAGTTACCTGTGTCTCGCTGCTCAGGCTCACCATGTAGTGGAAGAATATGCGGAGAGGTGTCCCCTTCCAAATCTAGAAAAAACGAATAAAATCTGCTAACTCAACGAAGTCGTCTCTGCACTGGTACTTATTCAGACTGCTCTGAAATAAATTCTTTAGTAGAACATACTCAAGGTGACTATTGATGTATGAATCTGATTAGGAAGGCCCTAGGATGTCGAAAAAGGATGAGATGGAGTGGATAGGTTGAAAGTCTTCCAGAAGGATCCTCTCCTCTCTCTCCTCCCTTGAACTTGAGGTTGGATGCTCAGATAAACTTTCATGTACAATCTGAGTCATCTAACCATCATCCGAATGAGAAGTATCCCCAGGTGAATCTAATTGTCGTTCTACCACCCCAATCTTATTACATTCTATGCGGTCTAGGGTATCTTCATGCTCAGCAGCCATGTTGTAGTGGATTGTCCATCCTGCTCCCTTGACATCAACTCTCCCTTGAAAAGGGATTGTAGACAACATCGGCTCATGCTGGTCCAATTGGTCATCATCGGTATACTCACTCCATAGGGATGAATCGTCGTCATCACTTTCATCGAACAGATTGTTCCAAACCATGAATGACTGACTACTCAAAGCTAAGTGACAAATCTCAATATGAGAGCTATCACTTTGGTCTGGATCAATGTCTAACTCAGGCTCCTCAAACCAACCCTCTGGTTGTGAGGTGGTTTGACTATTCTAGTGAGGATAAGAGTGTTCATCATCGTCATCATATAACCATTCATACATATGACTTATATCTTCCATTGGTTCATCAATTGGGTAGTCCAGATAGAATGAAGGGCTTCCCCAAGTGGGTTGGTCTTCACATAAAAATCCTGGTGAATCCAGTTGATGGTCTGAATAGGATGGTGAGGCACACTCCTTTTCAGGCCCAATGGAATGGTATTGCTGACTAAAATCTTCATCATCAGGTGGTGGAGCTTGCAACTGTGTGGTAACCAAATTGAGCTCTTATTAATGAAGTTGTTGGACTTGTGCAACAATGTTTTCAAGATTTGTTAATTCTGCCTTGCCCTCCTATTGGAGACTATATGTATCAAACTAATGTGCTTAGACGAATCCTTGTTCAATAGTTTGAAGTATACTTCTACTGTGGTATGCGATCTTAGTGGCTACTTGGATTTGATGATCTTGCTTTTCTAGTAGCTGCTGGAACAAATCGACTTGTTCTTGGAGATGATGAACTAAGGAAGAGGCGAGTGCATTGACACTTTCTCTGGCTAGCTTCACTACTCTAATCAACTCTTGATCCCACATTAATGCACAAGTCGAGGGTTTATCTCCCATCTCCTTTGTTGGAATTTTGACATATGAGGATGGTGGAGGTGAGTATAGCTCAACTAGTTGTAGAGGGCGGCTTTCGATTATTTGCCAGCAGTCAAAATTGTGGAAAAATTTAGGAGGATAGGTGGACAATATAACATGTCTTGATGAAGCAAGATCCATGGCTAATAATGTATAAGAAAAAGGAGAGCTATTAAGTATATATGAACAAGTTTGTGTAAAATAAGGTAAGAATTATGCATATATATACGGGCTTAAGAGTGACAAAACAAAATCTTTAGGCGTGTAAATGTGGAAAACCACATCCCCGACAACGGCGCCAAAATGTTGATAAGCCTAAATCACGCTTCCGAAAGGGAGACAGACTCATAAGGAATCAAACTTTAGAATTATAATCTGAAACCTTCAAGGACCCCCACAACTTTATTATGGGGTCAAAGTAGATATACAGGGTCGAACACAGTGACGTGGTAACATTTCGGATGCTTGAGATCTCTCTCTTAAGTCCGATTAGCCAAGACGATAGTTTAGAAAAGTAAGGGGCTATAACTAGTCTAGTAGATTGTCATGAAAGGAAATAAAACAAAACAAAGAAAACAAAATAGAGTCCACAAGATTTTACTAAATCAGAGATAAAGAAGTTCCCGACAATATAACCACAAGTTGGGCAGTCTATGCATCCGTTCTCGGGCGTAGACAACCCTCGAACACTTTTGCAAGAAACCTACATTCAAATCATAATACGTATAGTGGTATATGTTCCTTGGGGTCATCCCACTCACTCTCGTGAAGCGTGAATAAAACCCATCAATGTCATGAACCCTCTCTCGAGGATGACAAGTCAACCGCGTAGAATATTCTAGATGTCCTTTCTGGTCTAGAATACTCCAAGGTACTAGAAACAGACGTGATCCAGGTAGAACCAGGTAGTGGGCCACACCGCGCCGAGCTGGGCCCGGGCGTGCCCAAGGTCTACCATTCTGCACGAATCACCTTAAACCATCCTCCTTTCAGATTCCGATCCAAACTACCTTCTCTTATCTATTTCTACAACGAATCTCTCAATATAGGCATAAATAGAGGCTCAAGCAAGAAAGAGATTAACCAAACTAGCAATCATAACCAGAAAGAGAAGATAGAACAACAAACATACTAGATCTGAAATAAAACTACTTGCTTAAGGTATAAGTACATAAACATGCCCAAGACGGGCTACATAACTAAGAAGGAGCTCAACTAGCCATGGACAAGCATGGTTGGCACCGAACAAAGATCAAAGAACATCATTGTATAGAAACAAAGGAGAATAATAGAAGAAAGGAGAAGAAGAGATTTATCTCGTAGAGGAGAGGTGGCTCTCGCTACTTAGCCTCTGTATGGGCCAGATCTCGTATTTGGGTCGTCCTCCTTGATCTTCTGGACTCCTCGGCCTCCTTTCTCCTTGATTCTGCCCCCGAACAGTAGCTCGGTGGATGTGTGGAGGTGGAAGACAACTGGAAATGGTGGGAAATGGGTGAATGGAGGTGTAAGTGGATATGGATGGAAGCTAACTGAAGCGACAGGCGTAGGATGAGTTTGTCGGCCTATCCAGGTCCTTTGAACTCTCCCACAGGGCTCTGGGAACCAAGAGGGGTTGTAACCACAAGGTGGAAACTCCCCAGATATGTACCTTCCCTCTAGGTCATGGGGGTGTGTATTTATAGGTGCAGATCACTAACTTGGTATTGCGGTCGAGGTGTGCACCAACTTAACTCGGCGGTCACGGTCATGGTCGTGGTCGAGGTTGAGGTCGCAGTCGTGGTATATGATTCAGTCAAGGGGGTTGGCGGTCACAGTCGCGTTCGGGCTGTTATCATGATTGATTCCGTGATCGTGGTCGACCCCACAATCGCAGTGTCGGTTCGGGTCGCGGTCAAGGTGGATGCCTCGGCCACGTTCCTACTCACCTCAGTCGCGATCGAGGTTGCGGTCGTGGTCAACCTTGCAATCGCGTTGTTAGATCGGGTCATGGTTGAGGTGGATGCATCGGTCACGGTCCTTCTCACCTTAGTCACGGTCGTGATGGATGGAAGTCTAGCTACTGCAAAAACCATGTGTTGGGGAGAAATCTTGGAGAATAGATGTCTTTTCAAGTTCGGTGCTTGTAAGTCCCAAAATTGGCTAGTTTGAGCAACTTTATCTATTAAAAGATATAAATTACTAAAAGATAAGAAACATGGGATATTTTGGGTATGTTAAGGCTATAGTGACACAAAACCATAGATAAATTCTTAGCATAAATACGTAAATCTGGGTGTTATCATGCACTTAGTCATTTTTTATCCCATCGAGCAATATTCATCCTTTGCATTGCATTTGCCATTTCTTGATTGTGAAAAATTTGTATAGAGATTGAGTTGGAGCATACTTGAGGACAAGTATATTTTAATTTTGGGGGTGGTGATTCAACCCTATTTTAAGGCTTCATCTTATGTCACTTTGCACTTTAATCACATCTATACCTATTATATTACATGTTATTTCCCTCAATATGCATAGTTCTATCAAATTCACTAATGGAGGCTTTTTGCATGTTTTATAGGTACTTTGTCCGCTACTTGATGGCATGGAAAGAATATGGTCCAATCTAGGGTTTCCTCAAGCTTGATGGAGCTCAAAATGAGGCCAAAACCACTCCCAACCTACCCCAAGTGGTCAAAGAATATTTTTAAGCAATAACATCCATGGATGGTCAAGTTTAAAGCTCAAGTGCATGGGAAGGACACCAAAATGGACATGGTACTTCACCACAGCTGTGGTGGACATGCCCCAATCACAAATTATCACTATAACTTCCAAAAACTGATGAATTGTCATGCCACCCTCATTGCACCACAACCTTGGTGTTCGTGGCATTTTATGCACATTTTTGACCAATTCCCCATGATCTTTAGCCATTTTTCACCTCGCCCATGTCCATACACCATAGCCATGTTCCCCTATAACCACCACAGCCTTTGTGATCCACCACCCCGGTGGTGGGCCTCAACCCTAGCCTATTTTTGCACTGCTTTACCCATATTTCCCCCACTTAACCCTAGACCCCTATATAAACCTTGGGTGGTTGGAACTTGAGGTTGGCCACCCCTAGCTATCTTCTACCACCCCTTAGCTCCCAATTTTCCCCTTAGCCATTCCACTCCATTTCCACCTCCATTTCACTCCATTTCACCATTTCCACCATCAGAACCCTAGTTTCCATCCATTCCCATCATCATTCCATGCATCTACACCTTGGAGGAGAGAGGAGGACGCCCTGCAATAGCTAAAGTGAAGGAATTCTTCATCTACACCAAGCTCCATGGCTTCTTTAAACTCTTTCTCCCTTCGTTTTGTACTTTGCATTGTTACGAGTAGCTAGGCCCCTTGGGTGGGCTATTTGGGGTGTAAAATGTTACTTTGATACCATGTTGGGGGGAAATGATATGTAAACTTTGTAATTCCATTTACTAATGATTATGTTTTATTTCTATCTCATTCTTCATGAATTGCTTGTTGGTTTGTGCTTGAAATCAATTTGGAATTTAGGGAAATTGATTATATGTGTGAATTTTGGGATTTTATCCTAGGTCCAATTCTTGGATCCCTAGATAGCTACCCATCCTCCTACATCTTAATCAATCTACCTAACCATAGTTGAGATATCTAAGTAGCTAGTTTAGATGAAATAGGTGTGTTTAGCATGGAGCTTTCTCAAGGTTAGAATGTGGGTGATGGGAGGCCTAAAACCTCACTTCCACTCCCATTACTAATATCAGACCCTAATCATCCTCAGATCATCTAACCTATAGACCTAGGCTTGATTAGACTCTAATTGTATTATACCTAAGCCCTAACCCAATTGAGCCTCACAAGGGTAGTAGGGAGTGTTAGGGACTAGTTCCTATACACAACCTAGCATATCCATGGCCAGTTAGTAGCTTAGGATATTTCATTAGACTCTAACTTGTTGTTTGGTTTGATAATCTAAATGGAATCATAATGTTCATATATCACCCCCAACCTAATTGATAAGTGCATCCCCTAAACAGCCCACATCTCCTTTAAAACCCTAGTTTCCATCTTGGTTAGCTCATGTTAGCTTAATTAGCTCTTTTCTTGCTTAGATAATTTTTATCCCTATTCTTGCTTTGTTCTTGCTAGCTTAGGTATTTATTCTCTCTTTTGCCTTGTCTTGGTTGCCTTAGTGTAGATTATTCTCATATTGCCTTTTCATACCTAGTTTAGTCTCTTCCTGCTTAATTAGTCTTAATCTAGTCTAGGATTAACTTAGATTTCATTCTCGCCTTTAGTTTCTTTCTTGCTCACCTTAGTTTAACAATCAAAATCACCTTTAAACCCTTAACCCTAGTTTCTACTGTAGGAATCTAGCAAACTAACCTAGATCTAGTGCCCCCTTTTCTCCCTATGTATTGACCCTATACTTGTCGCCCTCCTATACTAAGACATGACTCCATGCGCTTGTAAATGTAGTGTTTTAGTTTGTGCGAGTGTATTGAGCGTAGGTAATTATAAATTTGAAAGTGAATCCACCCGTGTGCCTCCGTCCGTGGAGTTGCATCCATTCAAGTCTCAATTGAGTGGTGTGCAGTGCTACTGGCACGAGCACACCATTGGTATGCGGGCTTGAGCAAGTTATAAGAATAATAATGTGAAAGCCATGTTGACTTTATAGATTGCATTAAATAAATATCATCCAAGCATGTAATTTCAAGAAATCCTATAAAACCTCAAAAAATGTCAGGATTGTATAGTGATTAGTCATAGGTGTAACTACATACCTTGATCAAGTATGCATGATGTCCAAGAAAGAGCAATCAGAAATAACCAAACAAGCATCCAAGCAATTATCATAAAAGTTAAACCAATATAACGATGTATCATTATTCTATCCAAATTTATCACTAAGACTGACTTGGGTTTAAAAATAGGGTTTTGAAGTCAATTTTAGGGTTCCATTAGGGTTTTGTCTTTCCAAACCCTAATTACCACTTTTCATGTTCTTTTGGTTCACAAACCTTAATTTAACATCAATTGCACTTTTAATGTCAGAAAAACATATGATTATCAAATTATGGGTTGTTAAGATCACATAAGTTCCAAGTTTCTCTTTTTATTCATAAAATATTAGTCTTTTATCATCAATATCAATTGGACACATTAGAATCATCAAAATTAGAACTTAGGATTCTATTCATTAACTACATTAAATTTGCCAATTGTAGGCATTTTTCAAACTAGAAGCATATCAGGTCTTGAAACTATTTTTATTGGATTCCTTATGTTCTCTTGGTAAATTTCCATATGTAACTTGCCATTATATGATTATCCTAGTAATTACTACAATTTTCACAACAAAAAGTTATTTGGACCAATCAGATCCAACCATGTCATTCTTATTGGTATTACTAATAACGCCCACTTGGTCGGCCTGACCAATGGTCTGCGACCCCCTCAACCTCGCATCCCAATGTGGATGATACTTAAAAACATAATGAAAAGACAACTTTACCCCTTACCCTATTGCCTTGGATGCGAGGACACCAAAGTAAAATCAATTAATCCCTTTTCCTTCCTCTATTCATCGCGAACCAGACCACAACGATCCATCAGGAGGTTGGTCCTCCCTCTCTAGGGAAACCCACCACACGCAAGCATCCTAGATGCATTATTCTTCTTTGACAAACCTTCCTAGATCCTATGGACATCCAAGGTGACCAAAGCACGCCCCCGTAGTCGTGAATCGCTGGCAACAAATAGGTTGTGGCTCGATGATAAGCAGGTGGCCGCCGACGCCCGCACATGGAAAGGAAAGTTCTTGCACCCCTCTACGGGATGATGGCGATATAGATAAGTATGAAGAGGGCTCACCTACACTTGTCCCTGGTTATAGTCATGCCACGACCTTCTGCGACCAAGTTGTAGGTTTGCGCGGGACAACTCAAAGTTGAACGAATTGGGGAGTTTGAGTCACCGTGACTCCTTGTAGGGTTCCTTCATGGACTATTGCAGCCGGGCTAAGCTCTCTGGTGGTTAGGGTTCCCTACATCGCCTCCTGTATATATAATCTAGGGGAAACCCTAACACTTTCTATAAGGAAAAAGAGAGACAGAGATGGTGGTAGGCCATAATCTATCCCTTCTCTGGGACCTAGTACAAGTCCCTCTTTCCCTATGAACATGAGTGAGAGGGAGAGAATTGTGGCTATGATTCATGTACATGGAAACTCTTTAAACACCATTAATCTACATCAGGGTTGAATATTTATGGAATACACTAAATGGAAATGTCCTTGCTTTCCTTTGTAAACTTTACTAACTCCCCACACTAACACAAAAGATTTGGTTGCTAAAGAATAACTGTCAAGGAAAGTATGTACAACAATATGGCATGTTTGGATAATTTGATCGTTAATCCATTTTTATAAAACACTTTGACTTCTCTCTCCTTGATTTATCTCTTTCCTCATTTATATCTTTTCCATCTCATATCTAACTTGATTTTTGTTATTTAAAACCATATCATTAGCCCATGAAATATCCTTTTCCTCCAAATTTTTAGGGGAAAAATAATAACTTTATCTAGATGTGTGCAATGACTGGGACCAAAACTTGAAAAGAAAGATACCTTTTCTAAACATGCAAGTCTTCCACTTACAAGGTATATATTATGCATTAAAACACATCTTCTCATCTTTCTTTCTTTTCTATTTTATTTATCATGTCTATTATTTCTATTAGAAACCATGTGCAAATAAAAACTAATTAATATTGGGCATCTATGCTACTTTCTAGAGAATTCTACACAATTCTCTCAAGCATATATATTTATTATATATTACCTTTTGCCTTTTTCTTAATATTGTATTTTCTTCTTTTCCTTTTCCCTTATATCCACTCAGATCCATAAAAAAAATAAGAAACCACAAAATTCATAATAAGGGAAATTTTGTAAAAGAAAACCACACTTTCAAAACAAAGCATAACATATTTCCAATATGTCTTTTTTATTCAAATAATTACATTTCAGTTATATAATTACATGGGAAAATCTAGGTTATAACATCCTTCCCATCTTATAAATTTTTCCCTCAAAATTTGACCAATCATGCAAACAATTCAAGATGGGACGTTCTCCCTATTTGTACGTATCTGTCATGTGGCTTCATCCTCTCCATGGTGCTTCCAAAGAACTTTTACCATTTCTATCTTTTATTCTTGAGATCTCTCACCTTGGTATCCAGTACCCTCATAGGTGACACAGGGTATGTCAACCTTGCTTGGAGTTCAATAGGTTCAATGCTCAATACATGACTCATATCCTTCACATAGCTCTTTAGATTGGACACATGGAACACATCATGCATCATATTATATTGAGGGGGTAAGGCTACATGATAAGTAGCTTCACCAATCCATTCTAGGATTTCAAATGCACCCACGTATCAGGCACTCAACTTTCCTCTATTCTTAGATATAGCTCAGAGGGGTCAGATTTTTAGAAACACATGTTCATGCACAGTGAAGTGCAAGTCAGTCTGCTTCGCATCAACATATGAATTTTGTCAATCTAGGGCTATCGCCTTTGTTTGATCAAAGCAACTTTATCAGCATACAACTATAGTTCTTTTAACCTCAGAAAGGTCCTCTCACTAACATCATCCCAATGAAGTGGTGATTGACACGACCTCCCATAAAGAGCTTCATACGGAAGCATCCTGATACTGGCTTGGTAACTATTTTTATAAGAAAACTCAGCTAAGGGCAAGTACTGCTCCCATGGTCCACCCCCAATCAAGCATACATGCTCTCAATAGATCCTCTAAAGTTTGGATAGTTCTTTCTGACTGTCCATCAGTCTGGGGGTGATAGATTGTACTAAACATCAACCTACTACCGAGCTCTTGATGCACTTGCTTCCATAGTTTGAAGGTGAACTTAGGGTTTAGAAATAATTGAACTTAGAATACCATGAAGTCAAACCATTTCTCTAATATATAGTTCAGATAGGTCTGTCACCTTGGCAGTGATCTTTAAGATGAGAAAGTGCACTGACTTAGTTAGGTGGTTTGCCTCAACACATATTGCACCATATCCTTTCTTTGTCTTGTAGAAACCCGTCATGAAATCTATAATGATCTGGTCCTATTTCCACTCTGGAATTTCAATTGGTTGCAGTCACCCACTAGATTGTTAGTGTTCATCCTTCACCATCTGGCATGTAAGGCAACTGGCTACATTTTCTACTATGTCCTTCTTCATTCTAGGTCTCTAGAAATATCATTGTAAGTCTTTAAACATCTTCATAGTACCAGGATGTACTATATATTTAGAATCATGAGCCTCTTGTAGGATATGAGTCTTCAAGGGGGATCCTCAAGAACTCAAACACAACTTTCATATTGGATTCCACTATTCGCACCCATCAAGGGATGTGTTTGAGGCTTATCCACCAAACCCCTACATCCCAACTAACTCAAGATCATCTGGCTGACCTGTTACAAGCTCGGTCAACAATTCAAGCTTAGTTTAGTTTTTGCTTAGTACCTCAACTCTTGCATCCATTATTTTGATCACTAGATCTAGTCTTACACCTATATAATTCAAAATTCCACTTGATAATATATCTTCATTTGAAATTTCAATTTGACGATTACCTTGTTCACCTAGGTTTCCAAATCATTTATCCAATATTTTCTCCTAAGAGTGTGGTTATTCCTCAAATCCTTGATTATTCTAAAAGAGGATTTCAACTTAAGTTTTTATTCCTCATATAATTTCCACTTCTAATATGGCATGTGTCTGTCTCATCTCTCCCACTCATAACAAGATGAAATAAGAATTTGGCTGCAATCCAAATACAAAGCTCATCCCATTCTAAGAGTAGAAATTGTGCACACATTACCATTTTAATTTGAAATCTATGTTGAATCATTCTCCACATGACTCCAAACCATGAATACCACCATTCCCTTAATTCCAGGTATAGAAAAAAAATTCTTACAACCTTTGAGTCTTATCATAACTCCTAATTATGATTCTTAGTCATTTCCTGAAGGTCTCTTGGGTGCCGATATTTTTGGGGTGATATTACCCTTATGCATCTAGGGAATGCCTCTCACATTTACCCCTTAGGCCCCATGAACTCGTGAAGGTGGCCAATCTCCTTACTCATGGGCTCCAGGTAAACATAGTTGTTACCTCCCAACCCTATGGTCTTATGCATCTAGGGAAAAATCAACTCCTACTCCCATTGGTCTCATCCCTTCTTGACCTTAGGATTGACTTAGGGTTCTATCACAACTTTTTTTTATTTCATCACACATTTGCTTCTGGTTCCTTTGATAATATCCAAGCACATTGTGTCCTTTAGAATTCTCACTTGAATTTTCTTCATCTCTCAGGGAACTCATAATTTTCCTTATGTCCCTTCATGGGAAACATGGTGACCTACCCATTTGGGCCTGGCCCCATTCTACCAGTCACTTCCATAGTGAATGTTCTTCATGTCCCTTATAGATGGTCATACTTGGGTCTAAAGAATCATACTCACTCTATGTGCTTTTGTGCTTCGTGCACTTAATCTCTCAAGTTCTTTTAAGTGACCTTTAATGTTACCTTAGTTCTTAAACTAATTTTGGAACTCCACTCTTTTAATAAGGGTCCTTTCCCATGACAAGACAAAATGAATTCTTGGTAGCACCAAGGTTCACAAAACATACTTGAATCCAAAGTTTGTATCATCACTTGTAGGCATATTACTATTATTCTACCCATGCATGTGGTTAGCAAGTAGAGAACTTATTAACCCATCTCTAAGTTTTCCATCATATCCATCCATCATCTCCCAAGGTTGGACCAGTTTCATATGTACATATGACATCATAATAGTGCTACACCAACTTGTGCGAGTGTCTCATCAATCATATATTATAGTCCAAATGGGGTTTTTTAAACCCAAAAGTTGAGGGGGGTCCATGCTTAACCTCTATGAACTCATTCAACCTTGTATGCATTATATGCACTAGATACCACCAATTTCCCTCCTTGGTCTAGGAACCTTGGGTTTACCTCCTTAGAATTGGTCATTTAAATTGCATGACTTAACCACTCAAGCATGTACCGAAACAAACCATGCTATGGCATTTTTTTCCCAATATTCTCTTTCACATAAATGACCCTTGGAGTCTACCCAAGAAACTACCAATATGAGTATGAGGCTTCACAGCATATTACCACTTTGTGCTTTTCTAGGGTCTTGGGACTCTCTTTTCTCACCTAAATGGTAGGTACTCATAGCATCTACACATCTGTATAAGAATCTTCCTTCTCTATCTCTGGGGTTTGGTCCTTCCAAGGACAACAAGCCTCTAGGGGTCATGCATACAACAACTCAAGTCATCCACTCAGGGTAACCTCTAGTGCTAGGACAACAACTCATCCACTCAACAAGATCTATGTAACGACCCCCTCCCCCTTTGTAGAAGAGGTTGAGGCTCATGTAGGTTCACATCTTATCCTCATCTAGTTTAAATTATCCAGAGAAGCACACACTTATGTTATCAAACCTTATTGTCCAAAACTATGGTCAAATTCTCAAATTCGACTGTGGTCATCATTAACCTCATTAGTAAACTCCTCGTCCATTTCATCTAGTAAGTCTATCTCATGACCCAGCAAACATTAACCCTCTGGCTTAGAACTAATGTCTTTTATAGACTTGGTGTCACTTGCTTTCATGTAGATGCATGTCTACCGCCTACTTGTATCTATGTGGGGACACACTCCCCGTTAGGGATCCTACTAGAAGGAGTTTAGACTTCCTGCTCACAAACTAAATTTCCTATTTAGGGTATTTTATGTCTCATAGATGTTTTCCCTCTCTTGTGTCAACCTACCCTAGTTCGGGACACCAAACTAAAAGTTACACTAAGGGTTACACATCCGCTTATTGTTTATGTTTCACATGTATATCCAAGTCCTTCTCATGTATCATGCATGCCTTATTCTATGCACTTACATGCATGGACTAACTATGGTATCCCAACTTATGGGGTTTTCTTTTCTCTTTCTCTATCCACTTGCTTAAGGTTTATTATGGTGGGGTTATTATTTTTCTCCTGATTTTCTCATACCCTAGGATTAAGGCTTAGGGTTGAGGTTAGGGACCACCTCATGTACTTTATGGTTTTGTGATTCCCTTGACCCACTGAAGTTGTTTCCCAGACCAACCCTAGTTCCATCTAGGGTTTACCCATAAAACATTTTCTCTTAATCATTATGTTCACATTTATTATTTGGAAGAGAATGCCTAAATCCCTAATATCCATAACCCTAATACTCAGAAGGGATAGATTGAGCGGGTATAGGTACCTAGAGTTTAGGTAGCGAAGGGTGTAGAGAAGTACAAAAATTAGATGAGAAATCCTAGAGGTACATATTTCGAGTAAAGTCCTCTAACTTTGTCCAGGTAGGAAGCAGGGTCTGGGAGTCCTCATAAGCCGACTAGTAGTGGAGAGGAAAATATTGCCATACCCCTGATCGTGGTCCTTTCTAGACACCAATTTCTTTGGAAAACACTATAATAATTTCCTTAGGGCTCTACAGAACTCCTAAAATTTAATAAATATCAAAGGTTAAATGGTAAACTAGCTCTGATACCAAATGTAACGACCTTCTCCCCCTATCATCCCCTATTCAGGCAGAGCAAGAGGGAAAGGGCCATTATCAATCATACATGACTTTAGGTTTAGCAAATAATTAGAAATAATTAATACATTTTCATTAATATAAAAAGAAGTTTGGTACAAAATAAATTTTCACAAAGGAATTACATTCTAGAGTTTGCAACAAGGAAATAAACACTAACTAAATCCTCCAAAGATTACATTACTGTCTTTTTCTCTGTGTCCCTTCTTTTCCTGGATATTCATTTTCCTTTTATTTGTAGAATAGCAGATTATCCTAAAATGCCAAAAAATAAAACAATCATTTAGTATAATAAGTTATACTGGTATGTGGGGGAAACAAAATGTTTGCATATAATTATAACAACCTAATCACAACAATTATTTGTTATAGAATTGAAATTTATCATTTTCTTCATAACTTCTCAACCATTTTTACTCGACCTCATGTATACCCTCTCTTACGGTTTTGTCCTTACAGCTAACTATAGGCTACCTCTCAATCTTTATCTAAGTACCTTATTAGCCACCTCTCAATCTGGAGCTAGGTGCCATGTAGGTCTTCTCAATCTGAGGCATGACCTCTTATGACCTTCCAAATCTAGGGCCTAATCTGACCTTCCCAATCTTATGGTCTTTAGTCATCACCATGACTTTATACTTCTTTTCCATTCTCAATTTCTAGAGTTGGTATGTGGGTTCGAGAAAGTTATAAGCATAATATTGTGATAGCCATAGTGACTTTGTAGATTGTATGAAATAAATATAATCCAAGCATTTAATTTCAAGCAATCTGGTAAAACCTCTGAAAATATTGGGAAACTAAAGTGATTAGTCATAGGCCTAACCACATACCTTGAACAGGTGTGCATGATGATCAAGCTAGAGCAATCAAGAATAACCAAACAAGCAACTATCCTAAAAGTTAAAGCAATACACCCATGCATCATTATTCTATCCAAATTTATCACTAAGACTGACATGGGTCTTAAGATAGGGTTTTGAAGTCAATTTTAGGGTTCCATTAGGGTTTTGGCTTTCCAAACCCTAATTACCACTTTTCATGTTCTTCTGGTTCAAAAACCCTAATTCAACATCAATTGTAATTCTAATCTCAAGAAAACCCTAATTATCAAGTTATGGGTTGTTAAGCTCACATAAGTTCCAAGATCCTCTTTTAATTCATAAAATATCACTCTTTTATCATCAATATCAATTGAACACATTAGAATCATCAAAATATAGAACTTAGGGTTCTAATTCATTAACTACATTAAAGTTTTTAACTTTAGGTATTTTTCAAACTAGAAGCAAATATAGGTCTTAAAACTATTTTTATTGGATTCCTTACATTCTCTTGATAAATTTTCATATATAACTTGCCTTTATCTAATTTTCCTAGTAATTACTATAATTTTCACAATAAAAAGTTACTTGGACCAATCAGATCCATCCATGTCATTAGTATTGGTATTACTCATAGCGCCCACTTGGTCAGCCCGACCAATGGTCTGCATCCCCCTCAGCCTTGTGTCCCAACATGGATGATACTTAAAAACATAATGAAAAGACAAATTTACCCCTTACCTTGTTGCGTTGGATGCGAGGACACCAAAGAAAAATAAAAGAATCCCTTCTCCTTCTTCCATTCACCACGAACCAGACCACAACAATCCACTAGGAGGTTGTCCCTCCCTCTATGGGGAAACCCTCCACACGCAAGCTTCCAGACTGTGCTATTCTTCTCCTGCAAACTTGCCTAGATCCTATGGGCCATCTAGGGTGACCAGAGCATGCCCCGACTGTCGTGAACCGGTGGCAGCAAACATGTTGTGGCTCCACGCTAAGAAAGTAGCCACAGATTCATGCACATGGAAGGAAAGTGATCGCACCCCTCTATGGGATGATGGAGGTATAGAGAAGGATTAAGAGGGATCGTCGATGCTCATCCCTAGTTATGGCCATGCCACAGCCTGCTGCGGCCAAGTTGCATGTCTGCTAGGGACAACTCAAAACCGAACAAACTTGGGAGTCTAAGTCACCAGGACTCCTTGTAAGGTTCTGTCATGGACTTTGCAGTCGGGCTAAGTTCTATGGTGGATAGGGATCCCCACCTCACCTCCTATATATATATATATATATATATATATATATATATATATATATATATATATATATATATATATATATATATATATTTATATATATATATATATAATCTAGAGGAAAAACTAACACTTTTCCACAAGGAAAAGAGAGAGAGATGACGGCAGAAGATAATCTATCCCTTCTCTGGAACCCCAGATGGGAAAGATCTCATAGAGAACGCAAGTTGCTCTTTCCCTGTGACCACAAATGAGAAGGAGAGAATCATGCCTATGATTCATGTATATGGAAACTCTTTAAATACCATCAATCTACATCATGGTTGGATATTGATGGAAAAACACTAAATGAAAACATCCTTTCTTTCCTTCATAAATTTTACAAACTCTCCCCTCTAACACAACATTTGGTTGCTAAAAAATAAATGTCAAGGAAAGTATGTACAACTGTATTGCATATCTTGGGATAATTTGATTGTTAATTCATTTTTAGAAAACACTTTGACTAATCTCTCCTTGATTTATCCCTTTCCTCATTTATATCTTTCCCATCTCATATCTAACTTGTTCTTGTTATTTAAAACCATATAATTAGCCCATGAAATATCCTTTTCCTCCAAATTTTAAGGGAAAAACGATAATGACTTTATCAAGATGTGTGCATATATAGGGACCAAAACTTGAAAAGCTTCTTAACATGCAAGTCTTCCACTTACGAGGCATATATTATGAATTAAACACATCCTTTTCTCTTTCTTTCTTTTCTATATTCTTTATTCTGTCTATTCTTTCTATTCGAAACCATGTGCAAATAAAAACAAATTAACAGTGACCATCCATGCCACTTTCTAGAGAATTATACACAATTCTCTCAAGCACATATAATTTTTACCTATTATCTTTTCCTTTTTCTTAATATTGTATTTTCTTCTTTTCCTTTTCCCTTGTATCCATTATTGGATCATTAAAAACAATAAGAAACCACGAAATTCATAACAAGGGAAATTTTGTAAAATAAAGGCACACTTTCAAAACAAAGCATAACATATTTCTGATATGTCTTTTTTTTCTTTCAAAATTACATTTTATTATATAATTACAGTGAAAATCTAGGTTATAACAACCTCAGACCCCCATTATTTCTTAATATTGAATCAAAACCCAACTTAACTAGTTTTACTTCTACAATTTGTATTTCCTATTTAAAGTTTATCACTCTCTCTAGAAATTGGTTTCAAAATATTACTCTTAGAAATTGGTGCAAATAAATACCTTAAAATATTGTTCAATGGGATCGATACTTTTATATACTAAAATTAACTTGTTCACTTATGGGTGAGTTGTTTTATGCTTAAAAAGGTTAAACTCTAGGATTTCCTCTCAGTGTATTTTTTGTGCAAACGATGCACATTAGTTGTCTATAAGGATTCCCCACAGAAGGACACTTCCCAAAAGGATGACAACCATGAAACTTATCACACTTGTCCCTCTTTTGATCTTCACTTGAGAACTTCCTCTTCTTATTATGATCCTAGAGTTGATATCATGTATAATCCTCAATTATCATATCCTTATCCACCAACAGTTGGAAAGTCAAAGGAAGTTGGTGCACTAGAGCACGTTCATACTATAGTTGAGTCCTTCAAGGAACATATTATCACGTCTCTCCTCTGCCAAGCCCTTGGAGTACCTTTCCAACAAGAGGAATTTTTTTACATACTCCAACACATACAAGGAGTGTTGCCTAAGGTTGTTCCCTAGAATAGCAGATGAGATGCATCTCTTATAAATGATAATGAAAAATTGCATCCATGACATAGCAGAGATATATTGAGTCCTTGCAATGTTGTTCCACCAATGGAGAGCAGGTCCATCAAGTACATAGGTGACAGACCATACCTTTGGGTACTCACGGCATGCAATACCCTAGAAAGTATCTCCATGGTGAGAACCTAGTCATCATCCTTGACTGTCATATTGATCTCACGTTCACCTTTTCAATCATGTGTGCATCTTCATTATTTGAAAGGGTGCACTCCTTTAGTTTCTCAGGAATATGAACAGGGTTAACCTTCCCTACTAGGTTTACAAAAAGTAAATAACTTAGATAAGGCACCACCCGGGCAAGGGAGATACCCAAACACAAGTTAGCCATAATAGATTTTAGGATAGCTCGACCGTAGAGGGCTAACTCTCAACTGTAGGGGTAACATGAGACACCAAACGGGTAAAAGATGGATCCATCCTTGTCATTCCATACTTTTGGATATAGGGTGTCTCAAAAGAAGCTAGGTCATTGATAGATGAGTTATTTCCATCTATAAGTATGCCTACACAAGGAAAGGGTACTAGGTATAGTGACCTATGTAAGAGGTAAACATCCTAAGGGAGATAAGATTGAAATAGTTAGATTAACTGACCACTTTTGGCAATGATACCATAATGTAAGGAGTGGGGCCTAAAAGGGGATCCACTAGGGGTGAGCAAATAATGGTCCAGACCATAAAATCGGACCAGACTTTTCAATTCGGTTTGATCCAGTCCGATCCATTTTAAGTTCGGTCCGGTCCGCGGTCCGGAAATTTCGATGAGTTCGGTCTTCGGTCCGGTCCGGACCGCAAATTGACTTTTATATAAAATTCATATATATTTGAAGGTGTATTCTATAATAATTATAAATAAAGTACATATATAATCACTACTAGTATAAATGTTTGATTCTAAAGTTATATAATTATTATAAGTAACTAAGATTATCAACTTTGTACAATTAAATAAGTTGTAAAACATGTAAAAAAGGTTGATTACGGTCCAAACGGTCTGGTCCGGTCCTACCACAAAACGGTCCGGTCCCGATCCGGTCCTACCTCAAAATGATCCGGTCTGTGGTCCATATATTTGTTAAAATTTGGTCTGCAGTCCGGTCCGGTTCTAGACCGATGCTCAGCCCTAGGATCCACTCCCTAGTAAATAAAATAAAAAGAAACATTCCATATGCCAAATGTGCAACTAAATTTTTTTGAAGGGGTGAAAATTCAATTTATTCAAAAGTATGTTCAAGTATCAAAATGTAGTAACAAAAGATAAAAGATTCAACAAATATAATGTTTGATTCTATCATAAACCTTCACCTCACAGGATGATGTGAAAAGGAAACTAATCTATATCATAAGACCAACATAGGGTTATCTAACCACATGAATCTATCTCCCAAGAAGGATAAACTACTCTTTTTATAAGCCATGATCAACCTTGGTAGTCTCCTCATTTCTCTCTACTTAAGGGGTTGGAAGAAAACCCACAAGAGAAGACAAAGTGATAGTTATCAACATAAAATTAGTATGACCCTATTAATAGGTATTGAGCAATATTAGGGAAAAGGACCACAAAAATAGTAAGGCTTCTCATCCAAAAGAAAATAACATGCAAGTGGATATCAAAAGAATATAATTTTAGTAAGATGAACTCTTTATGTGGTATGGCGGTACGTTACCCATCGTTGTTCTTCCTTAAGGGGTGAAACAAGTGTGGAGAATATGGGATGTAGATTATTATGGAAAAGTGACCATAGAGGTGTGTGAGTGATTGTCTAACCTTCCTAGAAAATGGATGGTAAATACCAAAAAGGGAAGAAGCAAGAAGTGAAGTAGTTCCATCCTTTACGGAGCATTAATCTCCTTATACTTGCCATTAATAAAAAAATAAGATGTGCTACAATAGCACACATAAAGGATTTAGGGCACATAACCCTTCAATAATAACCAACATGTATGTAAGTGAGATAAACATAGTACCAATTAAATATGAATAAAAAAATGGCGGCTAGGGCACATAACCCTAAAACTTGATAGAGATTGGCACACAACCAAACTCGCCAATATATAAATTGGGCACAAAAGTCAGGTATGGGTCACATAACCTCCATCTCAAAACATAAAGGGCACATAACCTCATAAAACCAAAGCACAACTCTATGGCTACTGAATCACAAAGCATGCATAGATATAGAGGCAAGTGAAAGTACAGTCACAAAATATAGAATTAATGATATTCCATCACATAAAGGGATGACATGAAACATCCACCCCAAAAGTGGTCATATTAGGGTTCATATCACAAAAAGGAACAATTTGGTTCAATTCCATCATTAGGGTTTCATCATGTAGCAAACTATAATTTTAGAGTCCAACAAAAATTATAGATAGTTCAAGAATATCAGGACTCAAATCCACTAAGATTAGACCCCAATAATTCATCAAGTTAAGAAAGAGAACATTCATCACCAAAATACCTCAAAGAAGCCCTAGAGAGAAAAATAGAATCAATTTCTCAATATAGGATTTAAGGCATGCAACATACATCAAGAGAGAGAAAATTAAGACTAATTGCTCAATGCAATTAGGGATATGCAAATTACCTCAAAACATGTGATAACTGTCAAAGTCCAAATAACCCTATATTACCTAATCTTAGTATAATTGGATTTGGGTTCTAAAATATATTTATAGATGATAATTTTGTCATTCCAATGGGTATTGTTTTTGAAATTTTCTGACTTACAGATTAATTATTATGAATTATTAAAGTTAACACTATCTACTGAATTTTCTTGGAAATTAGATAAAAGCAAAAGACCCATATTACTCTCACGTGATGCGTCAAAAGATTTATGTGTGATAGGGTAATTATTAAATATGAACATTGAAGGAAAGTGTGTCAATGAGATCAAAATCACAAGGGAAAAGATAGAAAAGACCATATGTTGTGTGACAAAAATTCAAATAGAGAAAAACTAACTCTTAGGGTTCTCTAAAAAATTCCAAATAGAGAAAAGGCATAAAGGTAATTCATATGTGAGTCCATCTTGTTCCCCATCCCTCACCATAGAGGTTTTTGGGCAATGAGAAGCTCGCCCAATGACTGGGGACAATATGAAGAAATATCATGTTTTGTGTACCCAGAAACAAACACAACACACCATTGAACCTCACCCTAAGTTGAATTGAATTGAAACGAAGTGAGGAGGGAGCCTTGGATGTCAGTGTTGTAGATTGGTTCCCAGATGTATGATAGCATTATGTGAAGACTAGGAAACAATTGAGATGAGAGGAAAGTTTCTAAAGGTGTGGAAGAAAGGAGGGATATGTTGCCCTACATATAGGATGTGATATGAATGCTCGGTTCAAAGAGGGTCTGCAAAGAGAGATCCAAATTGGGAAAATCATGAATGAAGGAAAGTTGGGTTTGAGCTAGTGATCGTTAGGTTTGGAATAAAAAAAGTAAACGAATGGCTGAAAAATCTTGTGAAATGATTGAGTATGAAGGGAGATATTAGTGAATCAATGACTACGGTGGGAGTGTGCATTATAGTGTGTTGCATGCCTCTCATACCTGACGTAGGAGATAAGTCTGACACCACAAGATCTCAATCTTGTGGCTTATACTACAAATGAAAATTAGGAAAGATGGAGACAAGGAAATATAGGAAGTACCGGATTTTAATTAGTGTGACATACAAAATCAAGAAACTTTAGGAAATCAGAATACATTGGTTAAATAAATGGAATACTTAACATTTTAAAGAGCATTTTGTTCCCTATTTTATTTGGGGGATCAATCATGCTCAATTATTACCAAATTTTGCACGTAGACTACTGAGGACATGAAGAATCTGGTTTTACAATTAGTTTCTACTTAGAAAGTTGCTCACTAATATTTTAGTCTTTAAGTTATATTTTCTTTTCTAAAATTAAGGTATCCAGGATTGTTAAATTAATGTAAAACTTGGCATCCAAGCTAATTGGGACCCATCAAACCCAATTTTGTCATTAGATATGGATTTTGAAGTTCTCTTTTATGGATTATTAATATAATTAGATTTTAGGCTCATCATTATATTTAGTATAATATTATATCATTATTACCAACATTCACTATATGCATTCCTATTATCTGCATATTGTTACCAAAATAGATTCCTTATATTATTATAAATGAGTTTCCATATTTTACTTATTTATCCTATTACGTCCATCAATTCAATGTTAATTTAGTTGATGACACAATATTCATATTTATAGACATGAAAACTCCAATTGTTATTCGAATCCATTAATCACACTATACTTCTAATTAAACAACGTTTAACCATTATGTATGTATTAGTTAGTAGAGGAAATTATGTGACATAATTCACGAACTCACTTGTATGTTAGCAAATACTTAGGTTATTAGGTTAATATGCATTTATCATGATATGTGATGTTGATTATAGAACCTAATGTCTCTATATGTCTTATATTTTCTTTTAAACATATAAATGTAGGTTTACCTTTCAATTATTCATATTGCATGTATTTAACTATATGCATTAAGGTATAACTTCATCCTTGTTTTGTAAAAACATCTTAATCAATTTTTAGGGTTTCTAGAGTCAAGATTATAGGTTTTCTGATTTTACAACACCTTGATAGTAGAAGAAGACCCTAAGACCTATAAAGATGCTATGAGATCTATTTATGTTGGTTTATGGATGGATGTTGTAGATAGTGAAATAGAATCCATTATAAACAATCGTACTTGGATACTAACTTGATCTTCCTTGATGTCGCAAAACCATTAGATGCAAATGGGTCTTTAGAAAGAATTTAAAGGTGTGGTAGAATTGATAAGTTTAAGATTAGGTTGGTAGACAAAGGTTACAAATAGTAAGAAGGAGTCAAATTTTATAATGCTTATGCCCCTATATCAAAGATCACCTTTATCCATGTCCTTGTTGCCTTGGTCATAATCCCTTGTCTTAAAATACATCAAACGGATGTAAAAACTACCTTCCTCAGTGGCAATCTTGAGCAAGAGATCCATACAGATCAAATTGAGGGGTTTGTAGTCTAAGGACAAGAACATAAAGTTTGTACACTTTTAAAATCCTTAAACGGTCTATAACAAGCACCTAAGCAGTGGAGCTACAAGTTTCATAAAACTATTTTTTCTTATGGATTTACTATAAATGAATCTGATACATGCATTTATTATAAGATTGTTAATAATGTAATTGTGATTATGTGCTTGTATGTTGATGCTATCTTAATCATTAGATCCAATGATGCAATTGTTTTTTAAAGTAAATCTTTTATTTCTAAGAATTTTGATATGAAATGTTTAGGAATTGCTAATGTTAATCTTAGTATTAAATTAAGTATATCTACTTCTCATTATTCTTAATTCAGTCCCACTACACATAGAAAGTTTTACATAGACATGATATGTACTATTTTGTGCCTATTTGTACTCCTTATGATCCCTCTTTATAGCTCAAGGCACATAAAGGTAGTTATGTGGATCAAAGTAGATATGCCCAAGTTATACAAAGATAAATGTACTTAGCCAACTATTCTAGACTAGATATTTCTAATGTTGTAAGTAGGCTAAGTAGGTACACTAGTTCTCTAAATGCAGATCATTGGAAAGTTATGGCTAGAGCTTTAGGCATCTTAAAGGTACCATGATATATAGTCTTCATTACACTAGTTTCCCATTCGTAATAGAAGACTATTAGGATGCAAATTGGATTGCAGACTCTGGTGAAACCAAGTCAACTAGTGATTATGCATTTCACCTTGGTGGTGTTGTAGTTTCCTAAAAATCCCCCAAGAAAAATATGATGGCTAGATCCACGGTGGAGGCTAAGTTTATAGCCTTGGATTTATCTTGTTGTCAGATTGATTGGCTTAGAAATATTTTGTGTGATTTACCAAATAGTATCAAATACATATCCTACTATCTCAATTGATTGTGATAGTTGGTCAGCCATAGACAAATCTATAAAATCTAATGGTAACCTAAGAAAGCACTTTATGAGATTGAGGTAAGAAGGGGTGAGAGACTTCATTACCCATGGTGTTATATGTATGCAGTTAGTTAGGTCAGTAGAGAATATTATTGATCCTCTCACAAAAAGGTCTAGCTAGGAAGATAGTACTTAGTGTGTAGAAGGAATGGGTCTTCTACCCATGAGTTGAACACCATAGTGGTAACCATACCATTCCAACACTAGAGATCGCATGGGGAATGATTCAAAGGGACAATTATGTTGTATGTCTATTTGGTAGAACACACCTTTTTGAGTTTTACTCTGAACCCTTCCCTATGACATTTGTGCTTTGGGATAGTACACCCTTGAGATATCCCTACTATGCGAGTGTAACCCTAGGATGGGGTTTATGTGATTTGGGAAAACTTATTAGAGTGCTCCATGCAAATAGATTCTTGTGAAGGGCATAATGCACACACCAATATGAACATTTCCTCATTCCCTCACTTTGTTAACACAGTTTATTGAAATCTAAATCAGAGATTTTGGTTCAAGATGTAGTTCACCATGTCTCTCTAATGTATATGAACCATTTCTAGGAAAGGTTCAAAGCCACAAGATACCTATGTTGAAAGACATAGTTTTAGTCAACTTTCCTTTTTTTCATTTAAAATATTTTTTGGTTTATGAAATGTGTGCAGTGTTGTATTCTTGTCGCATATTGGTTGTATTTTAAAACCTCTTCAGTCTTCTTTAGTCCCACATTGTTCACTTTAGAAGTCAGTGGGATCCACTTAAGTAGAAATGGAGATGAAGACTTGTGAACCTTTCTTGGGGCTTTTGAATTTATGGTTAATTTGGCTTATATGTGCTTTGGGATGTTATGAAATTAAAAGTGCACACATCCCCTGACTCGCCATGCCATGCCCAACTAGGTTTGGTTCAATGTGTTGTGTATGTGTGATTTGATATTTTTATAAAATAAAATTCTTCTATTTTGTTTTTTGAAAACATCTGAAATTCAAAGATGCACACTTTCCTTTTTAATTGCATTGGAAAGGAAATTTTATTGATATCCTCAAACCATAAATCTATGTGAACAAAATTATACCCTCTTTCCTATCCAGATTCATTATCCTTTGGTTGGATGCTCTAAATCCCTTCTGTCTTATTTGGATGTGCCCTAAAAATCATTCTTTTTAGAAGTCTTACACCAATTATTGTTAGAGGAAAAATGGTTAGTCGGGGAACTGCTCTATATATTTTATCTATCTATAAAATAGACATCTTTGAGTCATTTCTAAGACATCCATAAATAAAAAAACCACTTGAGAACAAGTGAAGAGTTTTTGTGTAAAATTTTCTCTTTCATGTGTGTTGATTATAGCTCATGTGTACAACCTCCACCATCTTGTCATTAGCCCACTGCATCACTTTGTTCTAGCTCATCTTCTTCACTCTTCCCCATGTACTACTACCTATTGTTGTGCATCTAGACATGATTCATGCGCTATGATTATTTCACCAATGTACAACGGTCAACAGACTGTTTGATAGAGACATCTTGCTAACACCTGGAGATAGTACTAACAGTTAGGGGTGACTGAATTTGAGAAACAGGCCAATGTACAAGATCATGCATAGGAGCAGCAGATTTTGTCTACACAACAACAATCTTTGTGATACATCTTCACCCACAGGATCTTCTTAACTCATAATTTTTATTCTTTATAAAAATGTAATTATTTTTTGCCTTAATCAAGAAGAAAATTGCTAAATAGCAAGTAGAATTTTGATATATATATATATATATATATATATATATATATATATATATATGTATATCCAACACTTTTACTAGAGGAGGTTGAGTTTTGGCAGTCAGCTAAACATTAGATCGACTTTGGGGATCTATATCCTACACGCTGGCATCATCCAATACTCTATTTGGCCATGCCACATCATGGACTTATTCTCCATGTATCCTTAGAAAGGATGGTTGGGGATTTACTATGATTTTGGGCATTCTATAGTTAGGGATTGCAGTGATTTCTTATCTATCATTGGTTGGGAAAATGTTTTTAAAAAAAACATATAAAATAATAAAACAAAATCAGTATTCATTTCAATAGATGGTTGGATTAAATATTTAATGAGGCATAAAGTGAAATGGCAAAAAAGGGCTCATGTCTAGTTCAACAAATCATAGTTTTTTCCTCAAATGAGCCACCATGATGATTTATCTCTACTTGATATGATGAAGGCATCCGGTTCCTCCATGAGTCCTCTTCAACAGTCAATAGTTTAGGAATGAATAGACAAATACATATGCTCATGGTTAAGTAAATATTTGGACAACCCCTATAATCACGGGATAAGTTACTTAATTGGAGGTCATTGTACGGTAATTACTACTCTAGGGGGTGGGAGACTATGAAGTCTACAAAGGTGGAACCTAATACTAATCCAAAGCAAACAACATCATGTTTTATGTGTAAATATGGGTTTTACTGGTTGAAGGTCATGATACCATTAGCTGATGATCAAGAGACATAATGCTAATCATTTGGCATCTCTAATACAATAAAATCCTACATCAACTTTGATGACAACTATTTGCAAATAGAAAAAGTAGTTACAAGACTAAATTTTAAATGAGCATATTGTATGGAATTGTTTCAATAAGGCCAAACAATATGTCTACCCCTTGAATGTATAACACTAAACATACTTACTGAGTTAGAGAAGATTATGCAACTGTCACAATACTACTCAAATAATGAACCATGTTTATACTAAAACTTCCCATAAAAATGGGCAAAACGGCTATCACATCTGCAATATCCCACCAATATTTTACACCGAGGCCACAATGTCAAAGTTGGGGATGTTGAATAGAAAAAGGGAGCAAAGAAATCATGTGGGGTTGTTTCCATAGAAATTTTTATTGTTACAAATTAGATGATCCATCTCTTTATTATTATTGGAAGAAGGTAGGTTGAACCATCACCAATCTTTGGAATTCTAGTAGATTTATATCTGTTAAAGGGAAATATCTAGATTGCCATCATGATACTTTAGACGAGAAGTATTGATAGCATACATATAAACTTTTTAAGTTTAGGTTCAAGGTTTATGGGCTAAATACATGAGTACTATAACGACCTCAAATCTAGGTATTAATATCTATTTCATTTTTCCTTTAAAAAAAGTTTAAATTTTATTCCTTCCCTAAATTACTATGAGTAATTATCTTTGACCCTGAAACAATTTATCATAGTATTCGACTTTATGTGACTCAAAAAAATTTTAGATTTAATTTCACATATTTTGGTATAACCAGTCTTAATCATAGATGTGGGGTCAAGATCGATGTAATATCCCTTTCGAGGAAGAGATATTAGAAGGGAAAAATGTCAAAGAGCCAATATTAATTAAAAAGGAAAATGTAATGTTGATTCCTTAGACTAATTAAACACCATATATGTGTTTTAGCGACTAACAAATAAAAATAGACTTTGAGATCGAAATTATGTTCATTGTTGGTGTAAATAAACAGCCCTTAAAATTAGGAGACAAAGGAGGTTGATTTCACCCTTTATTTGTATTGAAAAGATATATGGAGTGACATTAATGTGTAAAATTAGGAGACAAAGGAGGTTGATTTCACCCTTTATTTGTATTGAAAAGATATATGGAGTGACATTAATGTGTAGATTTTAATGGTCACGCTTATTCGACCCAAAGTCGTTTAATGTGATTTTAATTTAACAAAATGCTTTGAAGACGGAAACAAGGCCCAGTCTTCGTTTCCCTCTTCTGGGAGCAGCCGTTACCGATTCTTTTCCTCCGAGCGTCTTCACTCCACGCCTTCATTGCCTGCGTTAGCACCGAAAACTCCTTGGGGGAGCGAAACGGTCTAGCAGAACCCTAAAATGAGGCCTAAGGCGCCGCCTTCTCTAAAGCCCCGAAACCCCTCTTGCAGGCTTCCGCCGCCAGTGCCACATCAAATTGTTTGATCTTTCCAACCTCATTCGCCACAAATCCAAGCTCGAACGGGTAGCGATCTCTTCTCCAGTGATTCCTCTATTCAATTTCTTCTAAGGGCTTGTTTGCTTCGATGTTGTCGGGTGTAGTTGGGTGAAAATGAAAACGGATCAATTATAAATGATTCTTTTGAACTTCTCCCCGATTATTTGGTACAGTGTGGTACAAGTTCTTAACTTTTCGTTGCAATTGTTTGGTATCTAAAGAAATCAAAGCCGCTGTTCAGAAGACTGCTGCCTGCAGATTAAAAGTAACCGGGAGAACCGGCCCAACCGGGAAAAATAATTTTTCTGCACCCGAAGCCTTTGGTTGTATGCAGATTAGATTCCATCAATTACACCCTAATGCACTCTACCAAATAAAACGCAAACATGAAAAGCAGGTGTTTAAATGTAAGGAACCCTAACTACACCCTACCAAATTGGCCCTAATAAGCGTCGTTGAAACCTCGTCTCGGGTGACCTTTGACTCCGGCGAGGAATGTAGCGTCGCTGTGATTGATCTCCGGTCAGTTGAAGGTAAGGACACCATCTCCGCCCTATACGCTCTCAGTACCTACCCTCAGTTCGCACTGATTTTAAGGAAGTAGCTGAGTCGACGAAGGCCCCTGTTTCTCGTGCGTGTGCTCTTGTCGACCGGAAGCATGGCACAGCCTGACCCTCGTAAATGAGTTCCAGATCCAATGTAGGATTAACTCTTTGGCCGATGCCGATGCACATCCCTCTGTACGATTTCCGATTATCGGCTAAGCTTGTCTTTCTTCATCAATCGCACCGGGTTGTAGTTAGTAGGTGAGGATGCCGGTCCAGGGAACCTGTAGAAGACCACCCACCAGCGTCACGGATAACAGGTTTTGGGGGTTGTTTGCCTTCGTATTGGATCGCAATGATCGACTGATTGAAATTGTAATTGAGAGTTCCGGAAACACGGAAATATATATAAATCACTGCTGGTAGTGGCCTCCTTATTATAACCACCGTAATGGTACTGAACTAGTCGCTAACTAGTCGCTTAATACATAGTAACAGTGGAATTGATGTCTACCTGCGTGGGAGTCGTGATCTCGAATTAGAAAGATTTTACTGGTGTTTTATACAGGCCTCGGTCCTAATATCGAGTTTCCATAGGAAGTGTTTTATTGAGTAAATATTACATGAGGAGGTATTAACCCAAAGGTATAATCTTATGCGTAGGTGATATTAAACTTGGCTCAGACTAGGTGACACCTTATTTGACGTAAGTAGAACTTGAGGTATGTACTCCTCCCCATTTTTAACTGGGCATTTATATGACTAATTTTCTCATAATGAGGCAATTCCTTAAATGCTTACTCTTTTGTTCCACTTTGACATATCCTATTCTTTTGAAATTATTATTACAGGTTGAATTGGATCAATGACCCTACATGCTATTGTGCATGTATTATGACACTTATGGATGATGAATAATGTATTTTGCCACTCTATATTATGCATGGTAGATAATTTGACTAGCTAACTATTGTAGACGCTATGCATAACCATTAGGGTGTGCTACTTCTATCCGGGGTGTGCTACGTCTATCCTTATATATACAGAGGCGTGCTAATTCCGCCTATGGGAGTGTTACTTCTATCCGGGGTGTGCTACTTCTACCCTTATATATATAGAGGCGTGCTAATTCCGCCTATGGGTGTGCTACTTCTCCCCTAAATTTATATATAGGTCAATGACTCAGTGGTGTCTTGGCCCTACTTTAGTTAATTTAGTTCAATATATCTGCATGTAAATAAAGGTTGTAATGTGATGATTGATTGACTATGACAAAGTTCGTTGTTTATTGATTTACTTAAAATGCCTCGTTCTTTTAGAAATTCTTTCTCTTGTTACTTCTCATTGAAACTTACCTAGCTTTAATGGTCCCCTTTTGATGGGAACGTTTTACTTTACCTTTTAATACCATAATTAATCATCTAATGTACATACTCAGTCTTTGTTGATTTATACCTTATTTTTTCATCTTTCTGGGTGTTCCCAAACTACCCAGTTACAAGTGCTTTGCAGGATGTGGACACATGAATGTCGTACACATGAAGTTGGCTTAAGGATAGTTTGGAATAGTCGGGTTGCCCTCTGCATCTGGGGCTCCTATGAAACGTAGTTATAGTATTTCCTTTTTATGTACCACCTTTTGGGTGAGAAGGTTATGTACATGAGAATATTTGTAACTTTGTAAATAGTTATGTTTTCCGCTGCTTAAATATTTCATGACTCAATTTTTGTACCATTGAGTGGGCTCACTATTGGGTCTCACTCTTTACAAATACGTATACAAAGTCATTACATTAAGTGTTTAGAATGAGCCATGCCAATTTTAATATAAGGAAATGTCTATTCCCAATATTAATGGATAAGTTTTTCTATTGCATTATTCCCATTGTCCACCGTCACCATTGTCCGGCACTATCGTTGCCTCCAGGATTCTACATTCCCCACTCATCTCCTACAATCCAAACCCTCCCTTTCCCATAATTGGCAAGTGAATAAAGATGTTGATTCTAAGAGATGCCAACAATAAAAAAACTCAGGTACATAGATGCAACTTCTCGTAAGTCCGACATTTATGACATGACCTATGTTACCCTTTAAAATAAGTATATGTTAGAGAATGCCTAGACGAAATATTGTAATTTGGAGGCAACTGTTAAGCTAAACTTGCCATCACATCCCTCTAGGCAACATATAAACACACTCATTACCGTTCCAAAAATTTTCAGATTAGGACACTTAGATATTAAAAAACAGTTGATCATACCGCTAACTAAGCCTTTTGTATCCATTTTTGTTTTGTATGAATGTAATATTATAGAAAATTAAAAACTATAAGGTTAACCTTAGTTGGAAATATGATGGCATCGAAAGGTAGTTTACTAGACTTGTAGTCTGCCATGAAACTCGAGAAGGTATGCTCTGTGTAACAAGATCTACAATCAAGAAAATTGAGAGCTAAAGAGAAACGCCATCTCCACGGAGGCCTCTATAAGGTGTGACCTTTTCTCAATCTCTAAACATGTGATATTCTTGAGAAGCCCCATTTCAACTATTATAGACTGTCAGGGCCTCCATAAGTGTGTGTCTATCTAAGAATATGCTCTTCAAACCCATGATGTTCCTATCTACTGGAGACTTCTAGGGGCCTACTCAAGAAGTGCTCTCTCTAAAAATATGTTGTTCATGTTCAACAGAAACATCGTCTAGGAGAGGGTGTTGCATTTTTTGTCTTTCAAGATCTCTACCCACTCCCATGATAAGATTGTTGGTTGTTTCTCCTAAAGGAGCTCAGAAATCAATAGTCGAGCTTACCTACCTTTTTGGCTACCAATCATAATGTGGAAGCTGATTCAAGGCAGGCAACAAGTCCAAAGGATATGTGGTCCAATATCCAATTAGTGCTCTGATCAGGGGATTATCCCTGCCAAAATAACTACACATCACCATCCTTGATTCTAATGATGATAAAATCTTCAATACCATTGTTTACTTAATATATGTCATTCTATATTGGTGCATTTAAATGCATACCTATGAGTGAATGTTGATGGAATGACTATTGTTGCAAGGATGCATATAACCATTTCTTCCTAATTTATAACGAGACAAGGCATGTTGTTCTATCTTTATAGGTTAAGATCACATCAGAGGTAGAACATCATACCAGTCAACAAGATGCTAATTTCCCATATGATAGGATGACAATTAGTGACCACATGACTCATGAGAGTGAGAGCGTCGAGGATGCCTGCATATTTTAAGATTGTTAGTATCTTTCAAGTTATGGTTCACAATTTAACATATTTCTCAACTATTCTTCATTTTTTAATATGAAAAAAAATTTACAGGTATATGTTAATTTGTAGGAGTTCATATATGTTCGATGGTAAACTATCATCTAACAAATTGGTTCCAAAATTCACACATGTAATTCAAATCAGACCACTTCAGATCTACCAAATGATAGTCGGTGAAGAAGAATCTAGGAACAATTTGACCGGTGGTGGAGAGGAGTTATGAGAACATCATTCAATGGCATGAATCTCAATAATAATCAAGGTAAATTTGAAGAAGTCATTTCTTATTAAAACAGTCTTGTATCTCATCTTTGCTCAAAATAATTATATTTGATGATAGGCTGTAAATTTTATATTGCTTGACACATCTGTTGTTTGGTTGTCAATTTTCACTTTTGAGAGGGTTTTTTAATGTGATCCGCATAGTGCCTTCATACTCAAAACCTTTTTTTACTTTGAATTTTCAACAATGTAGTCATTGCTCTATGTCAATTAAGTTTCATTTTTTGACCTTGCAAGTTGTCATCTCTGGTATGGGAAATTGCTAGTGTTGTGTGCATGGATATAAAAATTGTCAAAGTTGGGTGAAATTCTACCACAATTCCTAAACTTCAAATTCAAACCCTTGTCAAATTCGAATTCTTTAATACTTTGACTTGGTATAAATTTGATGTCAAAGCTCGGGAGAAGTAGGCTAAGTTGAACCAAAACAAAATGGTTTTTTCACAACTTCTATGAAGTTGTGGGCGAAGTCCTCAAAGTTGGCTAGAACATGGTAAAGTTTATACCTAAATGTACAATATGTAAAGTGCCTTGTTGTCACTCATTTGATTGCCATCATACTTGTGATTTTGATCATGTTTTCCATTTAAAATGTAGAATAAAGGAGACAATGTTGGTATGTGTTACTTCCATCATTAATTTTTATTTTGATGTTATGAAAACAACCACCACCTATTTTTACTAATGCTCCTCTAGTTTGAAATTGGATCTTCATTCTACTTATTCTAAATTAAAGCTATGTCTAGATTATATTTATGAACCTCATGCATAGAGCTCAATTATCTCATACATCTGTGTATGTAACATTTTACTTCATATTTGTATGATGCAAAGAGGCATTGTAATTTATAGAACTATAATTCAAGAATCATTTTTAATAGCTTTGTATATTATATTTGTAGTCTTTAAATCATGAATCACATGAACTATGGTTTAGGAGTCTACTACCTAGAGAATGGCAGGTCATGTATTTCAAGTCACCACAAAACTTGCATCCAAGCAAACTAGAGTTGAATACAATTGTAAAATATCATAAATTTTTAAATCAAACAAAGAGTAAGAGATTACAAATTTAGGATAAATGGCTCAAAACATTAAAATACTAAACATAGTATATTTGTATTGTTTATATTTTTCTAAATTTCAATAAAATCATGGTGGGGTAGTGATTTTCCACTCACCTCAACTTAGGACCTAGTAATCAATATTGAGTCTAGGCTATCTTAGTCCAAATCAAGAAATCAAATCCCTGAAGCATCCTCTTCTAGCAACACATAAGTCTCGTTCTATGGTGTTTCCTACTATGGAGAAAATGGAAGAGAGGAAAGGAAACAGAGAAGCTTGAATTTATCATAGAACTGATCTTACCCAAGAAAGATATAGAGAATTAAAAAGAGGAACCACTAGAAATGAGTTACCTTAGGATCTATGGCTATTCTTTGTATTCTCCTTTTTTATAATCACCCTCACAATTGGCACCACTACGATTTAGATTTTTGTGTGGACATTTAATGATATTATGATCTCACATTCCAATTTTCTTTCCTTTATAGAAAGTATATATCAAGATATAGAATTTGTTGATTGATTGCATTGGCAACGTCGGTTATAGCCACATTAACTGATGGTTGAAATGCCAAGATGAGCTATTTCCCATTTTAATCACTTGATTTGGGATAATGTACACTCATGCGGGGTTTAAATAGTCAAACCTACCATGTCAATATGGACACCAGAAACATGTGTTGCTATACCTAAAGGGGGGGTATTGGTTGAATCTTCATGTTAGATATTTTAAGCCAACATATTCAAAACTATAGCTTTTCCTGTAGGATCCCTCCTATACTACATCCTTCTAGGAACACAACAACCACAACTAAGTCAAACATCTACATAGAAACCACTAGCATGCTCAATATACCTAAGATTTGAGTTGGGAGATGCATATAAACCATTGTTATTTTAGGCTAGGTGCCACATCTTACTACCTTATGCTTCTTCGACCTAAGTGATCATCGTTCATCATGGTTCACACCTAGAGATAACCTACATGCAATACTTCAACTAATGAAGACTTCTCCCCTAAGATAGCTTGGCATAAAAGGGTAATGTTTAAGTCTGCAAAGATCTCGTATAGAGTAAACTAAGAAAAATAAACAAAATCAAAAATAGACTTCATCTAGCGTGATCCATTTTCCATAACAACCAAAATGGCATGCTATATGTGATAAGTAACCCTATAAGACATGAGTTCCAATAGAACCAAAAAGTTGATGACTTCAATAATAACAATATTGAAGCAACTAAATTGGGTATTGAGTAAATATTTTTGAGAGTATGGGTGACCTTCAAGCAAAGACAACATAACTATAATAATTCATACATTAATTTCAAAGTCATAGTCTACTTAGAGAGAACCAGGTTTGCTTCTAGAGAAGGAATAAGACAAACACATGAGTGACACATATAATAATGATGAATACTTAGTGATTTTAGGAATGACTTCACATATTTCTTATTCATCTTGAATACTTATGCTTTACATATGGTTGATGTTCTTGATATAGATCCTATAAAGAATATAACATCCTCAAAATCTAAAAATCATTTCATACCATTTTCCTAAGGATATTGGCTTTATATTTCACAACCATTTACATGCTAGTAGATCTCATTGAGATTGAGAGTGGTATGTGATGCGATAATCGAACGTCCAAGACCCTAGATACAAAACATCCACAAGAGTAAAACATATAAACAAAAATTCTCTAAGTTTGTTTGTTTTACTTTCATGATTATAGAATCATGGAGTGAATGTAGAGATACCTCTAAAAGACATAAGCTTGTGACTATATATCCTAAGATCACATTGTATTCATTCCATCTACATATAAGAGATTGATATACGCATATCTCAACATGACTTCACCACCTTGAGTGGTAATACCATCGGGTATTGGGTTCAAATTCCTTCCAACATCTTAGTGGGGACTTATTATAGGCTAGAATTCCAAAATATTAAATATTAGATGTACTAGAAGCTAGTAGTAGTTTTAGATTATGACATCTTCATTGCTACTCAACCGATTTTTGTAGTATTACTACTTTTTTATTTCATTAGAGATAATTATTAAATTAAAAAAAGATTTAGTTTTATTGATGGAAAGGTAGTCCGGGTAGATTCTACTCACAACCATATCTCACCCCTCTTAGAGAAAATTCTTAGGACAACTTGGTTATTATGCAGACAGATATGTTTCATATAGGTCATTTCTCCAATGGTGGCTTCCAAATATTATTATAGTAGAGTCAATTAGTCATGATCCATTTCTATTATAGAGAATTCAATGTTGTAAAGAGTTGTGATGGAAAAAGTGATGCAATTTATTTTCTTGTGACAATGTCTATAAAATTTTCATAAACCTTATTATATCACTACATGCTTAAATGATCGATAGTGCGATAAAATATGTATTTAAATCAAAGGAAATTGTCATTTTTGGGAATGTTAGTGGATCTATCTTTATTGAAATGTTTAGTTATGAAAAAATATGATAATTTACAATGTATTTGGCTAAGTTAGTTCCATCTCATCATCGAGTACTAATCTTATGGTCTAAGAAAATTAAGAGACTTGGGTCATATCTAAAATCAAATGTAGTGATTTAAAAGTGAGACATGTTTTTTTTTTGGTCGGTCAAAAGGAGTGTTACTATTAAAACCAAAAACTTTGGGCACTAAGTACCGCATTACAACGACAAGAGCTAAACGCTCATATAAGGGTCAAAATTCCCACGTAGGGGGACGCACAAGCAAACTAGGTGAAAACAGATCTAAGAGAACCAGACAAACTAGACAAGCTAGGTCCAGACGGACCAACCAAGACTACAACAAACCACTATTACATGCATTCAGCGTACCCACAAATAGTAATAGCAACTTGACATAGAACAAAAGCTAGAACCAGCATGTAGCTAGACATGAAGTTTATGGCCATCTCAGCTAACCAACTCCAAGCAAGAACCATCGCGCGTTAACCACAAAGGTTGGGAAGGAAAAGCCAGCTCCACATCACTCCTTCATGCAAAGCACAACACTAATTGTCTAATGAAAGTACCCACAAATTGTGATACTAAGTCAAGATTAGGGAGATCCATCGAGCTACCATCCCGCCACACCACCTAGTAGCACACCTGCAAGGTTCTTGACCAAATAGAGAATTTGAATGCAATAAAGCATTTCAACGAACACCTAAAAGGTGTTCCATTCCAGCGTAAGAAGACACACCAGAGAAGGGGCATCTGACTGCGAAGAAGCCCGATCAATTTGGGGGCTACCCACCGTGGAAGTAGAGACTGCCAACGCAGGCTGGTAGGTCGTCGAAAGTTGAACCGGACCTAGGGCAGAAATGCCTTCACAGTAGGTGGGACACCGCCGACCAGGGACACAGGAACAACATCCTACTCCACGCACCAAGAGAACCAACCCCTCAAAGAGGCATTCCGTCGACCAGAAGGAGGGTGACCCACCACGCCTGCAGGGAAGCATGAGAGGGTCGTCATCTCTAGCCGTGAAACCCTTTATGGTCGTCCATATGTATTCGCCGAAACGCGATCAAGCCAGTAGGTGCCAAAGGAACAGGACCGAAGAGGTCCTGCTCGACGAGGAAGCTGCACGAGATGAGGATGCAGACTCGCCTCCCAATAGGGTAACCCAACTCACCTCTGTAGATTCGTCTTGAGCACATCAAGGAGCTCTCAGCCGCCCAGCGATGTGCTGCCACCGGGGTGCCAAAGGACGCCCAGCCATAGTCGAGGGTCGCAACACCCTGGCTAACCAGATCCTCAGAAGCAGGAGACAAGAAGCCAGTAACAGAGAGGCAAAACACCCCTACTTCACCAGTGATGGTTGGCAAGCTCGGAAATAGATCTAGATGTAACGGCTCCTCTCCAACCATCGCTTTTGAATGGTGTGGAGTCGACCAAATCGACACACTGTTGCAGTCCCAGATCTAATCTTCTCACAGGCCACCCCTCTCTCGATCTCCTAGACTGCCGAGGAGAGCTGGCTTGATAGCTTCCTAACTCCAGAGATCCACCACATGGCCTTCACTGTAATCATCGCCCAAGCCACTGGAGACCAGGGGAGGGACGCGCAGAGGCGGCGTACCCTCCCCCCAGCGGCAGCCACCAGGAGGACACTAGAGAGAAGGCGGAGAGATTTCTAGAGAGAGAGAGACACGCCCAAAATGAGCGACCCTAAGTGAGACATGTTATAATCACATCAAATATAATGTTCATGCAAAATTATAGATCATGTATTGCCTAAGACAAACATAATATGTTTCTATTACGATCCTTGGTTATTCTCATTGTCCTATAAATTGCCATATATTTAAGTTTTACATGGCATGAACCCACATGAACCCACTTGCTTTTACAACACAAGTGGAAGCCTATCATATGACCTAAGGACTCACCGAACATGTCTTAGGATAGACCCACAGTTCTTGAACTAGCTCACTTTTACATAATGGAGCTTTCCACTTTTGGCCTCAATGGCTACAAAAAATAGCAGTATATCTCTTAGATCCCTTATATGTGATACAAGGTTGGGAATCCTAGGATCACCAAACTTATAAAAAGATATCTTGCATGATGATCTTGAGGGATTATACACATGACATTGTCCCTAGTGAGAAACATACATTGATCTCCAACTAGACCTACTAACTGAAAATGGGTACCACAAGATTCTTGGGTTAGTGTAAGGTACCTCACTATCACTACACTTGGTATCAATGTGATCTCTAGTTAAAATTGGAAACCATAAAAAATCACCATGCTATCTAATGTATTTTGGATACCCCTAATGATGATTGGAAGGTCATCCTCATCGGGATTCCCCCCAGAAGACCACTAGTACGATTTAGCTACCTCAACTTGGACTCTGCTAGTGGGCAAGTTGTTCCTCTATTGTGACACAATCGGAAGGAATTGGAAATCCAACCCTACCTTAAAATTATCCCACTTGGTAGAGTAATTTAAAGTGTTATGTTGTACAAGTTTTTAGTTCGTCTTAGATTCTTTTCTTAGGTAGATTCTAGGACTAATATGCCTAAATGTACTAATCGATGCTTATAAATTTTAAATATGAAATTAATAAAAAGGAATATAGTCTCATATATATAATTGCATGCATTAGAATGTACTCTACATCTATTTTTGTTTTGTTATATGTAAATCATCTATGATTTGGTAGGCTTATTCTTATCGTGGCATTTTTATTGTCAAAAATATTTCAAGATATTAGTACGTTTCAAAATTTCCTTACTAAATTTTATCTCTTGGACTTATATTATTAAAGAATATCCGTAATGGGATTACTCTCTACTCTTATCATATTTCTAAAATCACAATAATGCATGCAAATAATGCAACAATGTCTATCAATCTAATAATAACATATCAAGTCTCACAATGCATTCTTAATTTCTTTTTTGCTGAAATATCATTCATCATTATGAATGTGAAACATTACATCACATCAATACTCTCTAGGGTCTCATTTTATTTCTTATATTATACAAAACTTTATCCATTATCTTTGGACTTCTAATTTGATATCTGAACTAGAGGATCATATTGATGGAAACTACCTCTGTCTTATTTAGTTGCTTATTCAAATCAATTTCTACTATTTACTCTCTATGAGAAAGATTCTAGAGCTAGACTTTATAGTCTAATTCAATTCAAGTGAAAGTATTTTCTCATGAATTATCATTTAGGTTAGCATGTTAAAGATAATAAATAAAATTGAGCAATCCTATTGGTGTAAACTATATAAGGCAAGAAAGACCAAGTTAGTGGTATAAGTATAGACTTCAAAATTGAATTGTTGTATTGATCAATTCATATATATAAGGGTTCACACTCACCTATAGTAATAATCCCATATAAAATATGGAACATGCTATCAAATTATCAAATTTAGGAAGAAATCTCAATTTTTACTTGCAACAAGCTCAATTCAATTCTTCTTGTATGTAGGTCTACATGAGGAAGAAATAAGTCAAGGAAGAGAGGATAAACCCAATTAAGTTTGAACCACTAATTGTTCTCTTGAATAAGATGGACAAGAAAAGAGAAACAAAAGTTAAACAAGTATCACATGTGGAGATAACTTTATTCGACCGATTCCTTAGAGTTCCTCCTCCATTTCCTATATTTTTTTCAAAATAGCCCAAAGAATACCTCTGTCTAAGTTTAATTTTATATGTGTGAGAACAATTATAAAAAGCTCAAATGTCAATTTACATGATTTATTTTGGAGTAGATTAAAATTTATCATCAATCTCTTAGTTAGTTGACGAATGGGGAGGTAGTGGTCCCCGCTTACTAGAAACTGAATCTCACTTATTGCTTCTAGCTAGTCCTCTAATCAATTGGTCTATTTATCATTTTCATCCCAATTGTATCTGACTGAACTAACCCAAAACTTGAACTTTTCTAGAAGCCACTCTCTACTAGAAACCATGCTAAGTCCCTCCACTATTGACTTAGTCATTTGACTAATGTGTTAGTCATAAGGCTAAGCAGCCAACCCCATGGCAAAAAATTCTCAAGCGCAATGTTGAACACTTGGTCATATTCAAACCCTACTAGATCAATTATACATGGTAAATGTATTTCCAAGAGAAATACCTAAAATATGACAAAGAGAGACAGAACATACAATTCATTGTCTGATATGACAAAATGGGGGATGCAACATACCTCAAGGAGTGTATCAAAACTCAATGTAAAACCCTATATCCAAACCAGTTATGGTTCACATGACTTATGTGTATATGTTGAACCCTCATTTATGTAGTCTTTATATAGTTGAATCTGGTTAACAAATCTATAACAATTGATAGATATCACTTTTTAGATTAAAAAATAATTATTCATATTTTTCTAAACTATAGTTCATTAATATGCATTATCTAAGTAAAATTTGTGTTTTGACATTTTTATGAAACATAACCAATTTGTGAAAGTACTAACATACCCCCATATAATTTAGAGTCATACCAAATGAGAGGGTTAAACCAACAACGGTGCATTTGATCTAATTCTGCATGATATCATTATAAGACAGTGATGGGAAGGAAAATATGACCCATCTCATGCATGAAAGATTCAAATTAAAACAAGAACAAATTTTTTAAAACTGAAGGTAATTATCTTCCTTCTTAGTTCTTTACATGTGTTGAAAGCACTACATTTATTCTTCTCAAATCCAAAATCCAAAACTCCATAAGTAGCTAAGACTATCACTTGAAACTGGCACATCATATTATTGATGTCAAACCAAACTCGAAAACCTCTAGCATCTAGTGCGTGATGGAAAAAGGTACAACATGCTCTGTTATGACTATCACCAATAGGAGGATTGGAAGGTTAACCAGAAACCAATAATGCACAACAAGGATGATGTTTGTAGGTTTGTAGTTTCTCAATACATCTGAAGGCACGAGAAGGAGGAAAATCACAACAAAATCTCAAATAAAATAGAAAAAAGGAAATATTAGGTATTTTTATATACCATAAAACAAACTAAATTGAGGATCCATGGAAATTCAAAACAACTAAGGCTATTGTTTCATGGACTTTTTCCATGCATTATGTGATGGAGACCTCGCTGACTGTCACTGACTTTGCGGAAAGTAAGATGGGGTAGGGAAAAGATAAAGATTGATTACAACTAACATGTGTATGAAAACAATCATAGAAGGTCTCTTAAAGGTTACGAGATCCCTTTTATATGTATGCAAGTTTGTGGTAGTGGGTGTGTTAGTGGATATTGGATCAAAAGAAAATTGCAACTGACATTTGATCTGGCAGGCATGGCAATGACAACCTATTGAGTTTTGGATATGAAATTGGGATTTCTAGAGGAAATGGATTAGGATAATAAGAATCGCAAGGAGATATAGAGAGATAGATCAAGGGGGATGGGGATTGAGGGGATGTAGATTCCCAACTATATGAGGAGACAAGCAAGGAGGATGATCCATTGACTATTAGATGGACCCAATAAGTAGCCCACTTACATTAAGAGTGCTTCATGCACATGCACACACAAATAGAGAGACTTTTTTGCACACAACTTTAATAAATTATGATTCTAATTAAACCAAAACATAGCTCAATTAAAACATATTTCAAATCAGTAAGTATTTCTTTGATAATATCCTAAACTAGTAAACGAAGTCCAATCAGGTTGAATCTTTGCACCTTGACTAATTTAATTATATATCTTACCATTTGGGATTAGATTTATTAATCAAGATTATTATGAATCCCAGATCAAATCAAGCTTACACTCGTCATCTTAATATATATTTTTATATATTAACATTGCTTATGACATTTTGAATTTAGAGTCCTATCATCATCATATTACTACCACCACGTCTATATTATGTTATCTTGCGTGAAATATGATGTATTAATTGGTTAACCCATTATGTCCATAAATTCAATATTCACTTACATAAAGCACATTAATTATCCCACTTATATCAAATGTCCAAATATGACTACTTTATATATATTCAGAAAATTATAGCCCACACTAATCATTGATGCATATATATTCACATTAGCTCTTTATTGATCACATTTGATGCATATGTATTCACATTATCTCTTTATTGATCACATTTAAGTTATTAGGTAAATATCAGTGGAAACTATGACATGTATTAGCATTTTTACAAGCTCAACTTACATATTAAGACACACCATATGACTACATTGATTCTAAGTGTATTAAGAGATATTGGGGAATTATAACACATGTAATAAGAATTATATCATATGATGACACCAAGGATGCTTGTGTTAGGGTTAGTCAAATACAATTTAGGGTTCAAGCCCACTCATCAGGTACACATCATCTATATTACTGTCGATTTAGAATAAGATCAAGAGATCAAATTTTATTGTCACTTCAAGGTTTTATTGACCCAATACATGTTTGTATTATATGTAGCCACAATTAGGGTTAGTGTTTGAGTTACTCATAATATATTCATTTTATGTTCAATAAAGTACAAAGAAATTATTAGGGTATATCACTAACCTTGTTTGGCCCATTCTAAAGACCCAAGCACACTAACATTCAATTTATAGGATTAATGTGTAATGCTTCTAGTGGTAGGATAGTATATTTTGATATGTTTCATGTACATATCTTTGATTCTAAAAATTCCACACTTCATTTCACATATGCTACTTTTTTGTAAATTCATATCTTATAATGTCTTCTTATTATCTATATTAGGTTTTCCTTTTAAATATGTAACACAAAATTTTATCAATCATGATAAACATACAAATTGAATAGCACTAAATTCAACACCTATAGCATCCGTTGTTCTAACTTGATTGAAATGTTAAAATTTATGTTCTTCAAATGTAATTATATCCTACTTTTAAAAAAACTATTTAATTATATTTTTATTTATAATGCATGAAACAAAATATATATATATATTGTTATACTAAATATGAGAATAGACTTATCATTATCCCTAGATTTCACAGGCCCTTACCAGATGGGCCATCACACTCTACCACCAATACTCTATCAATATACATTTTTGTTCACTGGTGATACTTTTATATGTTTTTCCACACGTACGTAGAGAAAACCATCATGGGATATAATGACATACTTCAATAAACTTAGAAGACTTAGCAATAGGTAACATGAAAACCTAAATCTTTGGGAGGATTTCAATCTAGCTCTATTTCTCTTGGATGTGATAGTTCACCTATACACACTCAAATCACTAAATCCTTTAGTAACATCATCAATGAAGCCAAATGTAGGGGATCTCAAGGAGGCCTTCTTAATTATTATTTTTGTCCACAAAGTTAGGATGATTAATATCATTTTGCTCACTTCCTTACAGCATGTAGAATTATCTGTGATATCTTTCCCATCCTTATCAACATGAATTTCTTTATGTCGGTCCTAAGACTTTTTATTTTACTCCAATTCTTAGTAACAATGACTTCTTGATCTTGATCTCATTATATACGACATGCCCTTTGTTAACTAAACATCAATAAAAACACTACATAATGATTTGAAGAAAATAAAGTAAATTCGAACTACATCAAATACAATTTGGAAACTTAAATATATCCATTGGTTAAAAAATTGGAATTAATCTCATTAGGGACACAAATAGAACCAGATAAGTTTAACATTTCCAACACTAAATTAGAAATTGAGACAATACTCCATGAATAGAAGATCATATGGAAAATATAAATGGCTCAAACAAGGAAACAAAACCATTGAGTACCCTCACAATATTTGAAGTGCACATAAATATGGAGCCATCATTCCCACATTGAAGATGAAATGTCCTATCATTAGGAAGTGGCGATCAATTGTAATACACATCAATTAACACTTCTTAACTATATATAATCACAATATATCTTCCACAAATTGATTCAATCTACAATGGATTGTCATTTTACTCTCTAAAAATGGAGAATCATAACTCTATTATATAAAATATTTCATAGTGTGAGAGATTAAACATGCTCTTCGTGGTCTTGTTACTAAAAATACTATTGGATTAGTTGGTTTTGGTTCCTTCTTTTTATAAATGAATATGGAATTACATTGTCAATTATTCAACAAGATTTTGTAGTACATATGTAACAATGATGATACATCTCATCTTATAATAGTTATTGACAAGACCAACATCTCTCTCATGAAATATCAAATTATACAAACATCAACTAATTCAAACCACTTATCCTCATTTATACCACATACAAAGTCATTTCCAAAACACATAGACAAAATTATTGGCAAACAATAACATCCTTCATATATGCAACAAAATTCAAGATGCTTATACTATTGACAATGATATGATACATATGTGTCATAAAAATCACACACTGATCCGCACCAAAAAAATTGTTTTATAGATGGCCTTCAACAACATCAACTGGGCTTTCTTTACAAACTGTTTAAAGGGTTGCAACGCACCTCTAGATGGATCTCTTGGATGGACAAATGTAATAGATCTTGCCATTTTGAGATTGAGATAAATGGATCACCTTTCAGATACATGAGCATATCATGTGGACAAGTTCAAGGTGATCTACTATCCACTGACCTTTTCATTATTGTAACATCCATTATCAACGTGATAGAAAATTACAAGGAGGTTTTAGACATATGGTATTAAGAGAGAAAGATATCTCCCCCGTCTCCTGCATCATGTGGTGGAGGTAGATGCCTTGTAGGTGGTAAATTAAGAGATTCTTATATGTGTGTCTTGAACCTAGGTCCATTCATTGGGGACCATTAGAATTCACCAACAACCCTATCCCTTGTCAGCATAGGATGACAGACATGATACAATATGTTGAAAACCCATGTAAAGTTTAAATCTCAGTGACGTTAAACTCATAATTGGCATTAATATTTCATATATATGTAAACATTTATATTGATTGAAAATAAATTTGGAAAAACCTTAATGCATGAAAAATGTGTCATTAGTATACTTGTTTTGCTTTCACTTTGATATTAGGAACTTAAGTGCAATTATTGAGTTATACACACTTAGATGCTAATTTATTTATTTTATTTTAGTTTTATATATTGTTGGGTAATGTATACAATTGCCTCAGGTATATGATTTCATGTCTTTTAGTATAAATACCAGTCTTGGGGGCCCTTCCCAGACAGTTGACTATGAATTGAAATATTAACTTATCATTTCCTCCTTGGTCTTCTTCTTTCACTACTTCCTCGATGGCTACCCCATTAAGAGTTGATGTAGGACAAATGTAGCATTATTATATTTGTTTTTCTATTGTTTTGTTATTAGGGACTTAAATACAATTATCTAGTTACATACAGTTAGTTTCTAATTTATTTGTTTTCATTTTAATTTATATTTTGTTGGGCAATATGCAATTGGATCGGGTCTAGGGTTTTATGTGTTTTAGTATAAATATAAGCCTTGGGGCTTGTCCTAGGCAGTTGAACATGAATTGAAATATGTTTTGTCCTTTGGTCTTCTTCTTCCTCAATGGGTACCCCATCAAATCTTTTGTAGTTGTCATATGCACCCTCATAAGTTGATGTGAAAACATTGTAATATTCTATGCCATAAAGAATCCTCCTTGCTCAAGTACATTGGCCTCTTATTTTCCCGCTTGTACTCCACTATTAGAATCCAATAATAGAAAAATCTCATAACAAATTTTATTTATGGAAGACTTAATGACTCACCTTTGCAGTAGAGTCACCTTACCAAATGAGACTCTCATTCATTTAGATTTTGGCATATGAATTGTATTGCACTCCATGCAAATTTTAGAGGAAGTATTGATCAAAGTAGACACTCCTTCGTATGAGGCATTTTTGTAGCCACAATTATGGTCCACCTTATAAGGTGGAAAGACATTTTAAAACCAAAAAATATATGTGGATTGGGAATCATTAAACAATAGTCTACATTCACATTATATGGTGAGCAAGATCCTAATCTCATTTGTACATAGGTTAAGTCCATTTAGAGGAACCTTTTTCTTGGTAAATACTACAAAAGAAACCATGTGATGGAGTTATATTGATTTAGTACCATTCTTTTTGGTACTATATCATGTAAGGACATTATCTTATCAATATTTTAATACAAACATCCACCTAGATCAAACATGAAGATTAGATCTTAGGCAAATCCTTTGTATCCAGATGGAAGGTTTTTTATTATAACTTGAACAGGATAACCCGTTCCAACCAAAATAAAATGCATCTTAACAAGCCCTTTACTTCCATGTCCTCTATTAAAGACAACAACATAAAGGGATGCCTAGAAATAAAAAAAATTGACCAATTACAAAATACTTACATGAAGTTACGTTATAAATTGAGTGTTAATCACAAAATTGTTTAGCTTTTGGGGTCCTATATTAATATTTATATTGCATTAAACTTTATATGGTAATCCTAGATTTAAATCACTCCTTAGTCATAAACTTTGGAAGTTAAGATGTCTACAGAAATAATCAACAACATGTGAATGATAGGGCATCACAAACTTTTAATATGTAAATAATGGATCAAAGAGGTTTGGATGGACCTTTCATTTGCCTTTCTTTTTTAATTCACTAGGAATATGCTAAGATACATTTTTACATGTAGAAACACCCCTGGAATATAAAATCATTCTATAAAAATAACCACAATCTTAATATCAACAATGACATGAAAACCACCCTCATAGATCAATTTTTTGGTTAAAGTGTCTTTTGACTCATTAACAATATCATCAATCCCTTATGAATTCCATCTTTATATGGAATATATGGTGTGAATTCAATGATAGATAATGTACGCATGGCTTTCGTGAACATAATACTATCATAATAAATATACACATATGTTCAATATCTGGTCTCATGACATTGTTAGCAGATTATGCAGCCTCTACTTTTAAAGGAAAATGCCCCAGAAGGCTTTTGTGGTATGAGAGTAGGAAGATGCACTACTACAAAACTCCTATCCTTTGAATATATAAGAGATGGTTGTTGACTCCATTTAGTATGAGATATAGGTTAGCCTTATGCTTGTTCTATTGATGAATCAAATTCCCTCTTGTAGAAATTGACATTTGATGATGATGATCACACCCATGTGATGATGCCATGTTGCAGTGAACATTTTCCCTCAGTTATTTTGACATTTTTATGTGAGTTGTTCTAAGAGATACCACACCACTTTTCATAAGACTATCATTTTTCTAACCTAACAATGGTATATGTTACACTAGTTGTGGGATGCTCTATGGAGAGTCACCCTTTTATCAATCTAGCCTTGACACTTTTCAAGCCTCAAAATTGTCTTGATGAAATGGTTTCCTACACCTTGGCTTCTGCTCCCATGGATTGGTGTCATTTGACTTATGAATTCCACATTTTCTTATTTCTTGATTCTTAATTTTCCACTTATAAAGAACACTATTGCAAACTTAAATACATCTGCTAAGGAAGAAGATATCAAAATTAATCACATTAGAAATACAAATAGATTGAAAGAATTTTGACATTGTCGTGAAAAAATGTAGACATTGAGACAATACTCCATCAATAGAAGATCATACAGAATGACCAAAATCTATATGGATAAATGAAGGAAACAAAAACATCAAGTACTTTCATAAGATTTGCAACACACATTAATGTGGTGCCATCATTCATACTTTGTATATAAATGGTCCTAGCATTAGGAATTAAAAATCAATTATAAACACACATTGACAAAAATTTCATCACTATTTTAGATCTTCAACAATTTGCTTCAATTTGCAATCAAGTGTCCTTTTGCCCTCTTAAATGGATGATCAAAAATTCCAAATTAAATATTTTACACCCTCACAAATTAAGCATGATCTTGATAGTCTTAATACTAAGAGATCTACTGGACCAAATGATTTTAATGCCTCATTAAACAAAATTTGATGGGCACGTCTTTGATTCTTTCAACAAGATATTTCAATAAATATATGATAAATTTGATATAGGTCATGTTTTAAAGTTAATAGGAAAAATTGGCATCACTCTCATCAAGAAATAAAATAATTTCAAAAACATCATTCAGTTTATACCAATTATCCTTATAATTACCTCATTAAAAAACATTGACAAAATGGATAGACAACATTAATGGCAAATAACATACATGCCTCATTTGTAGTAGCACATACAAGATGCTTATACTATGGCCAATGAGATGTTACACATGTGTCATAAAAGTCACACATTATCCCTCATTGAAAAACTTTATTTTTAGAAGGACTTCAAAAACATCAACAAGGTTTATATACCGAGTGTTTGAATGATACAAAACCCACCCAGATGGACCTCTTGGACAAGTAAATGCAATATATTTTTCTAATTTTTCAAGATAAATTGGTAATCTTTCATATATTTCCACATATCAAAAGGACTAATTCAAGGTGATCTTTCATATATTTCCACATATCATATAAATTGGTAATCTTTCATATATTTCAAGTTTATTGCATCACAAAAAACTGTAGATTGTCGTAGTGATTTTAATCAGCTCGAAAGAGGAGGACGAGATGAATAAGATGACCTCCTGACTTCACCTAAAAAAAAGGATTAATTCAAGGTGATCCAATGTTTTCTTACATTTTTGTTAATATAACATCCAGTATGGTCATTATATATAGTTTGTAGTAAAGAATAAAATTCTCAATAGGATAAACAATACCATGGAGGATGCTAGACACATGATACAATTTGTTGAAGATATATGTGACTTTATATAACTAGTTGACATCAAACTCATACATCATCTACAATTTAGATATATTTCAACATCGCTCTACATTGAGAATAAACTTCAACAAAATGTTCATAGTTGGTATACATATCCCTCATGATTTGATCTGATAGCACTATCACTTTTATTATTTTAAAGAGGAATCCATCCTGATGAACTACATTTTTCTCTTGTTTCTCCATTCAAACTCCATTATTTTATTTGAAATCATGTCATGCAAAAAACTCATAAAAAACATTGTTTTCAGAAGACTGTTTACCATCCTTGGTTGCTGATGTGCAAATGCATTGGGCTTATAAAAATACCTAATTAATACCACAATAGATTCACAAGTGTAGGGGCTCAAGATTATATTAGAATGGAAAACCTGTGGTTTATCTACAAAGACGGTTATAGACACTAAAGTTATGTGGTTCTCTAGTTTCCTAGAAATAGAGGCAAGGTTTTTAGGTTTTAAAGGTTTGGTTTGTTCAATTAAGCTACATAGCATGCAATTATGTGCAGGTTGAAGTAACTCCAAGTTAAACTAGAAATACTAACTAATGAGCTTGTGAATAAATATATGGATTCCACACATTTGATTGAATATGGTTTTGATGAAGAAAAAAACTAACATCCACAGAATTTGGATGAATTTTGGAAATCAAAATTTGGAAAGGAAAATATTGAACATGAAACAAATATTATTGTATTCATTCCAAAAATCAAAATTCGAAATATATATATATATTATTAAGTATATACTATATGTGTAGAAATTTGAAAAAATATATTTTATCATATATAATTAATTTAATATTAATATTTTCATGTATATTATATTTATTTACAATTAAATGTATGATTTTCATTTCAGATCGAGTATCCTATTGAATTTTTATATTATTTGTTAATATTAAACTGTTATTATATGATATCTATCAAATATTGGGTCAAAAAAAATTTTGTATTCGAATATCAAACATAGTAGTATATGCTCCATATTTGATCCACATGTCTACTAACTAATTAAAGATGCCACTAACAACTAGGCAAGCCAGATCAACACTCTACTCTAAACTAGCAATTATGAACTATAGCTAGGAAATTGACTAATTGTATGAGTAAGACTAGATAAAGCAAAGCTAAGGGAACCCAACAAAAGCACTTACAATGAAGTCTAGAGTTATCCTAGCACAAGATATTCACCATTAACAAGCAAATACAATTAAGTGATAAGATAGAAAGATCTAGTCAAAAAAGAAGATATGATTTTGTTGAAGAAGGATGGGTATTGGGTAGTTTAGGGAATATCCAAAGTTAAATTATGCAATCAAGTCATATTCTTCAAATATCCTAAAGGTAGTACTACTAAACGAAACAATAAGGCTAGTTGTTAACTAGAATCCCTACCCTACTAGTTGTCCATGGTTGATACAGGTGGTATATAGGGAATTAGTCCCTAAATGACTACCTATCCAACCTTATGAGTCTCACTTGACTAGAGGATAGATGAATTTAATTAGGACCAAGACTTATTCTAGGGTTTTAAGAGTGACTCTTGGATCCCACTTGGTGGAAAATATAGGTATGGGTTGTAGGAAGAGGACTTTCACCTCCTAATACCTCCCACCTAACCTCTAGGAATGCTCTTATCCAAATCATACTGGAGAAGCACACCTAGATACTTATATATCACACCTAAGGCTTGTGAAATAGTGGGGAAATAGAGCCAAAAGGAAAGTTAGCCAAGGTTCCACAAGGGATTTTGTTATTTTTCCTCTTCGAGCCTTCTCTTCCCTCCTGTGAGTACTCTCTAATTGCGCCATCATGGAGGACATGTCATAGGCATTCATTGGAAGCAGTAAACGTTCATCATGGTTATCTTCTAGCTACTTCCTCACATAGTGCAAACTGTTTTGCTACTGTTGTTGAGCTACATTCCTCTGTCCCTCCTCTTTAGGTAAATTAAAAAATAGTATTTGATAGTTTCTCTCAAGTGTTCCTCTTCCCACATTGAAATGATCCACATGAGATCATGCATTGGTCCCATGTAGTGGAGTAAGATATGTGTGATAGGGCATCTATGGTGTGAAGGCAGAGTACTTAGGGTTGAAATTATAGTAAATCTTATCATCCCTCATGAAAATCATGTGTTTCTACACTACATAGTTCTGATCAAAAGATTTTGAACCTATAGCTTTTGTGAGGCCGCTCAAGTCATAACCACTCATAGAGTAATAAAAGTTATTAAACCTCCCATGAAAAAAGGGAATTTCTATTGTGGGAATTGATTTCATGTGATCAATCATCATTTACTCTAAGTTCACACACTTTACCTTGAGCATGATGCCCATCACAAAGAGATATTTTTGTAAAAAACAATTGTGATTATCATACTAGCCAAAGATTGTGTTTGAAAAGACCTTCTTTGATGCATATGAGAATAGTATTGGGTATCATATTAGTCTTTGGCTTGCATGAAAAAAAGTATCTTGGCTAAAGAGTCATTTCCAAATATAGGAACGGTTGTATTCACACTTCCTCTCAGTCAGCCCCTTACCCAGTTCAGTACAAATATTTGTTCAATTGTTTGGCAACCAAGATGCACTTATTTTCAAGTAGCCTAAACCTATTAATGTCTTTTTTTATTATACTCCAACTTCTCAAGTGTATTTAATAACTCCCCAATTATCTCAAAGTTGGAGTCTTGTGCTTTCATGATTACCTTCCTTAGATCACACTCCATGAAGATCTCTTCAAAATAATAGTTTATCCCAATAGATTGCATTGTAGGTATGAAAGTGTGTTGGATGGTGATAAGCCTCCTCAACATGTCCTAGGGATAGAGAACCCCCTTACTATTCATCCTATCTTTTTATGATGAAGGTTTCATTGTTGGTGTTTTTCCTCTTTCTACCATATAGTTGGCCTCCAACTAGTCCATGATGTCTTCTCATCTTCTAACTCCTCCTCTTCTTCATTGTCATTGGACCTGCAAGTTATCTCAATGTTATCTGCTACTGTAAAGACTCGAGCCTTGTGATCAAATTTACAAAATTGTATTAAAAAGTATAAGCAAATATTTTTTACAATCATGCTTTAAATTGGAGTCGTGAAAGCTTATTTATATTTAGGACTACAATATAAGAATATGACTAAGTCATGTCTACTCTTCAACAGGGGGAAAATTTGTACCTCTTGTAAGAACTCGATCTTTACCAGACCAAATTTTTTTCAAAATAATTTTATTCAGAGGCAAATATAACAATCTCAACATCATACATTACATCTGAGTGCTTTAAAGTTTAAATTTCTATATATTAGAACTAGTAAATCATTCTCAACACTTATTCTAATCTTGTCTCTAATAGAGAGCATCTCCTGCATGTTTTGTGATGTCTCTTGTGATTCACTTTAGTCGTCTAGTATGTCCATGAATTCTCATAAGGAATAAAACCACACATGGATCAAAGAGAAAGATGGGTCAGTCACAAGGACCAGTACAAAACCTATTATTTGGATAGTCATTAAAATATTGCACCTAACTATCAGGAATTGTCAATGAGAATATGCAAGAAATTAAATATATAGGAAAGTATCAAGTTGTAAACAAGGGTAATCAATATAAACAAGTTCTAATTTCAATATTCAAGACTAGGGGTTCAAAATATTTAAATAGATGGTATATGCCAATGTCGATTTTGTTGGGGAAGCCTTATGCTCTCTCCATGGGAGAAATAACACACCAACTAAAGTTCCCAGTATAGTGAGGAACACCTATGTCCTTTCTCTACACAGAGTAGGAAGCGTAATTCTACTAAAACAAGTGGGCACCAACGTGCCCTTTACGACATTTAAATAATGTGCTACTATTTTCTAGGAATAAATGTTAGTGGCCTTTCAAAGAGGAACGCTAAAGTTTAAAAAGTAATATTAGTCTAACCAACCTAACTAATCATGAATGTGCTCAAGAGAGAAATAAACTTCTCAAATAAAAATAGTAATTTCATACCTTCAATTCAAAGGTGACAAAGTTCAATTATGCAAGTATTGGTCTCCAAGATCAACCACAAAAGATCTACAAATGAAGAGCAACATGAGTTACTATTGGCCTTGAATTGGGTGTTGTTTATACTATATAGATGTTCTCATGGTTAGGGTTTCACATTTAGGTATTCTTCATCTATTTTCCTCTTTTAGTAAATTTCTAGGGGTTTTACGTAGGTCATATATGATCTTACCCTTGAATAACCTCATTAAATGGATTATACTATGTTATTATCACATGACGATGTTATCACATTATTGTGGGAACTAAATCCTTATATGCACACTTTGTCACTCATATTTTGATATTTAGATATCAACTATGCATCTAGATACAAGATTGCTTTTAACATTTTTTTCAAATTCACAAAAGGAAGTAACTTTACATATAGTTCTAGTTATAATGTTACCTAAAGTAATTTTTGAATTACCAAGTCACAATATTCTTAAAACACTTTTTAGATATAGTTGTATCTCTATCTAATAATTTATTTGAATTAACACACTCCAAGCTAATTGAACAGGTATGATATACATCACGGTAGACTAATCTATGTAGAGAGTAACACATATTAATCTCCGCTAAACATCAATTACATCTATGGCTAGGGTTTAAATAATAACCATATAGGTAATCCATACCAATGCATTGATTAACTACTAATATACAATACTTCACAATCAACTAATCAGGAAGAAACTACATGCAGACTAACTTTGTTAGTATAAACGAAATGGCACGGCTAACCCATGTTATTATCATAACAATGTGATACATACAGGAGATTCTAGTTTACATTTAACTTCACAAAATCTTTATTTCATAAGATTCTAAAATCAAAACATTTTGAAGGTGAAATTGCAGGATATTCTGCTCGTCCTGTACTAGTATATATGTATACTACTACGTTAAGGTACGCTCAACGTACTAGGTAACCTCAACGAAGAAACATTCATGCTAACCTCAACGAAGAAGCATTCATGCTACGTATACTAGCATCAGTAGTGTATTCTGAATAAGTGTAAGTCTTATTTAGTATGATCGGTGCATGCATGTGTATGTGTGTGCACTTTAGATTAAGTAGTCCTAACAAAGTACAACGATCAGCTATAACTTATTATTGATGAGTATTAGTATTTAAGTATCTGTCTGATACTGTCTTTTACCAAAAGATTTCTGGAAATGCAATGCTTAAACTGCAAACATGTTATTCCATAATAAGACTTCTATACAATAAGGATGTGCCAATTAGATTATAACTACTTACAATTTTTTCTTGTTGTTTATGTTACTCCAGATGTTATTTGTATCAATTCTATCTTTTTATAATGAAAACAATTCGTATTTAATGACATTTATGATTTACAACCTACTATTTAACAAGTATATAGATATAGTACGTGGTATGATAACTTGGTACCAAGGGTGACAGTTTCTTCTCGTTTTTGGCTGCAAAAGTCGTGGGCAATCTGTATTGGAGGTTGAGATTTTTAAGATGAAACTCTAGCATGATCTGGGGTGGGTTGTGAGCAAGCAGGTGATGCTCTTTGATATATGTGTTTTCTAAAGATTAAAGAATATCTTTGGTAGGGTTCCATTGAGATCTCGTGTTGCATGTCTTCGCGTATTGTATAGAAGGTCTTGTTTGCGCTCAGTCAATGTGCCACTTGGTCAAAAGCCTAGTTTATAGGTGATGGGGTAGAAGAATGACAAAGGATAGAGTGATGGGGAGGGTATGGGCTCTTTGACTTTGTATGCTAATGTAAAGACAAAGGCTACAAACACATGTTTGCCAAAATAATATACATATGCCACCTTGTTTACCACCTTAACAATTACATTGTTTTTTTTCTTTTCATTTTCTCATATTTTATAGCTCTTCAGTTACAAATTAATCTCAGATTTTTCTAAGTACCTTATTTCATTTGAACTAAATTCTAAGATTATAAATTGTCAAAATTAACACTAGCTTTTGGCAAACTCACATCGATCTACATATATTGAAATCAACTTACGTAGTTTTCTTTGTATTATAAAACTAATAATAGTTTTCAATATGATAATTTGACAGTTACAAGGGCACATTGTGATGATGTGTTCTTATTTCTTATATTAACATGATGCCAATGTAATGAATTTTGATAAATAAATTTAAAATAATGCATTAGAATATATAATTTTCTTGAATGAGGAGAAACAAGCACTAGAAGAACATTAATTTGAAGGTGGATTTCAACAATATCAAGTAGCATGACAAGTTTTGTGAGCTATCTAACTCAGAGTAAATTGAATGACTTATTTATAGATGGACTCCTAGTAATGGAATTTTAAAAAAGGTACTTTTGGGATCTGATTTTTAATATGTATAACTCCCCCCACCCCCGTAAAAGGATTTTGTCCCTGAAATCTACCTCCTATTTTTACATCCCCTTTAAAGGATATGGTTTGCATTGCTTTCGTCAAACCGCGGGTGATATGATACGAATTAGGAAATCTAATACCCTTAAGACTTCCTAGTCCTTAGATTTTTAATATTATCTCACTACTCCCTATGGAACATGAAGTTGGGTCACATTTTTAGATTTGGAACTTTCTTCGAGTAAATAGATTATGATATCTACTTGTGTTTGGGCAGTATAACCTTTCTAAAATTATATATAGGTTGAGAGCTCTAATTTTAAGGTTCTAATGGCATTTATCAAACTTTTTACATTATTCTACACAAAGATTGCATTTTTATTAGGATGATTTTTAAGCTAAAATTCTTAATCGTACATTATATCCCTCGTAATCTTCTATGATAATTGTTTCTATGTATGGAATTTACTTTTGGATTAGTTTCAAATGACCTTTCATTTTTGTATTGTATATATGTTCATACAACTTGGTTTTCCTTATTTATGAGACTTTTCTATCACCAAATTTTTCATTATTTATGCAATTTTTCTGCCAACAAATTTTCAACTAAATATTCTAGAGAGTTCGAGCTTCAAAATTATTGTTGGGATTTTCTTTAATAAGTAAAAACGTAAAATATGAGGTCTATACTTAGCATGGCCATGAAATTAAAGTTTCTTCTATACACTAACTACATATGGTATAGTTTTTGTGGTAGATTTTTTATATAACCAAATCTTACTTCATATGGTAGGTGATCATATTTGTCTAATTAATAGATAGTTTTCTCTAGTGTCTATGTGGGAGGTCCTGTTAGGTTTTAAGAGAGGCAGAGATGGCAGCGGAAACAAAAAAATTCTCCCCAAATCTAGAACCCAAAGAGATCTCGTCAACATCTATACGGTAGGAAGGATGGTTTGTAGAGACATACCTTATCTCGAGGCTTGGTCGAAGAAGTTACCTCACGGCGAGTGTGGCCTTCACCTCTGGTCTTGGACGGCGTCTGTGCAGCTCCTGGTCGCACCTGGACTGACGGATTGATGACTGAACTCCGAGCAGTAGAAATCTCCCGCCTCTGTAGTAGTCTACACTGACCACTGGGAACTCCAATTGTCCTATCCTACAGGACACTGGAAGGAGTCGTCCCCTTCTATCAGCATACTAGTCACCGACGTGCTCTCCCACCACAAGTTATCATCCTGTAGTTGTCTTTCTCTCATTGTGCCTCCCTAGTCAGGTAGCACTTGGTTGGGCTCTCTCGTTTACCACAACCAGAGAGGACAACTTTGTAGAGCAACTGATGTTCTAAGTTGTGCTATCTGAGAAGCTCCCAATACCCCTCTATATATATGAGGGGTTAGGGTTCTCAGCCTCGGGCAATGCGGGACTAAAGCGGGAGTAGAAGGGTCCATAATTTCCATGAATTGATACACTGCGGCAAGTGAACCAGTCGTTTCACAAATGAACCGATCATTTGGGGACTGAACCGATCGGTTCATCTCATGAACTAGTCGTTTGGGGAGCTGAACCAATCAGTTCATTCATGAACCAGTCATTTCACTTCCCAAGGCAGCTCCCAATTGACTATCCTCTTTCTGTTTCCAATTAATCCAAAGATCGATACTTGTCCCAATCAAATTATACAAGTGAAATGAAAATATTTTCTCACCAACCTAATTTTCCCAAACTGGCTCATTTGGTCCAGCTGAACTGATCAGTTCAACACTTGAACCGGTTGTCTCACTTGACCCTGAGCTGATTGGTTCAACAGCTTGAACCGGTCGGTTGGCAATCCAGGTTGTGTAGAAATTGATCAATGCAGTTTTCAATCAATCTAAAACCCAAATCAATTAGTCCAACACTTGAACTTGGTGAATTTGAGTCAAGTGAATTGATTGAATGTTTAATTGAACTACTAAACACATTTAGTAAACAATCTAAGTATCATTCATGGATAAACTCCTCTTCCAGGTTAAATCTTATGTGTGTGATCCTACAGGCCCATTTCACGTTGGCAGTGAAAGTCCATAACACTTATGACTTCACAAGCAAAGAGCGGTACCTAGTCACACATCAGTGCTACCCAAGTGAAAAGGAAATGTGGAGAACAACTTTCAATCCTACAATATGTGACTGGTGTTATAATGAATGTATAATTCCTTTATCACTGATATCCTGAATGAACTCAAAGCATGGAATAATCATCCTTTCAATGTTCATTCACTTCCTTGATCTCAGAGTAGACTGGATGAGATATGTGTGACATCAATATCACATATTGATTCACACATGCATGTGCATGCCTTTCTCAGTCCTACTCATCAAGTGGCCATGGACATCAAACTCCCTCAGGAGGGGCAAATCCCATATCTATCACTCACCCCTCAAAATCCCCATGTGTCAAAGTCACACAATCATTACCTTTATAACAATCTATATTTTAGGACTGCGTTTGATGATGTCAAAGTACACCCAACGACATGTGTTGAGTGTAGTGATTTTAGGTCAAAGAATCACACTCATCACCATCACTGTGAGAGCTGACTATGACTACCAAGTCATGGTTCCATGTGTCACTCTCACGGTGGGTCTGTCCGATACACTTATTCTCTAACAAGTACCTATGTGCTTGGTTTGATATCACTATATCATGACTAATGAGATTTGTCATTAACCAACACACAGTCTAGTCTTGTGTGCCATTGTTGTCTATCAACCTTCCACAATGACATCCGACTAGGGTCATAACAAGAATGTATACTCTTAACATCTGTATGATCTCATCGTTTAGGTATTTAACCTTAAAGCATATGTCATTGAGTAAAAGAATTCTTTATACATTCAATTTGTTCTGTCATTATCTCATAACTAACTAAACCAAAATGAATTGGAAGCTTGCCATTGATGTTTATCAAATCAATCTTAATGTATCCCACCAATCATCCCATGATTGGCTCTCAGGGCATATGTACCAACATACTCCCATTTACACTGCGAGCCAATCACCCCAGAATCGTATTCTTAGTGATCTTCAAACATGCCCCACATGTTACTGTGCTCTAGTGTTAACGCAGTGAGTTATGGCAACACTTTGCCTAAGTCGGTATTATTGCATGTCTCACATCTCTTCTTTGTACGTCTTATGTATGAGATGGAGTTCTTGTACTATGCGATCCAATATTCCTTTGCTAACATTTAGCCTCATTACATGACCAATCATTCCTTACTTGTCACCAATTACCAGAATATCTATAAGTTCATCTTTATGAAATCCCAGATCCATATAGTATCTACTTTTGTTCTCTAACACATGAATACGCAGCATTTCCTTTTAAAATGGCTTTATTGGAACATTTCCATTTTTGAACACACATTCACTTTTATATATCCCATATATATTTTGTGATAAATTTTCTGTCTTTTCTGGAAGTTCACATCAATGTAACTCTTTACAGTGAACCCTTCCTTGTTTCCATAGAACTAGTACTTCTCAAGTACTTATCAATTTCTCATGGTATTCCAGTAACGCTTACTGGAACTAGACAAACATCCACTCGTCATGTCCCACATACGAGTTATCAGGATGAGCATATCATATTGTCATGTCCTACATACAAGATGATAAATGCATTTTATTCTTTCTATGTCCATACATGCAAGATAACGGGATGATTACATACATGATAGATCCATATCTATTCTTTGTGTTCCCATTCTTCATAAGAATTGGACACTTGGCCTTGGGATACTAACTCCATGTAACATGGACAAGTTTTTTCCTACTGAATCTGTGTATACTGAACCCTTCAGTATAGATTGCCAATGTATGCTCTCTCTTTTCCAGGTCAAGAGGTTTTCAAGAACTATCTCTATAGATCTCTATTCCTATCACATAGGAAAAGTCTCCATCTTCCCTTAAAGATATTTCCACAAAGGTCTCCATTTTAGAACATTCCATTCCTCATCAATATGTGGAATGTGAATACACTCCCACTAAATCACAGATCCCTCCTTTATCTTTGACATATCATTCAAACCCTTTGACTATATTATCAAAGTAAAGATCCCAGGTCTAAGTTTCTTATACTCAATCAATCACATTGATTGGTCCATTATAACTTATAGACTTCAATTGCATCAATGGATTCATAAACCTTATAGGTTGTGTCACTTACACATCCTTATCTTATTCCTCATAGGAATGTGTTTTTAATATCCATATGCCAAATCTCTTAGTCATTAAGTTGCAATCAACAAGCATGATCCTTCTCAAAATGTCATCCATGTGTCTTCATGCTTAAAACTCATTCACACTTATGGATTTTATCCCAATGGGTGCTGCCACTAAGGTCATACCTTATGGTTCACATGGAAGTCATTTAGGATCTTATGGTCATAAACCATAACTCAAAATCCGGTTCCTCAATATCATCTACATTGTTGACTCATCATATGACCAACTCATCATATAGATGTTTGAGATGTATCTGTTAAGTAATTTGAGAACTCACAACACTTTGTGATTCTTAATATCCTTTATTAGTGTAAGGTATTATCTATTTAAGAAGAATTTAGTTATTTGATAATCATCCTCTAACTCCTTAGAGTATGACTCTATTTTGATTTAGACATCGCTATGCCTTAATCATGAATTCTCTATGATACACTATCATAATCACTCATAAGGTTCTCAAACATTTGGTTTAAGTATCTCATTCATTGTTCACATCAAGAATTATTACTTTTACCAAATTTGTATTTCATTCATGATCTTCTTGAACACTTCAAGATATTCATATTGGTATTTCTCTAAACACCATTTGAAGTATTAGCATTTTCTCCAATAGGTATGTAAATACATCATATGTATTATACCTAATAGGATAATCATTCTCCCACTACCACTAGTGAAGATTGATTTATCATGTCCAAGATATTCATGTCTCTTAATGGTTCACAACCAAAAGAGTCTAGCTTTATCCATCAATATGGAAACTAGAGATGAATTTCTCATGATAATGCTAATTCATTGTTTGAGTTATCAATAACTTTTAGGTATCATTTTATCTTATGCATACCAAGTATCATAAGATGAATCAAGTATTGCCACAAAGATCACATCTTTGAAATTGAAACATCAACTTTATTGATAGCCATCCTTGTCACAACAAGATGCAACAATAAAGTGTTTCTATTGGCAAACTGAAATAGCAGTTCTCAACTCTATTTTGTGCCTTTAGGTTGAAATAAACTGAAAAGTACTCCTATCTATGGCAAAAACACTTTCTCCAATGATGAGTGCTCTTTCTTGGTCCTTTCACAAAGGACATCACTTCTTTGTTAGATCATACATATCATATATGTCAGATCTATATCTTGGTATCACATACCTGAGATAAAGAAGTGTTTATTTCTTGATCCCTAAGGTGGAGATCTCCATCCTCTCCTTCATCTTTTTTTGTTCTTCTAGATATAGAGGGAAATTTCTCCTCCCTCGTTCACCCTTCCCATATGCCTTGAGGTTGAAGATGGCTTGGGTTGCTGGCTAGCATCAGAACACTTCTTTGCTTTGCCCTTGACTTTGCCTTTTAGACTTACCCTTCATTGATCACATCAAAGATTAGGGATTCTTTCTTCAACTATGCCTCTACTGTCCTCAACATGTCCAACAACTTTGTCAATGGCTTTTCAAAGTTGTTCATGTTGTATTTCATCATGAACTGTATGATTCTTGCAACATTTGTAGTATCATACCAGTAGCCAACACTTGACTCAGAGGGAATCCTAGTCTAGTCAGGTTTTCCACATACCCAATCACATTGAGTGTGTGAGAACCAACTAAATTTCCTTCTGGCATGACATACTAGGACAGTGCCTTAGAGACATCATATGTCTCATGTTGTATCTGCAACTCATAGTTCAAAGAATACAACATTCAAGCACTACACATCAATGACATCCTAAGAATGCTTCTAGTAAGCATCCCTTTCACCCTTTAGTGCGGTGGGAGTGAGTTCATCTAGTTCTGGTATAACTAGGACTTAGAGCTTTCGCTCTTCGATTGAGAACACTTCTCAACGTCCTAACCAGTTGTGGAATTATTCCCATTTAGTTTGTCCATCTCAAGGACCGATCACAAAGAAAGTGATTATTGTTGGTGTCCATTTGTACTACAAAAGGAAATATATGCAATTTAGTCCAAAAACTCATTTTTGACTTATTTGATTGATTTGAAAATGTTTTACAATATAATTAGGACTTTAATTAACTATTGATCCCACTATTTTTGTTTAAATTGACAGCCCTCATCATCAATTCAGAAGATTGTAGCGTACAACCTTCTAGTGGGTCCAAGATCCATATTTCATCCAATCATGAGTCAGATTTGGTTGATCTCCCACAATATAGATTATTTAGGTAGGCAACACTTGCCAATTGCATCCTATGCAACTCTCAGATGGATGCCATGCACAACTCTTTGCCATGGTCATCCATGTGCCTCTGGAGCTTAGACTCTCTAAGAATCACCAGTTAAGTCTAACCTAAAAGCTGACATGATGAACATGCACCCTGCTTTGGCAGATCCTACATGTCCACCATCACACTTCCATGAGATAGAAGGTGCACCACACTTTGGTGTAACCTACGCTTGGTCTATCAAGTTTTTCATGTGTGCCTCTAATAGAAGGCATCTAAGACTTAATATTTATTGAGGGATTTGGTTTTATAGGTACATATACATATCCAATCACTACAATATATAGTATGTATCATATACATGCTATATCCTACAAGAAAACATGCAAATGATAAAAGTGATGATTATGGCAATCCTAATGTGATTCCACGAGCCAAGAGGAATCACAGTCATCTAGGTCCACATCACATGCAACCTGTAAAAGATGAAGTATGTGCTTTTCCGTTCTGGGTTTGATCAACTCATCTCCATGATTGATCGACTTGCCATTAGGCCGGTCGGTTGGGTGCCACCAATCGATCGACTGGCACCTCCAACCGACCAATTCATTGGTCGTCATCATCTCCTCAGGTCGCCACCTGCTTGTCTCACTCCAATTGGAGTCTTCTTTGGACCCCCTCTATCTCACTCATCCATCCAAATGTGGTTCAAGTACCTGAAAAACATGTAAAGAACGTCCATAAGTGCATTTGATAGAAAAATACATGTTGAGGGAATAAACTTGCATTCTAACATGTTTAGATGTGACAATAATGCAAAAGGACACAAGATGAAGCTCTAAAATAAAGTTGCATCGCCACCCCAAACTTAAAACATACTTTTCCTCAAGTATTCTCCAAATTAATCTTTCTCTTCAGTTTCTTTCAATCAAATAAGAGTGATAAGTGCATTGCAATAGATGATTATTGACTAAATGGTCTTAAAAGGGACTAAGTGCATGTGTCCCACCTCTCTCATCTCCACTTTCACAATACAATAATGAAAACAACATTGAGCATACAAACTTTTAGAGCATAGAACACACAAGTTTTTCATATGTCCTTCATGTAATTCTGGGTAAACTGTTTCATGATGGCAGTAAACAACGATGACTAGCAGTGTTGTTTCACTTTAATTCATTCAATCTTATGTCAGAAACCACACAAAGTGACCCACGTGTCTGTAGAAAAGGGTGAAGTGAGCTAGGTTTGATGTTTCCTAGCTCAATGGTTATGAAAATGGAAGAAAGGATTGTGGTAAGAGATTGGAGTTCTTTAACACTCATCTTTGATTTAGATGCTCTTAAATAAGAGCATCTTTTATTTTCATTTTTCATTTTTTCTTCTTATCTTTTTATTTTCCCATTATGTAGATGGGTATATGGTGGTGAGAGTGAAGTGGGGAGATGTAGATATGGCCACCCCAAACTTTTGGAGGTGGCCAAGACTAAACATGTGCACTTAGACATCCTTTCATGAGGTGGAGGGCTATGAAGATGATGAAAGAAGGGTTGGGTCAAATAGGGATCATTAGTGTGGTTCTCAATACAAGATCTCTTGTGTGAAAATTGATCCAACACTTCATCAACTAATATCACACCACATGATTGAAAAACATGATAATCATACTTTTATCATGTGATTCCATAGGCCCTAATCATTCATAACTTGCTCAATTCACAGTTCAACCAAAACAGACACAAATATAAGAGAGGTGACATACATGTAAAAAGTCAACAATGAAGACCATTTAGCAATGAACTCTAAGAATATGGCATGCATTTGTCAAAGATCAACATCGTTTAGTTTAAAAATTGGAGATTTAAGTTGAAACATGCTTTTGGACAAGGAATTCCAAATACGCACAAAATTATCCAAATTGGTGCCAACTTGCATTTTAATCACATTCAAACCTACTTTAGGGAAATTAAAGCATAAAGCAACAAATTCTAGCTAAAATGCATAAAAATTTCTAAAAACTACATGAAAATTCAATGCATGACAGGAAATGGTAAAAAGCACAAAAGTTTTGAACATTTATGCAAAAATGCATTAAAAAGAACTACATGTATGCATGAATGCAAGAAAAATAAAATTTACACTAGATAGGGTGGTTTCTCCATCAAACAATCCGGTGATATAGGAAAAAAAATAAACTAAGAAAAGAGGGCATACCGCCCTACCAGCCCAAACATTTGAATCATGTTGTCCTTAGCATGAAACTAAAGCTTAGGAATGATAGGGTAGATGTCACTGCTCCGGTGGTGGTGGATCCTGTGATGGGTTTCCTAATGCTGGTGAGCCGAACTATGGAGTTGGTGCTGGTAGTATTGGCCCTAGTAGTCCACCTATGGAGGTGGGTATGTCTCCTGATATCCAAAAAGGGCTCCCCAAAAAATCATATCTTTGATAGGGTCTCTGTACATCTACATGCTGATAATTGTACATGTGGTTGATCTGGTAGTGCATCTGTTAATGATCCAACCACATGACATGTTGTGTCTCTTGAATCGCCTCCAACTGTGCATGAATGGTTGACATGTCATATGCATTTGTTGTAGGTGGTTGTGCATCAAAATCCTTGTGTCTCTGTCTCATGCAGTGGGGTTTCTCAATAATGCACTGCTACTCCCGTATATATGTCTCTCCCTCCCTCTCAGGTAATTGAATTGTGATTTCTCTACTTCTTTCCCTAAGCCATTGATTTTCCCAATATACAATTGCATTTTTAAGTTCTTTTTGTCGGGTTTTGTGGAGGGAAACATGCACGAAGGAAGCAAAAAAATAAAATATGTTTCCATGCAACCCGCAACAAGATCTCGTCGACAATAGCATATTCAGAAAGAGAGTTTGCAAGATATACCTTATTGCAGAGAAAGTCCAGCGACATCCCGCTGCATGATGGTGTGCAACACTCCTAGATTACACATACAGTACTTCTCTCCCATCTTCCAAACGCATCGCGGTAAGATCTGGTGGTGATCCTTTCTTGCGGTGATGTATGCCGCTCGTACCGCGTATGGACAGTTGTTGATGTCATCTGAATGCAGGCGTCTCATCGTCTGCGTCTCTATTTCATCCACGTGGATGGTATGGAACTCCATGTCACGCTTCCTAAGATGACAGGAAGGAGTAGTCTTTTTGTAATGACGTGCTAGCATCACGGTGCTCGCCTTTCTCTCCTGAGGATGGTGACGGCTAGGGTTTATGTATGTGAGTATAAACTGAAAAGCCTCTCTCAATGTCTTGTAAAGATATCAGTCATCAAGCCCCTTTAAATAGGATACAAAAGGAAGTAGGGTTTCCTAAACCCTTTGATAAATAGAAATATTACGTTAATTAAAATGCTCATGGATTAATTATAATATTTTGGAATTAATTAATTAACCAATTAATTTTATTGATTGATTAATTAATATCCAACTCCATGCAATCGCTCGGGATGGCTATATGGGCATACATACCAACAGACTCCCACTTGCACTTAGAGCCAATCACTCTAATTAATTGGCTCAAACATTTTAACACATTACAATATTATTCTAATGGATTACTTAAATATTTTAGTAATCAATGTGATTCGGAACAATTCCAATCAAATCCACAATTATACTCCTATTCCAACACATCCTATGTGTGTGACCCGGTAGGCTCCAAATTACGTTGGCAGTGATATCCATAATCATATTATGATTTCACAAGCAATTATTGGTATCTAGCAAGACTTCATTACCACCCAAGTAATTGGAGAAGTTGGAGAACAACTTAACCTATCATTCATGACTGGTGTTACAGTGATTATATAGTTCCTTTGTTGCTGATATCCGGATTGAACTCGAGTCATGGAACGGTTATCCTCTTCAACGTTCAATCCATGTTCCTTTAACTAGAGCAGACTGTCTGAGATATATGTAAAATCAATAACACATATTGACTCACATCAGCATTGCCATGCATTTCTCATTCTTGCTTATCAAGTGGCTAAAATATCAAACTCCCGTAGGAAGGAAAATTTCATCTACATCACTCACAGTCATCCCCATGTGTCACAGTACACCCAAGCATCATCTTTATGGCAATCCTTATTCTAGATCACGATGTATGATGTCAAAGTACACCGAATGACATGTGATAAGTGTAGTGACTTCAGGTTTAAGAACCACAATCACCACCATCACTATGAGATGTGACTCTAACTACCAATCATGGTATCCATGTGTCACTCTCAAGGTGGGTCTGTCAGATACACTGTTTTCTAACAAGTATCTATGTATTTGGTTTGATGTCTCCATATCATGGCTAATGAGATTCTTCCATCAACCAACATACATTCTAATGTTATGTGTTATTGATGTCTATGGATATTTCCACAATAACAGTCGATTAGGGACAAAACAAGAATACATACTCTTAGCATACATATGATCTCGTTGTTCAGGTCATCAACCCGAAGATATATGTCATTGAGTATATTATTATGTAGACGTCTATAAGTTTTGTGGTCATCTCACAATATAAAACATAAACACATAGATTGGAAACTTGCATTTATTGATATCATCAATATAGTATTACAAATCATTTACATAATATCCCATTACAATCATCAAATGATACTCTCTATGGGCATACATACCAACAGATTCCCACTTGCACTTATACCCAATCACTAATGAATCTCAATCCAAGTGATTGAACATGTTTTTCATGTTTCTACTATGAAAGTGCTTTTATGAGTGGGTCAGCCATATTGCTTTCTGTAGGTACTCTGCAAATCTTCACATATCTTCGATGTACGATCTCTCGTATGAGATAGAACCACCGTAGAATGTGTTTGGAAAGTTGGTGTGATCTTGGTTCTTTATCATGTGTAATTGCTCCGTTTTTGTCACAAAATAACTCAATTGCATCACTAGCGCTTGGAACCACTCCAAGTTTAGACATGGACTTCTTGATCCACACAGCTTCCTTTACAGCATTAGATGTGGCAATATATTCAGCCTCTATTATAGAATTCGCAACCGTCTCTTGCTTGGAACTCTTCCAGCTCACAGCTTCATTATTCAGACAAAACACAAATCTAGATTGTGATTTATAGTCATCTTTGTCAGTTTGGAAGCTAGCATCGGTGTAACCCTTTACCATGAGCTCTTCCTCACCACCGTATACCAAGAATTGATCCTTAGTCCTTCTCAAGTACTTTAGGATGTTTTTTACGGATGTCCAGTAACATTCACCTGGATCTGACTAATACCAGCTCATCATGCTCAAAGCATACGACACATCAGGATGAGTACATAACATCGCATACATGATAGATCCAATTGTTGATGCATATGGAATCTTACTCATGTGTGTTGTTCATCACATGAACTAGGACATTGGGCTTTATAGATCGTAACCCCATGGGACATGGGCAAGTTACCTCTCTTAGAACCCTCCATGATAAACCTCTTTAGCACCTTATCAATGTATGTGCTCTGGCTTAGGCCTAGAAGCCTTCTAGATCTATCTCTATAGATCTTGATTCCTAGTATATAGGATGCTTTGCCTAAATCCTTCATAGAGAAGGCCTTCCCCATCCAACCTTTTACTATCTGAAGAGTAGGGATGTCATTTCCAAATAATAGTATGTCATCCACATACAATATGAGAAATATGAATGTGCTCCCACTAACCTTTTTGTAAACACAAGGTTCATCTTCATTTTGACTAAATCCAAACTTTTTGACTACTTTGTCAAACGTAGATTCCAGCTCTGAGATGCTTGCTTCAATCCATAGATTGACCTTTGTAGCTTACAGACTTTATTGGCTTCCTTTGAATTGATAAAACCCTTAGGTTGTGTCATATACACATCCTCGAGTAAATTCCTGTTAAGGAATGTTCTTTTAACATCCATCTGCTAAATCTCATAGTCATGATAAGTTGTAATGGAAAGCATGATCCTGATGGATTTAACCATGGCAACTGGTGAGAAGATCTCGTCATAATCAACACCTTGAATTTGACATAATCCTTTTGCAACCAATCTACCTTTATAGGTTTGAACATTTCCATCCATGTCGATCTTCTTCTTGAAGACCCACTTGCACCCTATGGGTTTGACCCATTCGGGTGGATCCACCAAGGTCCATACCTTGTTGGTGTACATGGATTCCATCTCAGATCTCACGGCTTTGAGCCATTTCTAAGATTTTGGTCCCTTAGTAGCTTCTAGATAGGAAGTTGGCTCATTTTCTATGCCCAATTTGTCGATGTCTTGAGTCATGAGAAATCCAAATCTCTTAGGCTCAAGTCGTGTCCTACTAGACCTACGAGGTTCATGTGTTACATGTGGAACTTGAAATTCCACAACAGTTTGTGAACTTCATGTTCCTTAAGTACCTCCTTGGGTTCTCTGCTTTCTTGTTGATCTCAAACTTCTTTGAGCTCTACATTTCTCCCACTAATTCCTTTGGAAATAAATTCCTTTTCAAGAAATACAGTAGTCCTAGCAACAAACACTTTGTTGTCAGTTGGTGTGTAGAAGTAGTATCCCCTAGTTTCCTTGGGGTATCCAACAAAATAGCATTTTTCATATTTGGGTACAAGCTTTTTAGAAAATTGTTTCCTAACATAGGCTTCAAATCCCCAAATCTTTAACATAGACAAATTGGGATGATTCCCATTCCATATCTCATATGGTGTCTTTTGAACCGATTTGGAAGGTACATGGTTAAGTGTAAACGTTGCGGTTTCAAGAGCTGCTCCGATGGTGGTGGATCCTACGATGGGTTTCTTAATGTTGGTGAGCCGGACTATGGAGGTGGTGCTGGTAGTACTGGCTCCAGTAGTCCACCTACAGAGGCGAGTATGTCTCCTGATATCAAGAAAGGGCTCCCCAGAATTCCTCTCCTTGTTGGAGGTGGTTCTGCATCAAAATCCTTTTGTCTATGTCTAATGCAGTGGGGCTTCTCAAGAATGAATTGCTACTCCTGTATATATGTCTCTGCCTCCCTCTCGGGTAATTGAATTGTGATTTCTCTACTTCTTTCCCTAAGCCATTGATTTTCCCAATCTACAACTACTTTTGGAAGATCTTTTTGTTGGGTTTTATTGAGGGAAACATGCACGGCAAAAGCAACAAAATAAAATATGTTTCCACGCAACCCACAACAGGATCTCATCAATAACATTGTATTTAGAAAGAGTGTTTGCAGGATATACCTTGTCACGAAGCAAGTCTAGAGACGTCCCACTGCACGATGGTGTGCAATGCTCCTGCCTTACACGGACGCTATTTCTCTCCCATCTTTCGAATGTGTTGCGGGAAGATCTGATGGCACTCCTTTTGTGCGGTGATGTACGCCGCTTGTAGCGCATATGGCATTGACGTCCTCCAAATGCAAGTGTCTTAACTTTTGAGTCTCTATTCTAGGCCCATACTTGAGAGGAATACAGACTTGACCAAATTCTCCGGATGATTCAATGAATGAGAGAATAATTGGTGAGTGATCTGATCTCCTTGGAAGATGATCCACCACACTTCGTCCACACGGGTGGACTAGAACTCCACGTCGTGCTTCCTAAGCCGGCAGGAAAGAGTAGTCTTTGTGTGATGAAGTACTAGCATTGTGGTGCTCTCCTTTCTCTCCTAAGGATGGTGATGGCTAGGGTTTACATATGTGAGCGTAAATTGAAAAGCCTCTCTCAATATCTTGTAAATATATCGGTCGTCAAGCCCCTTTAAATAGTAGACGAAAGGAAGAAGGGTTTTCTAAATCCTTCGGTAAACAGAAAGACTACATTAATTAAAACGCTCATGGATTAATTAGAATATTTTAGAACTAATTAATTAACCAATTAATCTTATTAATTGATTAATTAATATCTGACTCCATGCAATCGCTCGGGATGGCTCTATGGGCATACATACCAACACTTTTATTGATTGTATGTCTTTGGTGAGAAACATTTCATGATAGGGAAGTTCTAGAGTGACTCTAGGGTAGTCGGGGTTTATGTTGTAGATAACCTTTTTGCCTCAGATGGAGATCATATGGGACCTTGCAAGATAGTTGAAATCAACAAACTCAGTATCCTCCACCTTTGTTAGGCCTTCAAGATCATAGTCTAAGGCCTTGTCTATGGTTGTCACAATCCCTCCCATAATGAAAGGATTTTTTCTTTTAGAAGGAATTGTTCTTAGGTGGTCAATCATCATTGCTCCAAGGTTCACAATACCAACACTCATCATGTGATGACCCTGAATCTCAGGTTTCTAAAACCTAAGGTAGTATTTGAGGACCATGAAATCTATGTTGATGGTTGATACCAAATTGATGAATTAGCTATCCAATGATGGATTCCTAATACAACTAGGGGTTTTTTGGAGATATGATGTATGATTTTGACATCTTATTGAGTTCAATTGGGATGGATGACTTTTTCTAACTAATTAAGTGTTTATGAGATTAAATATCCATCTAGTGATATGTTTGGATTTGAACACAACATCCATGTAAACTGAGTGAGGGGTTAAGGAGCCAAAGATAGAAGTTTGGGCTGTAGGAAGATCTACCAATGGCATAGGATGATGACACTAAGTCGTCTTAGTGGATTACATGCAACACAGAGAACTTCTTGGAGCTCCCCAGCTCTATTTCTCCGGTCATCTAGGGCAGTCTTGGGGCCAACATGCCCTACATCCCTATTGTTGTACTGGACCCCTTCAAGTTATGGAGTCATCGGTGAACCCTTTTGACACACCCATTGCAAGAATAGGGCATGGGGGTGAAGATCCCCAAATCACCACAGCTTCCTCCATCGTAGAGGAGAGCTCCCACCACCATAACCTTACAGACTGCTACTGCGCGAGGTTGTGAGATGCCTAAAGTTTCCATCCAAGTCTTGTGAATCTTCTAATAGACAAAGAAGAAGATGAGGAAGCCCTTGCAGTGCACAATTTCCTCACCGGAGTTCATTCCTCACATCGGTGGTCGCTTCCCTCACGACGGTGGCTCCCTATGGCAAGAACTAAGAGTCAAGCCTGATAATGAGAATGATTGTAAGTGGACCAGAGATTGCAGACCAAGCTGAGACTCAGAGTCGACTAGGGATTCCCTTCCTCTTCTCCATCAATTGTTGCAGATGGTTCCATGGAGGAGATTTCTAAAGGAGACAGACTCTCTATCCTTGTATCATGATGTAGTTGATCGTGATGCATGAGGAGGGTGAGATGTGAGTCAAGTTGGACTGGGAGCAATGTCCTTCCAAACCAGCCAATTTAATCACAAGAAAACCATCCAGGGGTGCAAGACGAGGAGTTGAGACTACCATCATGGACCAATGAAGCTTCGTCTCCTCAGCCAATGGCAAGGTAAAATACTCATAATATCTAGAAAATGACCCATTCTTAAAAAATGCCTTATAAATAGATCCCTTAGCCTATAAATACCCGAAAAATATCTCTAGACTCAAAAAAATATCCTCTACATTACTGGGCTTTTGATAAACAACTAATGATGGTTTATAATATAGATGTTTATGTTCCATTTTAGGATTAGTAAATTGGAATAATTAGAAAATGATGCAGATTAAATCTGACAAAAATATTTTTGAACCCTAGTATCATTTAGAAACTAATTGTGGACTTCGATATTAATTTTATTGATCAATAATAGATATTTTCTCATAAATACATAATTAGATGTTTTTAACATCATATTAATTCCAGAATATAGTGCAAGCATCAGAAAAATATGAAATTGGGACCAGACCCTTAGAATAACATCCTGATCAGTAGAAAAATGTAATACACCTGTTCTAGGTCAGTAAACCTAGAGTTGACCTAAACCCTAATTTGGACCTAAAATACCTAGAATATGATGAACACTTATTAATGATGATTAATTGTTATTAATCATGTGATGACCAGAGATGTAGATGATCCAGAATTTAAATAGGAATCTATGAACTCAGGTATGTGGGTTTTATTAAGTATATGACTAGTTTCCGTCGATGCATAATGATATAATGTACTTTGGATGCTTTTATTTGCATATAAATTACTGGATGCATATTAGTATTATATGCTTCGCCGAAACTAAAGGGACATAAAAGAACTTTTGATGAGTTGTATCTACTGGAGCACAAATGGCCCAGTATGGATGTATGATATATGGCCTAGTATGGATGTATGATGAATTTCCCATGCTAGATGTATGATGAAGTAATTTTCCCATATTGGATGTATGATAAGTGCTAATAGAAATCGTAGTACAACAACATCCAATGATATATCTAAAAGATGTGATTACTTAATTATCACATTAAATAGTGTTTTCTTTTACTCTTTCTTTCTAAAGTTATTTCAATTATGCAAGGATATTAGTATGTATCTTTCTATCCACATACACAACACCTTGTGTGTTGATCTGTTGTTTCACGTATGTTTTAGGTTTTGAGCTAGCATGGAACAGAAGAAGGGAAGTGACCAATTGTCCAGGTTGTACCTATTATGTAGATCCTGATTAGAAGATATGTTCATAGACTTGTAAATCTTATTTCAATATGTAAATGTAATTCATGTTGTAATAAGTCACCTTGTATTAATATACATGTTAAATGTTGAGAAATGGTATGGTTTTATGTTCATGTATGCGCAAATTTCTTCCGCAATGCACTTTGATACAATTGCCTAACGTTTCAAATTTGTGATCTAGAGCCTTCTAAGTCTTGAGACGGTAGAATACGGGGACGTTACAGTTGGTATCAAAGCATGAAAAATAGCTACACCTCACAATTACTCATCATGAAACATAAAACTAAATTTCACCTTTCACTTTAAACCCTAGAAACATAGCAAGATATTCTATAGGAACTAGGTTTGACTTAACCTCTAGGCTAGAACCTGGATGTTTGAGAACTAGGTTTAGATGAGTGTCTGAAACCCTTTACATATAGAGCTCATATGTATTGGGTAGCTACACTAGTCTACACTTTGTTCTCATCATTTTACTAGGTAACATGTCACTAGAGTATCTACTATGTGTGGGACACTCGGTTTTGTTGATTTGGTTTTGTTTTCCAATTGGCTCGAGCCTCGACAATTTTCTCTGATGTTTTCTTTCTCGAAGAAAAAAATTATATGATATTATATTGTATATATGTAAATAAGAAAATGTGTCCCTCACATAGGAGAGTAGTAGGTGTCCATGCAACCTAAGTGAAAGGAAGTGACATCAATCTAGAAGAGAGAGTAGATATGGATTAGATGTCTAGAGCCTTATCAAGTATTTGATAGATAGAGTAGATGATAGATTGATAGATGGCATATATAAGGATGATCTAATATAAACTCAATCTCTGAGGTATACGTTCCTAATAAAGATCTAAGTTATAAATGAGGTCTGAATCCAATTTTGGAGAATCTACGCTAAGTGTTGATGATTAAAGTATATTCTCTTTTCTTACTTAAGATGAGCTAAGTTAAGATAAGGTTGAATATGCATGAGACTCAAGCTCTTTTATAAAGGAGGACCTCCAGTGTTAGGACAAGATATGTGGTGAACTCTAGAGAGAGTGAGACCCACAAGGAGAGGGTCATAGGACCTAGCCTCCAATATATGAGAAATATGAAATATGTTTAAAATGATGAGTCCTACACTAGATTACTCTTGAGTAGATGAATTGAGTCCTTTTGCATGATTCAATTCTATATGTGATAATTTGAAAAAAAATTGGGTAGGCAAATCATAATAAGAAAGCCAATCATTTTGATTGAGTTAGGTCCTAGCTTGAGTGACATATGTTTGTGAATCTCATCATTAGTTGTGAGTGAGGTGATATGTGAACTCTGTCTCAAAGAGTAAAGTGCCTTGTGCATAAGATACTCATAAGTGTCATTCCTTCCAATTCTCTTTCTTAATATATGATGCAAGAAACCTCACTTGAGCTATAAAGATGATTTATACCTGAGGAGTCACTCATAGAAGCTTGACCTATTCTATATTCCCTTCCTACATCATAGATGTAATATCCAAGTTTGAAATCATATTAAGCTGAACTTAGTATATTCTCTTTCCCTTCATATCATTAATGAAAGATATAAGTTTGAAATCATGATCTTGGAATAAAGATACCTTTCGATCATATATTACATGATCACAAAACATAGTTCTTAACCTCAATCCTCCTAAATCTATTCTTCTAAGTTTGAGGATAACTCCCACAGAATAGGGTGAAACCCTAAAATGCAAAGATGAAGATCAATCCCCTCTAATGATGAAATCATAATACTATGGTGATAATAAACGACACTAATGATGTTAAGTGCTAACGTTGTAGTAAATTATGCTTTGATATCACCTTACATGAATTAGTGGGGTGAAAGATGAAACCTTGAATAATACCACCTTAACTTCATGTGTATGAATAAAATCCTTATTCGTAAGGGATTATGAGGATGTAAATCCAAAAATATAAGAACTTGATATGATGACTAAGACACTAAGTGATGTTATGATTCCTTAAAAAAAGATGTTTTCACCTATATAAGGTGGGGTGGGTACACCCTTGCATGCTTAAATATCCTAAGATAACAACTTAGGGGATATCTAGAACTATGATGGCTTTGAAACCTAGAAGTGATGACTTATATGAATTTGAACTCCTTATTTTCACCTTAAATATGATATTAGTTGAATTTTGAGGATGAAATTCCATATAAGATAGGGTGAATGTGATGACCCTGAATTTTAGGTTTCTGAAACCTAAGGTAGTATTTGAGGACCATGGAATCTATTTTGATGGTTGATACCAAATTGATGAATTGGCTATCCAACGATGGACACTTAACACAACTAGGGGTTGATTGCATATACGATGTATGATTTTGACATCTAATTGGGTTCAATTGGGATGGACAACGTTTGCTACTAATTAAGTGTTTATGAGATTAAACATCCATCTAGTGATATGTTTGGATTTGAATGATTATATAGTGAACTTTTGGATATAGATAGCAACCATACTAATTGGATTGAATTTGTTTGATGAAGATTTGGTGATTGATTGACTCGTATTCAAGGTTTATACACCTATTTCTAAGGTTGTTTGAAGAATTTATTTGCATGACCACTAATGAATTTTGAATCTCAAACTTTGATATAAGATACCTTAGTATGTCAAAAAAATTAGGATGTTTTGACATTGCTACTAAGAAATATGATTGCTTGAAGTTGAGGATATTAATGAAATATATGTGGTGTAACCTTAGTCTTTTAGTTATTTGTTTTATTATCTGTGACAACATGAGTCTTGTTCACCTACCCCTTTGCTTAGGCACACCCACAGCCTATCGAGGTGGCAGGATCCCAGCCACCACCATTGGGGATCAGACAGCTATTTACTCATCTTCAGCCCCTGATAGATACGGGATGAAGGAGGACCAGGAAACCAAGCGCTCCCAAGCGCCTACCACATAAACCTTTGATGAATGTGAGTTTCTAGTGAGGAAGTTAGACTCAGTTCACCTAGATCTACCTAACAACACCTAATTTGGGGCATGAGAGCAAGGGAGAAGTGAGATTTGACTTCATCTTTTGCTCTCCCTCTCCATCGCTATGAACACAACAACCATGTAAAATGATTGAGGGGTTAAAGAGCCAAAGATAGAAATTTGGGCTATAGGAAGCTCTACCAAAGGTAGAGGATGACGACACGATGTCACCTAAGTGGATTCCATGTTGCACAGAGCACTTCCTGGAGCTCCCCGGACCTATTTCTCCAGTCATCTGGGGCAGTCTCGGGCCAACATTCCCTACATCCCCATTGTTGTACTGGACCCCTTCAAGTTCTGAACCCTTTCGATGCAACCATTGCAATAATAGGGCATGAGGGCGAAGATCCACAAATCACAACAGCTTCCTCCACCATGGAGGAGAGCTCCCACCACCATAACCTTGCAGACTACTACTGCATGAGGTTCTGAGATGCCTTAAGTTTTCATCCAAGTCTTGTGAATCTTCTAGTAGCCAAAGAAGAATATGAGGAATCCCTCGTAGTGCACAATTTCCTCATTGGAGTTCATTCCTCATGGCGGCAACTGCTTCCCTCACAGCGGTAGCTCCCTATGGCAAGAATAGAGAGTCAAGCCTGATAATGAGAATGAGATTGGAAGTGGACCAGAGATCGTAGACCAGGCTGAGACTCAGAGTCAACTAGGGACTCCCTTCCTCTTCTCCATCAATCCTTGCATATGGTTTCATGGAGGAGATTTCTAAAGGAGACGGTCGCTCTATCCTTGTATCGTGATGTAGTTGATCGTGATGCGTGAGGGGGGAGAGATGTGAGCCAAGCTGGACTGGGACCAATGTCCTTCCAAACCGGCCAGTCTGATTACAAGAAAAACAGCCAAGGGTGTGAGTCGAGGAGTTAAGCCTGCCAGCATGGACCAATGAAGTTCCGCCACCTCAGGAAATGGTAAGGTAAAATACTCATAATATCCAGAAAATGACCCTTTCTTAAAAATTCCTTATAAATAGATCCCTTGGTCCATAAATACTCAAAAAATATCTCTAGACTCAAAAAAAAATATCCTCTACATTACTAGACCATTAGATTAGGCTTTTGAAGAACAATTAATGATGGTTTATAATATAGATGTTTATGCTCCGTTTTAGGGTTAGTAAATTGGAATAATTAGTAAATGATGCAGGTTAAATCTGAGAAAAATATTTTTGAACCCTAGTATCATTTAAAAACTAAATGTGGAATTTGATATTAATTTATTGATCAGTAATAGATCTTTTCCCATAAATACATAATTATATGTTTTTAACCTCATATTAATTCCAGACAATAGTGCAAGCATCAGAAAAATATGAAATTGGGACCAAACCCTTAGAATAACATCATGATCAGTAGAAACATATAATACACATGTTGTAGGTCAGTAAACCTAGGGTTGACCTAAACCCTAATTTGGACCTAAAATACCTAGAATATGATGAACATTTATTAATGATGATTAATTGCTATTAATCAGGTGATGACCAGAGATGTAGATGATCCAGAATGTAAATAAGAATCTCTAAACTCAGGTATGTGGGTTTTATTAAGTATATGACTAGTTTCCATGGATGCATAATGATATGATGTACTTTGGATGCTTTTAGTTGCATATAAATCCGTGGATGTGTATTAGTATTATATGCTTTGCCGAAACTAAAGGAACATAAAAGAACTTTTGATGAGTTGTAGCTACTAGAGCACAAATGGACCACTATGGATGTATGATATATTTCCTAGTATGGATGTATGCTGAATTGCCCATTCTAGATGTATGATAAAGTAATTTTCCCATACTGGATGTATAATAAGTGCTAATAGAAATTGTTGTATAACTGCATCCAATGATATGTCTAAAAGATGTGTTTACTTGATTATCACATTAAACAATGTTTTCTTTTACTCTTTCTTTCTAAAGTTATTTCAATTATGCAAGCATATTAGTATGTATCTTTCTACCCACATACACAACACCTTGTGTGTTGATATGTTGTTTCACGTATGTTTTAGGTTCAGAGCTAGTGTGGGACAGAAGAAGGGAAGTGACCAGTTGTCCTGGTTGTACCTATTGTGTAGACTCTAATTAGCATACATGTTCATAGACTTGTAAATCTTATGTCAATATGTTTTTGTAATTCATATTGTAATAAGTCATCTTGTATTAATATACATGTTTAATGTTGAGAAATTTTATGGTTTATGTTATGGTTGCATGTTCATGTATGCACAAATTGCTTCCACAATGCACTTTGATACAATTGCCTAACATTTTTGGATTTGTCATCTAGGCCTTCTAAGTCTCGAGACGGAAGAATCTAGGGATGTTACACATCATGGTAGTTATCCCAAATAAATCCTTTTGGGAGTAGCAGCCTTGGTTATCATATCGACCAAAGACAATATTGGCTAGGACCTTCTGAGTGTACCTCAAATCAAGGCTGAATATTTTGCTTTTTTATTTTCCTACTATGAAGGTGTCTTGGCCGGTGAATGTTTCCCACATCTTCGAGTAGTTGCATTTTCCACTTTTATCAAACCTACCCTCATCAAATTTCTATGCCATCTTCGGTGGTGGTGCTAGAATTTTGTTTAGGTGGGAAGACTTTAATACATGCATGGAGCCCTCGATCCTAAAGTGGATGGTGGCATCACCTTGGTCTTTATCTTCTCTAGAGAGTGAGAGAACTCTTGGGTTATTTCCATATAGGTCTCCTCAACCTCAGTCAGAAGCTTATACAGCCCAATACCCTCCAAGTAGCTTTTGACATAGCTAATAATCCCTAAATCTTACATGGTATGCACACATGCATATCTTGTTGGGTTCACTCTCCTTGTCCTGCACTCAGAATGGAGGGGTCTCACGAACACTCTCTTTGAAGTGCCTCATCCATATGCAGCTCCCTGAGGTGGTTTCCCCACCCACTTCATCTGATCTTCCTCAGAGTTGATTGTGCCATGAATGCACATGACCATGTGGTCGTTATGTAATAGCAAGGTTTACCCAATGTACATGACTCAGGAGATTAGCTACCTCCATGAGGATCATGTAGCCTAATGGGTGAATGTGAAAGGAAATCTCTTGATGCATAAGGATGAGATCACTCCAAAGGTACCCATACCCCTACAGGCCTCAAGGAATTGGATAAGACTTATAAAACATGAGGTGTAAATATAAAAGATAAAAAGAAGTCATGTAATAATGAAAGGAGTTGTAACTCAAGAATATGTGCCTATTTAGCTTAGATTCTAGTCCTCCTCTGTAGCTTTGAGTATATGTGATGACCTAGGTATTGGTCTACCCTCATGGTAGGATCATCAGGTTATCATGAGTCAATGTTTGATCTACCTTTGGGTAGGATCATCCAACTACATGGCTCTAAGTCTTGGACTACCATTGGGGTAGGACCATAAGGGCTATTGAGGATCTACCATATGTGAGAGGTAGTATCCATGTCCACTGCAGGGACAACATAGAGGCTTGGATAGGTCAGGATTGAATAGTTATGGCTTCATGAAATATAAGAATAATGTGGATATAAAAAGTAAGCATGGTTTAGAGTTATGTTGAGAATGATTCAACTTATGATGTGAAACATTAAGATAGTATGTGAATACACCATCTCTGCTCTTGGAATGGGATGAACTTTGTATTTGCGTTGCAGTCAAGTGCTTATTTCATCTCATTATGAGGGAGTGATATTGGGTAGACATGTACTATGCTTAAAATTGAGGCATGAGAATGAATACCCTAAGTTGAAAATTTGATTACATGATCTAGGGTTAGAGGTGTTACCTCACCCTTACGTGGAAATAAATGAGTAATAGGTTGGAAACCTAGGTGAAAAGATAGTCACAAAGTGAAATTGAAATCACAAAATGAAATAATATGTAAAGGATGTGAACATGTCTAGAATTGAATTCAAGTATCAATATTAGTAATGATGTCAGTAATTGGAATTTCAATAAAAATGTTAAAATTACCTAAGTAGGGTTTCTAACCCTAAGGTTTGAGCATTAAGTTAAGTTATCATTCACCTTAATCTTGCAAAGTTTGAATTTTGAGGACAAAATTCCTTTTAAGGAGGGGTGAATGTTATATTCTCAATTTTGGGGAAATTAAATAATATAAATATAATGTATGATTTGATAAATAATATTCCCCAATGGTATTATTGGTGAATAATAACAATGTTAAAACACCTATGGAGCATGGGTGCTTGTACAAAAGATAAATAAATATAAGAAATTTATACGTGAATAAATAATCATGACTTTTGTTATGATAAATGAAATAATTGACAAGTTTACAAAGGAAAATAAAATACATGATGCTTTGGATAATTAAAAAAATAATTATCTTAACGAGAGTGGAATCACAATGTTTATGGCATCAAACATGGATATTTTAATAAGACTTTGTGTATACTGGAAAATGGTAATAAAAAGGAAGATGATTCTGGAAATTTGGAGAAAAGGAATATTTCGTGAGATAATGTTGTGGTTTTAATGATCTTTGAAAAGATCAAGTTTTATGTAGAAAATACATCCCAATAGAACTTGCTATATATTGGAAAGGGGACTTGAGAATTTCTTTGAAATAAAGATAATTATGTTGGAGGGTTATATCAAGTGAGAAAAAGTATAATAACTGATAATTCAATGTGAGCCGTGTGGTTATATACTTTCCTTGAATAGTTTTGGATTTACCAAACTAAGTCACTTGGTGTCAAAGGAGTTGAACAAATCCAAGAAAGGTGGAAGTATATCTAGCCATGAGTTGTGAGTATAAAGTATTATGGGAGTTGGTAGTTAATGTGTTTAAAAACACATACCATAATGGTAATGTGTAGCCTCAAGTCATCCCTCGCCCTTATGTATATCAGAAAAGGAAATACATATTTCCTCTTGGGGTTGTTCCTTCCTTTCTCCGTATGTGGGAATCCAGTAGGGTTTTTGGGTAGTATGTATATATAAGGGACCAAAAACTGCCCTCCCAAATTCCAGACCATGGCCGCGGTAACCTATGTGGGTCTCTGCAACAAGCATGGCCGTCCGAACACCCTGATTCCCTTCAGTTCCTCCTTTGAGCAATCTTCTTGGACAGACCTACACATAGTGGCAGTGCTAGGGAAACATGACTTATTATCCTCCTTCCACAACCAACCATCATCCCCTCCACTAGTACCCAAAGATTCCTTGACCTCCTCGATATGCAGCCACATAAGGATGAGGAAGAGGGGCTCAACACTGTCAACAGTAGGGGTCAACAAGGTGGTTTGAATTCATGAAGATTCCATGATGGAAGAGGATAAGGCCTTGAAGCAGACTAGGACACCTAGCTAGAGAGGATTCAAAGAGAGGAGGATATCCTTAGGCCTGTTGTTGAGGGAAGGTGGTGCGGGAAGAGACTACTCCTCACTAGAGTGGATTGGGTGGAGGCACTGACTCCCTGTCAGCCGGCACAGACCTAACGAGAAGGGAGGATGGAGGGCGGAGACCAAGGCCTAAGGGTCAGCCTGAGTGGATTCGAAGGCAGAGGGGAGGAAGCATGTTGGCGGTCAGCATCCCGGCTGCCACAGGAGGGCTTTCGGAGGACACAGACGGGGGCAGTGTGTAGCAGAGCACAACCTGCGAGAGAGAGAGGGGGCATTCGGTGGGATAGAGGAAGAGGGTGTACTACCAGAGAGACTGAGTGATGCCCCCGACGGCACCACATCGGGTGACGAGAATGCAGCGTTGGTAGCTTCGTCACGCGGAAGAAGGAATCGTGAAGGTTGAAGGAGAAGAGGGTTAGAGTCAAAAGACTCATATACCCCGACCTCCTTGTTTAAGACTCAGGGACGAGTAAGTAATTTTGCCTAATCTTGAGTTGTATTTCTAGAAAGTTATTAATATGATATAAATATAATGTGGCAACACCTAATTGGACAATAAATGGGTTAACTTGAAATAATTCTAGAAATAAATTGGTAACTCAGATTTAAACAAGTTATATATGAAACTTGATCAAGAGAATGAGAGCAATCCAAATAAAAAATATATGTGAGATCTAATTGGGCCTTTTTTCTAAAAATAGGGTAACATATGATAAAGTGGTGTCTAGCACATGGAAACCCTAGTTTTGGGTATTATAATGTTGAAAATAATAAAAGCCTTTCTTTTATGCTATTATCTGATATTTTTTAGTATAATAAATGTGATTATGGTATCAATGATAAGGTAATTAGGGTCTCTGATGTAGATAATCATTAATGTGTGGAATTAGGGCTAAAGATCCTAACTTGCTATGTTGTTAATGAACACATTTGGTCTAAGTTATCTTAATGAAAGGATAAGATGGATATAGTAACTAGGGTTCACCTAATGTTAATTATGCGATGGAAATAGGGTTAATACCCTTATTCCTTATCCAAACCCTAAACCCAAGATTAGGACCGAGTAGGGTATAATGTGTTTAATGTGATTGGTGACACTTCAGAATTTACGTAATGCAGATTATACGATGATTGCTTGATTTTCTTGCTTGGTTGGACAATATGCTTGAAGTATAATTGAATAGTCTGGATAGCAAAGGTACATGGCTATGCCTAAGAATTATCATTGTAGTTTCACGTGTTTTCTAAAGATTTGTTTGCATGGTATGAAAATATATGCTTGCTTGTTTATTTCATTCCATGCAAACGTAAAAGTGACTATGATTATCACATTATATATGAACATGAATAGTCTGAATCTAGGCCACCTCTGGATCTATGGAAAGGTCATCCGCCTGGATAGGGGAAGATAGTGAATACTACAGTATGAGGTCCTGACGGGTTATGACAGATTGTGGAGAAACCTAGATTGGGTAGTCATGGGGAAAATGTAAATTTGGTTTGTTAAACATTAATTGTTGAATTATGCTGTTATCATTACTTGTGAAAAAAAATTCCTCACATACCGGTATGACTTGTCATACTGACCGTGTTTTGTTTCACGACATTTTAGGTATATGATGATATACATGATAAGGGACATGAAGATGAAGATGAAACCATGTGAAGACATTAATCTAAGTAAGGAGGATTTAGATAGACACTTCTTCTCTATGTATATTTTTGGTAATGGATTTTCATGTAAGCATTTTGTAATTAATATTTATGAATTAATGAAATTGTTTTTATTACTTATTATTTTCTAAATATGTATCCTTGGGGATATAGATAATGACTCTCAACTTGAAGGTCTTTCCTAAATTGGGGGACGTAGAAAGTGAGGTCGTTACATCCTCCAACTTGGATAAGAAATTCACAGGATCATCTTCCATCTCCTCACTCTCAATATCATCTGCCTCCTCCTCCTTATTGGTATGTGACCCTGAACTTGTATCCAAGTTTAGAGGCACCATCTCAACTGGCATGTCCTCCTCTTATACTTCAATCAACAACTAGCATCGAGCGGGTTGTTGAGCAGCATGTGGCTGGGCTGATGAAGTAGAATGCCTCACTGGAGTAGGTCGTGGAGGAAAGCATGAAGATGATGTAGTAGCCACTTTCTTGGCTCTTCTTTCTTGGGTTGGCGCGTCAACATTGATAGAATTGATCATGTTTTCCAATTCTTCTTCTTCCTCCTCTTCGTCAAGGTTGTTGTAGCTTGGATCTGAGGTGTGGTGGCTTGAGGAGGATCTGAGATGGGAGCCACTCGCATGTCAACCTTTGAAGAGATTGAGAAATCAAGTTAGAGTGAGACGTGAGGTTGTGTGAGGTGGGGTGATGTTGGAGGCCTATTTGGTGTGGCTTTTGCCTCCGATGAACATACTCACGGTCTTCTCTACCCCTTTCTTGTTTGCCTTGCTCGTTCTCTTCATCCTTGCAGCAAAAAATGTGGGAATTGAAGGAATAATTAGGGCTTTCGCACCTTGGGCAGGTTGGGGCAAAATCTCCTTGGAGATGGGGAAATGGAGGTTAATGGAGGGTGGAGAAAGTAGATAGAGGTAGGGGAAGATGAATGGAGGGTGAGGGAAGCTCAAATCCAAAGTTTGAGAGCAAGGGGAGGCAATTTGAGGAAGATGGAGATGTGTCCTAGTTGCCCTAGCTGTGAAACGACCGCTCTAGGTCACGCAAATGATGTGGGGTCGTGTTGAGGAAAGAAAAAGCAGGCTACTTAAGTGTTGGGCTCGGACCAGCATGGCCATTTTGGACAGTAAGGTCATTCTGGTGAGGCACCAATACTGTCGTGTTGGTCAAAATAGTCTTGTTGACCGAGTCCAAAACTTAAGATTTCCCTGTAAAAATGATTGTGCAGCACGGCCGTTCCACACCAGCATGGCCGTGTTGGTACTTCCAAGTTGAAAAATCTTCAAAAAATCTCAAATCTCTCAAACATTCATAATACAATCAATAAATTCGATCTACTTGATATGTCAGCAATACTTTTCACTTCAAATTCACCCCATTTCTCAAACTTTTTCTTGTTTTACTTGTCTCGTCATAAAAACTAAAACAAAATTGTTGACACAAGTGTGTGTGCCTTTTGGAAGAATAAAAATGTAACAAAATAAGAGGGTTTTGATAATCTCAAACCACGTGGGTTGCCTCCCACGAGTGCTAAATTTAGAGCCTTCATCCGGTTTTGTTTCTCTTTATTCATCAAGTGTCGACACCTTAGGGGTCTCTTTCCTCCTCTAAAGTAACCCTTTCTAGAGCTTTGACGATATGGGCTTCATCCCATGGAGTGGACATTGATCGAAAATAATGGCTTGCCAGCCACTGTTCTTAGAAATTATGGTAATCCAAGTTGGTACATAGATCATCATCACTCAACCTTTGTCTTTCTTCCTCAGTGAACATAAAGAAGTCTCTCTTCATCCTTCGATAAGTGATTGTCAGAGTGTCTGCACGCACGTTGATTTCAGCACCAGATATGGACAAGAAGGGTCTTTCCAAGATAATGTAATCTTTCCCCTCAATTGGGTTGATGACCATGATCAAAAAATCAGTTGGAAAAGCAATGTTCACCCTTATGTCTAATGACAATATCACATTTGTCAGCATGCCCATAGGCATTCTCCTAGATCTGACCCCCAGTATTACGATACAATCTATTGGTTTCAATTTTTCTAATCCAAACTGTATGTATATGTAAAATGGTATGATGATCATGGTTGAGCCCAAATCTGGGATATTATGCTCGACAGGCTGGTGATTGATGTAGAAATAATAAGAGGGGTTCTTGGGTCATCCCTTTTGTCTGGAAAGTGATACCCCATGTTGAATTTCACATGTTTTGTATTAATGATTTCTTTGGATGGCATTAGTACCACTTTCCTCCTCTCTGTGAAAACAACCTTAACCAAGGAGAGGAATGTTTGGATACCTACCATCCTTTGTTTCAATGTCCTTAAATATTTCATGATATAACCATGTTTCTCTTGGGGGAAGGGGCCTTCTAGAGCATCATGGGAATATTGACAACATGATAAACCTCTTTCGCATAAAGTTGTGAACCTTGGGGTGGTATGATGGTAATTCTTGTCTGATTGGGTAGGTCTTGGGATGTCATTCACTCCTCATAGAATGTCATATCAAGTCTTATATCTTTCAAAATGGTTGGGATAGTGAAAGTTTGGGTAGCCATGGAACTTCTATAAAATGGTGGGGCAGCATATTCTTCATTTCCAAACAAGGATAGAACAAGTGGGTGTGCATCCCCAAGCAAAGGTGAAATATTGGGAGTCATTTTCTCAACAAAAGGTGGGACACTTAGCATCGTCTTCTCAAGAAATGGTGGGGGAGTTTGTGGAATCTTCAATGGTGTAGCAAGAAATTTGATGCAGTGGGCACTCTCTAGAAAGAATGGGACAATAGGATCTTTGATGCTCTTAGCTTCTCCACAAGACTTCTCTGGTAGTGGTTCTTCTTCACGAACCTTAGTCACCATTTCCTCCCTTTCCATGAATTTTCTAACAACCTTTTACCCCATGTGACAGACACCATATTCACTTTCTCAAAGGAAGAGGGGGGAGCTAATGAGGATGGTGGTGGCAGTGGTGGTGGTCTTTGGTGAGGGGGGTTTGCGTTTTGGATAATGAAAGTTGGTTTTATGGGGGTGTTGCAAAGGGTATTGATATTAACAAGGCAGCTATTGGTGTGGTGAAGCTGGAGTGTATTGGTAGTTGAATGGGGGTTGTAGAGGTGGAGGAGCATAGGGGTTAGGAGGTCCTTGGTATTCTTGAAGAGTGGGTGCTTGGCCTTATGGTGGGATATAAGCACTTTGAGTAGTGCTCACATAGCCACCATCATTGTTCGGGTTGGACATGGGTTGGGAAGGGAGTCTTTCGTCCTTAAGGAGGGCTAGTGAAAGTGAGATTTGATCAAGTCTTTGCTCGAGGCGGATAATATTTTATCCTTGAGTGGACACATCTTTCTTCACATCATCAAGGCTCCTCAATCTTCCCAAGACTTCATCTTCAAACCTTAAACTATGTCTTGGCCCTTGATGTTGTCTCGATTTCTCTTTCCCATCTTCACCTTGTTGTTTCTATGAGAAATTGGGGTGATTCCTCCATTCTGGGTTGTAAGAGTTTGACATTGACCCTTGGTAATTGTGGTTGTCGAAAGATAGCAATGCCTTCACTTCTTCATCAACAGACTCAATGACCATGGTGGATTGTCTTGTGGAATCGCCAACTTGATCCTTCATCTGGTTCATCACATCATCCAAGATCTTTACAATTTAAGGATTGACGTCGTCTCTAACTGGAACTATAGGGTGAGGGGGAGGAACTCATTTCCTGTCAAGTTGATCTCCCTTGTTTGAAGCTCAGTAGTGTGAGTTTTTAGCAAGGTGCTCGAAGAGGAATCAATAGTAGTCTGGTCAACTCAACAAGTCTAGTATAGAATGTCTACACTAGCTGCCATAGAGGGACTTCATGGTGAGGGCAATCTCGCAGGAGCTTTTGAAATATTTCCCATGCCTCATGAAAAGGTTCATTTTCCTTTTGTGTGAATGATGTTATGCATCTCCTTATCTGAGTTAGATTGGATATTGGGTAGAACATATTTAGGAATTCATTCTTTACCGCCATCCACTTCACTAGCTCAAGCTTGGACATGTACCACTCCTTAGTTATTTCTTTGAGGGAGAAAGGGAAGAGGGTTCTCCTTATGGAGTCGTTGGTGGCGGTAGGCATGTGGAATGTGGAACAGGTCTCTAAGAAAGCATCAATGTGGTGGTATGGATTCTTGTTCTCCATCCCACAGAAAGTGGGTAGGAGTCTAATAAGGGCTGGTGGGATGGAGAATTATTGAACCAGCATTTGGTCAATAAGGGTAGCGATGGGTGAGGTGTAGTTTCTTGGGTGAAGTACTCATGGAGGGGGCAGTTGGATTGTGGTTGAACATTCCCATGAGGTTCTTCCTCTCTATCTCCCATTTCACCTACTTGATGTTGTGGTGACGATGTTGGCATCTTTTTCTATCTATATTGGGGTCAAAAGGAACCAAGGAAGTAGAAGTCAAACGTCTGCCAAGCATGCATATTTACCACCTGCACAATACACAAACAAACAACAAGAGCTAAGTTAGAAAACAAGTATGCAAAAGTAAGCAAAGAATAAAGAATAGCAATGGTTAGGATAGTAGGAAAAGCTAACCTACACTAACTAGCCAAGTCGAGATCCTCTATTCCTCGGCAACAGTTCCAGAAAGCTTTGTGTGTTTTTTCCAAGGTCACACACTAATCAACTAATGGTGGCTAGATGCAACCCAGGGCTAGGACAAACACATGGGGATCTTTCAAATTTATATTGGACCTAGTCTAACACACTTCCTTAAGCCAATCACACGTTACCCGCAAGCGCACAGGGTCATGTTGTAGTATAGGCAAGTAGTAAGAGAAGGTCGATCCACATGGAGAGGGGGGCACTAGAGCTAGGTTAGGGTACTATGTTCCTAAAGCGGGGTGTAGGGTTTTTAGGGTTTGTTGGTGGTTTTGATTGATTACTCTAATGTTTTAAGAAATTGAAAGAAAGAGAAGAAACTAAGTTATCAGAAACCCTAAGTTGCCCTAAGCAAGTTAAGTCTAATTAACAAGACAAGATAAGACAATTAACTAATCAAGAGCAAGGAACTGCAACTAAGCTACACTAGACTAACAATGCTAGTTAACACCCAAGAGACAAGTTAAGAACTAAATCAATTAATGACCAAGATTATAACTAACTATAAATATTAGTACTGACAAGCTCAAAAGATCACTAACTACTCAAACAAGACCTAACTATCAAGAACTAATAAATTGACTAAGAGGCAATAAAGGCAATTAACTAAGCTAGCATTAACAAGATAAAAGAACAAGATAGGTTTCAAGCAATATTAGTGAGGGGTGGGTCATTTCGAAAATGATACTAAGATATTAGTTGGGGGTTAACATATCATGTAAGTATTATATCTTCAATCTAGATTGCCAAACCAAACAACAAGGCAAGTGCTATTGGAATTTACCCTAAGCTACTAGTTGGGAAAGTAGGGCTAGGTGTAATTTTAATAGGACTTGGAAAGTCTATGTTTCTAGGGTAAGAGTTATAGGGAAATTGATAGCTAAGGATAGGAATGGGGGTAGAGATGAGGGTGTTTCACCCCATGTTACTCCCCATCTAGACTTTAGAAAACTCTTGGCAATTGCACTAATCACTCTTACACTAGCTACTTAGATCTCACACCTATTTGTAGGAGAAAGGATGTGTATATGGGAATATAGGGTGCTATCAAGGGATCTACTGGTTGGACCTAGGAGCAATTCCTAAGATAGACACATACAATTCATTTTCCCCTAGAAATTAGGTGTTTTCAAACATCATATAACAAGAAATCCATGTTTAGAAGCACAAATCACAAGTAAGATAATGGTAAATGAGATAGAAGAAAGAGACAATCATCATAGAATGGAAATATATTCATTACAAGTTATTTTCCACCAACATGGTATCAAAGTAACATTTTAGCCACAAACATCCCACCACATAGGGCTTAGCTACACATAATCAAGAAAAAGAGCAAAAAGGAAACAAGAAAGAGGTAGAAGATCATGGTAGCTTGTGGAAGTGCCTACTTCTTCACATCCTTATTGTAGAAGCTTGTGCACCTCCCTCCAAGGATGGAAATGGCATGGAAGGAAGTGGTTTGGTGGTGAAAATCCTAGAAAACTAGTGTTTTTGGGTGGAAATGTGGTAGATATGGAAGGAGATGGGTTGGTGGAGCTCTTGAATGCATGAAAGGTGGCAATGAATGCTAAGAGAAGCTAACCTCATGTTGTGGCCGCTACCCATGTATGTATAGGTGGTGGTGGAAGCACTAGGGTAAGTGGGGGTAGTGTTGGAAATTCAATGCAGAAAAGATAAGTATTAGGTGGCAGCACGGTCGTGGTGGGTGGGGGTCAGCATGCTCGTGGCGGTAGAGAACGGCCATGGTGGGCAATGGACAATGTCAGGTTGGAGGGGGTGAAATGAAGTTTGGTAGCACGGCCATGGTGGGGACTAGGTAGAACGGTCATGATGGGTAGCACGATTGTGGTGGGTGAGATGGAATGGATGTTATTCTATTCAACACGCTCGTTCTAGACTTTGGCGGCATGGATGTGCTGGCTAGCACAACCATTTTGGTGGCTTCTTGACACGACCATGCTGGGTAACACGATCGTTCTGCTTGAGTTGTTGTGTTTTGTCAATACTTGAGGTGTTACTATGATTTTGACGTTAGTGAGCACGGCCGTTCCTTGGCACCACAGTCTTGTTGGGGTCTTTAGTAGCATTTTAACTTTAATCTTCATCATCCATGGAGTTCTTTGCTTAGGTTGACCCTTGGCAGCCAAGGGTAGGTTAGGGAAGCTTTGGGGTCTTCTTTGGACCCCTCTATCTCATTCATCCATCCAAATGTAGTCCAGGTACCTGAAAAACATGCAAAGAACGTCCATAAGTGCATTTGATAGAAAAATACATGTTGAGGGAATAAGCTCGCATTCTAACATGTTTAGATGTGATAATAATGTAAAAAGACACAAGATAGCCCAAATGGAAAGAAAGCCCTATTAGGGCTAGGTATAAATCTGACTCACAGTCACAGTTTGAACAACAATTTGATTAAATAAAACTAGACACAAAAAATGTGGTAAGCCTAAACCTATCTGGATGAGATCAACTTACAAAAATAATATGACCCATATTCAGAAGAAGAAGAAGAAATGTGGCAAACAAAGTGGTGGTTTGAATCAATGGAAAATCATCACAATCCAATCTCAAAACAAAAAACATAATTAAAGCTAAGCTTGGAAATTGACCCACAATTCAGTAAAAATATTTTGTGACCAACCTGAAATGTTTGGAAGTGACATGGAAAACATGATTCACATGTATATGAAATCCATGCTAGCATGAATTGGATGTGTGCCTGAACTAAACATGACCAATCATAAGGACATGTCCAAATTGGCTTAGGAAAAGCCTCCTCTTTCTAAATCTATCGATCACGTGCCTATATAAGTTGTGCTTATACAGGGATACATTTTGAGAGAATACAATTCCAAGTAAAAATAGGGAGACAAATATATTGGCCATAGGTGATTCACAAGGGCCACAATATGATGTAGTCTACAGGTCCATAAATATGAAGGAATGAATGCATGCTAATGTAAAAATTATTGTTGGCCCCATGTCAACTTGTAGTAGTCCCACAAAAAATAAAGGTCAGGTGGCAAGGGGTAGTTGATTCATGTCACATTAAAACCTAAAAAAATGTCATATACATTGGGAACGATTCCATGAATATGAAGGAATGCATACTAATCAATGATAAACCATGCTCCAAAGAGCAACCTAAAATTTTGACAAATACATAGGGTCCATGTTCATGTCTTTTGGGTAGGTTTACCTAACTTTAACAGTCACAAATTTGATAAATATTAGTAGCCCAAGGTCAAATACAAGTGGTACCACAAAGGATGAAGGCCATGTACTTAGGGACAAGTCATTCAGTTCACACTAATACCTAAAAATTTGTTAATAAATACAAAGGAATGCATAGTAAAAAATGACTAATAATGCTCCTAAAAAAATTAGTAGATGGGGTTTAACATTTGAAATGGTCTACATATTCAATATTAATCCAGTTGTAATTCAGTACAAACTCAGGTAAGATATTCAGTAAAGAATTAGGAAAACATTAAGGAGAAATGTGTACTTAAATTAAATAAAAATCATATCTAATATGTACTAAAAATGAGTACAAATTAAGGAAAGAAATTCAAGTTGTAACCAGGGTCTGACCATTCTTGTGTGACCGTAGAAAAATGTGCATAACTATAGTGAATGTGCATAACATGGGGCTAGGTTGTGGCCATTCTTGCTAGGTATATAACACTCATGTTTGACCTAACTAAAAAATATGGTTTTTGAACCATGTTTAGGATAAGGCATACCAAATGGAAATCATACCATGTTTAGGGATAGGACTAGTTAAACATGATTTGTGTACTTTCTGAACCCCTGCTTAGTCCCAAACATTCGTGGAACTAGGTTTTGAGTTATCTACACATGGAGGTAGTGACTCAAACTAGTCATAATATATGGTCTAGGTCGAAGTACGAAGCACAAGTATGTTCAACATTTGGGGTTAATACTTAACAATGCTTGAACAACAATACTAAATTAACTCAGAATAAATAATATCTACAAAGTTGTTGTAAAAAATGATTGGACCATAATGACATGTCCTAAAGTTTCTACACTTGATTTACATAAACCTAGCACAAGACCATAATAAGGTATTTGTACATTAACTAAGCAGGGATAGTTTGTTCAGGAAAAGGAGTAACATATGGAAACCATACCATATTTCGAGCTAGGTCTAATTAGACAGCTTGACCGCACCATATTGTAAATGAAACAGTTGGTGTGGGCACCAAAATTACTATAAACCTAGTGGGTTGTATGGAGCCAAGCAATCAGTTTGATAAAGAGTGCATAAATCAAACATGGACAATAGTTGGCTTATTGGGCCAAGGTTTAAATTACATCCACAAGTATGCTAACAATGCCTAGACAACGATACTAAACTAAGTTAAACAATATTTGGTCTAAACAATCAAAGTCATGAATCTTATGGGGAAAATGAGTAAACCATAATGACATGTCCTAAAGTGGAAAATATGGTCATGTAAAGGCGTACCAAATGTGAAACATACCTTGTTTAGGGATAGGTCTAATTCAACAATATGACCTGACTACACTATAAATAAAATAGTTGGTGTGGGCACATAATATTCAGTCACAACATCAAAGCGGTCAATTAATTTGGATAGGGATGAGTAAAACATAATGGTATGTCCTATCACAAACACCATGATAAGTAATTTGTACATGTAATGAACATGGATAGTATATTTAGGATAAGACATACAAAATGGAAATGATACCATGTTTAGGGATAGGTCTAATTAAACATTTTGGTCGTACCAAATGGAAATCATACCATTTTCAACACTTTTGGCTAATACTTGACAATGCATGGTCAACAATACTAAAATAATTGAGACGAAAAATAACAAATGGATTGGATTAAGACATATATAGTGGGTTGGATTCAAGATTGTATCGATGAACTTGACTTTGGCACTAGGATATAGGGGGGTAGAAATGGGGAAATGGGAATGGATAAAGGGGAGAGGCATTAGGGAAATAAAGTTGGGTTGTGTTTAAAAATATCATTGGTTGTTTTCAGACATATATCATGGAAAAAAGCATTTGTACTAGGATAAAGTGAAAATGAAATAGGGAAATAAAAATGGATAGAGGGGAAAGGATAAATGAAAATAAAAAATAGGTTGGATTCAGACATGATTCATGGGATGTTTTCACACATAAATCATGCAATTGTGGTGGTACTAATTGAAGTAGAACAAAAATAGGGGAATGAGAATGGATACATTTCAATAACCAACCATATTGGGCAAAATAAACTAGAGCATCGGAGCAGGAATCAAGCATCATAACATTTACTTGCTTGTGAATAATTAAATGTAAAAATATAAGAGTGGTGTCATAGAAAAATGGATGATTTTATTCGAGCTTAAGCATATTCACCAAGTTCTATATGGGTAATTTATGTCTATGGACAATCATTCTGATGAGTAATGTAGAGCATACAAATACAATCGATAAACAACCAATCTATACACAATAATATTCAAGAATGATGGACAACAGTAGAAAATATTCAGGCAATGCATCATGTTGGGTGATTTTATACAAATCACATTAGACAGATATGATCACATGGATATTATTCAACATCAAATCTGTGTTATAAGACTTAGATATTACACAAACAACATTGGAAACCCCTATTTTCACAAACAAGAGAGTAATGGGGTTAGATTTAAACCCAATGGGAAGAAGTTGTCGGATGAGATCTAATATATGTACGATACATCCGAGAAAGAGTGAAGAGCACCCATATAATCCGCCACAACGCCACAAGAATGATTCAAGTTGGATACAGAAGAAGAAACAGATGTTGTTGGTACATATAGACAAAAATGGCCAGCAAAAACTCAAATTTAAGATGGAAACTGAGGTCAGAAGTTGGTAGTAGAGGTCTTCCTACCCCTCCAAAGCAGAGCAGATCTCGGAGGATGGATCAGACTGCAGCACGAGAGAGAATGGGAACAATGGTGGGAGATCGGAGAGTTTTCAACTTGGTCAACATAACCCTCAATTCAAAGGAGGTCAACGACCCCTGGTACAAGGTAGGGTTCTGAGGTCTGGTAGTGCTTAACGAGAAGATTTAAACAGTGGTTAAAAGATGATGTGAAAATCAAAAAAGATAAGAAAGTTGGAGCATCACTAACCAAGTAACCAGTCTTTTCGCCACCTAAGAACACCTTTCGTGCCCGCAGTGGTAGGGGCATGTGCCTCCATGTTGGCAGACCTGCTCACGGATGGCTTCTGAGGAAAAGCTAATAAAGTGGGCTCGCCGCTGCAAACCCAAAGGAGGATACAAGTCTTCGTCGACCATCAGCCATTGCCAAGGAGAACACAACACCGCCCATAGAGACAAATCACACTGACGCTCGACAGCGGAGAGGAAACGAGAAGACGGAGCCAACAGATGGGGGAGATGGAGCGAGGTGTTACGGGCTGCCACCGTGAATAGGACAATGCTAAACCATATTGGTTTTCCCAATCCCGCCTAGAGTAGAACCGAGATAGTCCAGATTTTCGTCTACGGAATCTTAAAAGCGTTCGGTTTTGCCTCTTGCAATGAAACACAAATCTATCCCAACCCGGTACGAGTTAGGCTGACATGGCACACAAGAACATGGCCTAAATCAGATCTAGTCCCGAAACCAAACAAGGGCTTAACGAATCAGGAAGAGAGGATTACAATTAGCCTCCCAAAAGAATTTAGAATCGAAACGGAAATTATTGCCAAGAATCAGAGGCTCCGTTTCGGAGGGCAGCCACCACCAGCTGCAGTGCCGGCGGTGCATCCCGAATACCCAAATTAAGGAGAAGGACCTCCTTGAGGTAGCATCTAAAACAAGGAGCAGTCACCCCCCCCCCCAACACGCCCTCCAAGAGCCTTGTTTCTGCCCTCATGACCATGGAGCTGCTGCTAGTATCACCAGCAACACGAAAACCACCATCGGTGCCGGGACCACTTGGCCTTCATGCAGAAGAGAAGACGAGGATCTCTAAAATGTCGGTTTGAGATTAGATAGCGTGCGGACGATGTTATATATATGTACCCCTCCGGCCCTCCCTCATATGGTAGTTGGGTGGGTGGCGGACTTAGTTGTCAGACATATTTTCCACGGTGAGCGATCTTCTCGTCCCATTGACTTTCGAACCAACGAAGAAATAGAAACGTGGATATGTATATAAACATCATTATTCAGGTTTGCATATTACATTGACGCGAGGGCTTTTCTCCCAAGCATGAGCTAAAAATTACCGACTAGAACCTTCAACCGTATGAAGCTACATGGATTCTTCCTGCAGTGTTGGGCGTACCCGTCAAAGTGCTCTTAACTAGAAAAAATGCCATTCACGACAAAATAAACAAACTGCAAAACTGTACCGTCTTCAATATCCGTCCTGCGTACAACCAGCTTACAACAAATTGTTGACATCTGCATACATATACATGAACCAGCATAACTGCAGCGGGCTTTATTAAACTAAATATCTACAACTTCAACTCTTGTTCAAATACTTAGTGACTTGCTTGGCAAAGGCAAGGGACTTGCCTTCATTGCTGCTCATAAACCATTCCCTCTCGGCACGCCGTTGGTGCTGGCGGGCGTTCTTTGCCCTTTTCGGGGCCAACCGCATATCCCTCTCCAAGAAAGCCAGCCGGAACTTCTCAGCTATTGGCAGCTCAACCTCCTCACCAGGCACTGGCGCTTTTACAGGCGGAGACGGAGTTTTAGGAGTCAACCAGACATTAGACCAACCCGCGGGATCTATGTCCTCCACTATGGCATGATCCAATACTCTGTTTGGCAGCGCTACATCAGGGACTTCCGCTCCATGTATCCTAAGCAAGGATGGCTTGGGATTGACCGTGATTCTGGGGCATTCTGCAGCTAAGGTTTCCAGTGATTTCTTATCTATCATTGGCTGGAAAAAGGTTTTTCACAAAAATACACAGATATCAAATATAAAACAAAACTGGTATTCATTCAGATAGATAGTTTGATTGAATGTCTTATGAGGCATAAATGAAAATTTCTAAAAAGAGTTGATGTCTAGTTTAACTAGTGCATAGGCTTTTACCCAAACAAGCCACCGCAGTGATTCAGCTCCACTTGATATGATGGAGGTATCCAGTTCCTCCCATGAGTCCTCTTCAACAGTCATAAGTTTAGGCATGAATAGACCAATACATCTGCGCATGGTTAACTGACTATTTGGACAACCCCTACAATCATGAGATAAAATTACTTCATTGGAGGTCATTACACGGTAACTACCACTTTTGGGGTAAGATACTAAGTTCACAAAGGTGCAAAATGATACTAAACCAAGCAAACAACTGCATCTTTTCTATGTAATCGGTACCCCTGGATGAAGGTGATGATACCATCACCATAGGAAATCAGGCGATGATCTAAAGACAGAAAGCTAATCAGTCGTCATATCTAATACGGTATAATCCTACAGTAACTTTGGAAAAAACTATTTGCAAATACAGTAAGCAGTCACAATACTAATTTGAAACGAGCATATGGTATGGAACTGTTTCCACCAGCAGGGCTGAACCAGACTTGAATAGTTGTGGGGGGGATAGAAAGGAGTGATTGAACGACGGACTTTTGCAGCTATTCTTCAACTCTATATTGAGTTCAAAAGTATCACGGTGAACATGACTAGTTCATGTGAATCTGTTTGTTGGTCTTATGCCCCTGTTTGGTTCGGGATTGGGATTCTGTAGTCAGGATTGGGTTAGTCGGGTTAGTCTGTAGATCTGGATTGGGTTAGTCTAGATCCAGTCTGATTTTGCTTGGACCCAGTCTGATTCTAGTCAAATGGTCAGGATAGAGTCAGAAATCAGTCTGATTCTGTTTGGCAACCGGTCAGGATTCAGTCTGATCCTGTTTGGCAACCAAGTCAGGATTTGGGTTGATTCTGTATTGATTTTAATATAAAACTGTTTGGATGACAAAAGTATTATATGATAGTGCACACAGAATATGCATTTCAATATATATATATATATATATATATATATATATATATATAACTTGAGTATGATAAGTTTTGTATGTATGGACAAAGTATGCTTATTATGGTAGAGAAATCCTTGTACCGCTTCACTCTTTTACTTAGAAGGAGATATATATCCACTTTAAATTTGTGGATAAAATAACAAAAATCATACAAAGTGCTTAATTTTATATACAAATTCAAGCATGAGAACTTGTTCTCTTCATTTAAAATTAACCCAAAGACGTAGTATAACAATTAAATCCTGAAAGGATACATTTGTTTGGAAAAGTAGAGATTCTACTCCATAGTCAAATTCAAAATGTCACACAAAAATATACTAACACACGATGTACCTCACATATTACAACATTTGAGGATGTGGAGAAGAGTTGTTACCGATCTTTGCGGATGATGAGGCTATGGCAGGCTATTGATGATGATGGATCAGCAGCGGTGGCGGTGTGGGAGAGATGGAGGGTCGGGTGGGAGAAGCGAAGGTCGGTTGAGAGACCGCAGCAGCAGCAGCAGCAGTCCGAGTAATTATACTATTTGCAGCGCTGACGGTGGTTGAAGGAGCAACAACAGCTGAATTTGTAGAAGGGAACAAATCCATGGATGGGGCTGAAGAGGCGGACAAGGAGGAGAAAGTGAGAAAGGACGGGATGGGCATCCGCCGATCTGCGGTGCCTCCGCCAAACTGCCTGGGTCTGTGCTCCATCCGCCGATGGAGATCTTGGCATGTGCTTGTTGTGTTCGCTAGCTAGCTGTTTCAGTTTTGTAACGGTCGGCGCAGCACCGGCACAAGTGACAAGCGGTGTGTTCTTCGGAAAGGTTCTTGGAGAGGGGAGTTGGGAGGAGAGAGGCGATGAGGGGAGTCAAAGAGGGGAGTCGGAGGCGAAGAGGGGAATCAGGGAGGGGAGTCGGAGGAGAGAGGCGAAGAGGGTAGTCGGGAGGAGAGAGGCCAAGCGGGGAGTCTGGTTTCTCGGGAGAGGAGTCGGATCACGGGAGGAGAGAACAACCGTAAATCAGATTGGGAATCCAAATCCTGCTCAGAGAAGGACTGACTTGGTCCGGTTTTTGGGGTTACCGAACCCAAAACGGAGGTCGTTATTCCATTGTCAACCAAACACCAAACCGACCTAACCCAAGCTGGATTTAGCAGACGTGGCACAAAAAGACAACGCTTAATCCCGACTCGGTCCCAAACCAAACAGGGGCTATATGATGTATTAAATGAAGAATTGTTTTTGTTTAATAAATTTATAAAATATAAATATACACTCTACTAAGATTAGATTAAAATAAATAATGATGGAACACAATACATATATTTGTCTAGGTGTCTCAAACTTGTGAAACTATATATGGATATTTGTTAGGAAGATTTTAGTGTACTATGTTAGTGATGTCTAAATTATTATGTAAATATGAAGTTATTGATTTTGTTAATAGCTACTTTCAAAAAATATATATACTTATTGATTGAGTACTTTGAACTGATTTGTCATGTATGTTTTAGATATCATATACTAGAAATATTTTGTTACATAAAAAATTCCTGCATAAAAAAGAAAATGTGTCGGTAAGGTCAATAACGTTTGTAGATATTTTCTAAAGTACATACATGGTTTCATTCTTAACGTTTCTTTTGAGAGATGTTTTCTTGATATGCAAAAACCTATTTTCATAGTTTAGGAATTCAATTGTCATCCAAAGTTGAACCAGATGTATCTAAAAAGAGGCGATATTTTATAAAATTCCCTAATAAAAAGTAGCACATCAACAAGTTACTTTACAAAATATTATAAACAAAGAAATACATAGTTATGACTACAAGATTAAATAAATGGTCTTTCCTAGACTCACTTTACATTACAGAAGGTGGATAATCTACTTCCATTCTTTATATAAAGAGCAATTAGGATTTTAGTGAGTTTAATGAATTATTTGTAAAAATCTGCTGCTAAGGGGTTGATTAGAATTTTGAAATTTATCTACAACTATAAGCAAATGTTATTGTTATAAATATTTATTTGATAACAAGTACTTGACTAGAAATAAATTGAGCAATGAGGAGTTATAAGAAAAAAAGGACTTAATGATTGTTTCGATATGGGACTTTTGAAGTTTAAAAATAAATAATTTTTTGAAAAGAAATAATTAGTTATATTTTACTAACATTAGAAAGTACATTAGTATTCATCTAGCAATATATGACGGTAAGTGCCATCGTTTCAATCTTTGGAAACTTAATAAAATGTGAAACCTTGACAAGATGGGCTACAATTATAAACTATTAAGAAAATAATGGTAAAAGAAAGGATAAAGGGTTTTTCTTAAACCTGCTTTAGTTTAGTATTATTTTTTAAAACATTTTTATTGTAGCATTTAAAAAGAAAATTAATAATTTATTCAGTTTAATGACAACAATCACAGAGCCATTTGTAACTATTAACCGAAAAACGGACTAGAACAAGACCCATGGTTTTGATCTTATTATGCACTATTCCAATAAGTATGCTAAGTGTTATACATGACAACATGTTAATTTATTCAGTTTAATGACAACATGGTTCACAGAGCCAACAGGACCCGAGTTTCGATCATGTGACCCATGGTACCACCCCACCAGGCTTTACGAGTTGGGCTACTAGTTAAGCTCCATACATGTAACATGTTATACATGTATATTTATATGTTTACATATTAATATATGTAGGCAAGGAAGAAAATGACCGATTCCAACGCCATTTTGATGGCCACAGAAACAGAAATTTTGACAAATTTCGACAAATGCATTCACGGCATTTCAACGGCCAAATGAACAAATTAATTAATGAATTTTTACCTGAACGCTACTAGTGTAGATCTATTCAAATATGCAATCATATTTCACAATGGATATGTGTGGGGGGTACACTCGTATGAGTGAAGCAAGCTGAATTGTTTTGATGGGGAGTTTGATGTCAAATTCGATAGTGAAGTGAAAGGATTAAGTCATCATAGTTTGCAAGCACAATATATAGACTTGAAGACACAAATTTTTGGAAAGATATATGGTCTAGGATGGTAGGAGCTTTAGGTGAAATGACATGTTGTACAGAAGCATTTTTAGTTTGTGAGTGAGTATTATGGAAATCACAACTTACTACAAGTCTGCTATCAATATATATGCTTTATGTGTTATGTTGTGTTGTGTGTTTTGTTATGTTTTATGTTGCATTGTGTTTTATAATGAGCTTTAGACTTGTCATGTCTTTAGCTTTTCTTTTATCCCACATTGCCTAGTTATGTTTCTCTCTTACTCTCTTATCCTATACAGAGAGTGCATTGTATTTATTTAGATATATCAAATAAAGCTCTCTTTGTATATGGTATCAAACGTGTTCGACCCCCCTTAATCGACCCCCCACCCCTCCCATCGATCTCCACCTCCACCACCTTCACCTTCACCTCCACCATCTAACCAACCTCCACCTTCACCTTCACCACCCATCGACCTCCACCAACACCACCACCACCTTCTCCATCCATTGACCTCAACCACCCACCAATCTCTTCAACTTCTAATACCCCACTGACCTCCCATCAACCCCTTTCACTTCCATCACCCCATCAACCTCCCTTCAACTTCCACCACACATCGACTTCCAAGCCCATCGACCTCCCGTCGACCTCGAAGCTCATTGGCCTCACCCCATCAACCTCTACCTCCACCACCCCTCGACCTTCACCTCATCGACCCCCACTCCTCATCGACCTCCACCCCTCATCGACCTACACTCCATCGACCTCCACCCCTCCTCGACCTCCACCACTCCTTGACCTTCACCTCATCGACCTCCTCACCTCATCGGCCTCCACCCCTCATCGGTCTCCACCCCCATCAACCTCTTCTCTCCTTGATCCTTTCAACAGATTCCACAATAGCAAGTTGAAGACCTAAAAGTAACACCACCTTTTCTGCTTACGCCACATGGTGAAGTAAATCTCATATCGTGGCGGCATAGGTCTTTCCTTCTGGTATCTACTGTCCTATGCGGGTTTTTCAGATATTTTGCTGCTATCTACTGCCCCTTAGTGTGTGAAAAACCACTAGAGGGGGGGTGAATAGGGTTTTATGGATATTTTACAATAATTTAACTCAAACAACCACAATTGAGATAAAAAGGAGACAAGGTGTTTAGAGTGGTTCCAACCTTAACAAATACTAAGGCAGTCAATCCACTACCCGGTTGCTTACCCAACTGGGATTTTGAAAGTATTAAATTTTATTACCTCGCAAGGATATTACATAAAATTACAATACTTTCTACACCCTTTGGATAGCCTTCACCTTGAAGTAGTCTCACCAACCTTGAAGCAGCCTTCCTTGAAGTAATTTCAAGCTCCCCCTTGAAGTAGCCTTCCTCTTGAAGTAGCTTCCCTTTGAGACAACCTTCTGGAAGTAGTCCAAAGATCTCCTTCTTCACCAAGAAGATCAAACTCTCTCCAATCCTAGGAGTAGCAAGGAGAGTACAAGAAATAAGAAAGAACAAGAAAGGAAATGGAAATTACAATTACCACTTGAAGCACAAGGCTTGATTTCCTATATCAAGTGTTTTAATCTCCTAACCAATGAGTATGGAAGTGTAGGTTTAGTGGATAGGAGATGTTAGCCTATAGAACACGAATTTGGAGCAAAGGGAATGAGTAGCAAGTACTAGTGTTGCTCAATTGCTCAAAACAGATTGTCAATTGCAAGTATGAAAGTTCAAGTACTGCACAAGTGTATTTTGGGTGTCTATGGCTTGTCCTATTTATAGGAATGGCCTATGGATGCTTAAGGACGTTCTAGACACTTTCTAGGAGGTTCTTAGTGCTTAACTAGCCGTTAGGTAACCATTAGTTGCTTTAACAACAGCTAGTTAATCAACTCTGAAAAGTGCAGACAGAACTCATCTCGGTCGAAGAATTGTCGACCGAGAGTCCTTCTCGGTCGAGGACTTGTCGACCGAGGGACTGTCTGGGGCAAGTGTGTATAACGTTCTATTCCAACTCCCAACTACCTTGTCTGCTGTGTCTAACAGCTACCTGGGTCTTTCTCGGTCGAAGAGTTTGTCGACCGAGAGTGTCTCGGTCGAGAATTTTGTCGACCGAGATTAACCTTGTTTCAATGTTTTAAACTAAGTACTAAGTGTGTGTATGAATGTGCAGTTGTGACACTATTTTAGGAGATGACCTATCTAAGTGTAGTGATTAGCTAGGGAAGACCTAACGCTTGATTTACATGATGTCTAAGTACTTGTACATTATATATCTTGTACAAGTTTTTACATTTGATTACAATCATGAATTAAAGCCATTTGAGCATATAGATCTTCCAAGTAATTTGTCATCCACCTAATTCCTGCAACACTCAAGTAGCACGTTAGATCCACAAGAATGAAATGTTTGTCATCATCGAAACAAAGGGATTATAATAATGTCCGATTTAGCCAACAGTGTGAGAGTTCTCGGACCTATTGATCTCGATCTGCTACTGCTATATACTGCCCCTATGCGGCTTTTTCATATTTGTTGATCCAGATCTGCTACTTCTACTGCTTTTTCTACTTCTCTGTGTGCGTCACCACTCTAGCTTCCACGGGGACTACAGATCTTCTTCCGTCATTGTGTGTAACGACCGCGAAACTCGACGGATTAAAGTACCACCCTTGGTCAGCATCATTTGAACTATATGTTAAAGCCCAAGGACGCTTTTCCCATATTTTTGTTGATGCTCCAATCCCTCTTGCTACTACAGCTGATGGAAAAGCCAACCAAGCCTACGCGCAATAGTCTAAAGATGATTCCGGCATTACGACGTGGATGTTGAATAGTGTCAAACCAAAAATCAGCTAGTTTCTCATTCGCCGTCAAAATGCCAAAGTTGTGGGGGATCAGATATACCCATATGTATTCTCACTAGCAAAACCCAAAGAAGGTCTTCGAGATCTTCAAGAATCTGGCGAAAACGGAGTATTCACCTGATGGATCTGTCAAAGACTACTACAACCAATGTTCGGCATTATGGGATGAATACGAAGTATACCATCCCCCCTCTTCTGACATCAAAGAAGTTCAGAGACAACAGAACGAACTTCAAGTAATTAAATTCCTAGTTGGTCTCCTTTCGTCCTTTCCTAATGTTGTTGACCAAATCTTATCTATTGATCCCTTACCCATATTATGGGTTCTCAAGCGCGTTCAATGCCACCCTCTCGTGTCTTCATTGTCTGCTACTTTTTTTATCACTCAGTTCTTGTCATCCGCTCCTATGACTCGGGTCAAGGACGTGGATGTGGCCGCGGTCGTTGTCGCGATGGGTTGTGCCTATGGTAATCCTAGACGTGGTCCTCCACCTGGCTCTAGACGAGGCCAACAGCAACTTACTATTGATAGCTGCCTCTGCACCTTATCTGGGTGCACGAACCACACTGAAGACCATTGTTGGATAAAGCATGGCGAACCTCCCTAGGCAGACCAGGTATCCTCTGTTGCCTCTAAAAATTCAATTGTTGCATATAGTTCAAGCCAATCCACAGTTGAACGGATTCGCTCAGAGTTTGAGAAGCTCCTCCAAGCTCGCCTATCCTCGCCAACACCTGCTCCAGAAGCAGGTTCTTCTGCTTTACTTGCATCCCCTGCTACTTATGGTAAAAACAAATGGGTCATTGACTCAGGCGCATCAGCTCATATTTTTAGTTGTTCTGATCTTCTCACTACATTATTTAAGACTACATGTGCCCCCCTGCAGTGAAATGAAAAACGGGCTGAGCGCCCGATTAAACGGCCGCTTAATCGGCCCAATGGCCCAGCCGTTCGATTTTTGGCAAAATCGCCGGTTAGCTTTTTTGTAATTAATCGGCCGTTTTTTCCCGTTTTTCACCCATTTTTCCGTTTTTTTCCCTTTTTCCCGCTTTTTGGCCGTTTTTGTCCGTTTTTTTTTATTTTGTTGTACACATGTAACTTTGTATAAACTATATGGTCCCAAGTATTACTGACTATAATATATTAAACTTATATACATTAAATATCCTATGATAAGCCTAGTTCTAATATAATGCATACTTGTATGCAAGTTGGGATAATAGGGTACTGTTGTAAAGTGTAATTTATACAAGTAAAATATATGTAACTATTATCTAATTTTAAAATGCATACTTTAGTTAATTGTACTGCTGTAATGTATGACTAATTGATGATATGCACATATAACAATAAGTTAGAAAGGTATCCAATAATTAGTTTATTGTTTACTGTTTAACTATGTAAATACGTGATATAAAAATATTTCTGAATCATGTATGTAGGGTATTTTATCTATGTCAAATCTATTGTTTATTATATTATGGCTATAATTATTGTCTTATAGCTATCTTATAAACTATTTGGGTGTTTTGTATTGTTGGGTAGAGTGTTTAGAATCTATAGATATATAAAAGTTCCAAAGAGTATTAGTATTTATATACATATATATGTAATTTTGTATAAAATTATATAGGAAATTAAAATCCGTTTTTTCAAAAATCGGCCGCTTAATCAGCCGCTTACCGCTTAACCAGTTACAAGGTGTTGTCTGCACGGTTACCGCTTAACGTTTTTTAAAACATTCCCCCCCTGTAAAAATTGTTGATGAGACTTTGTCTGCAGTCCATGGAATTGGAACTATATCTCTGTCTAATAATTTGCTCTTGAAATATGTCATATATATTCCAAGATTTCCTCTAAATCTACTATCTGTCAATACAATTGTTAAGAGCCTTTAGTACTCTCACACAACCTTGGAAATTACGCAAAAATCTGTGGATCTATATCGTACCTCTCGAGGTATCATTCATCAAACTTCATGTTCTTACACACCACAACAAAATGGTGTGGCCAATGGAAGAATTGCCATCTTCTTAAAGTAGCACGCACTATTCTTTATTATCATGTCCCTAAATATTTTTGGCCTGAAGTTGTTTCTACTGTGTGTTAATTAATTGTATGCCTTCTTCTGTGTTGCATAATTAAGTCCATGTCTCTTTTTTGTATCTCGATGCACCTTTGTTTTGTTTTCAGTTCTACCGCGCATCTTGAGCAACACTTGTTTTGTTAAGAATCTCCGCCCTAGGATATCTAAACTTGACCCACGCTCCACTAAGTGGATGTTTCTGGATATTCACGGACTCAAAAAGGATATGGGTTTTATGATCATGTCTATAGACAATGGTTTATGAGTGTGAATGTTGTCTTTTCTGAACATATGTCGTACTACTCTGACCAGGGTTCTGCTTTATCAAGTGATTTGTTGCATGTTGGATCCTACTCCTCTGCCTGAGGTGATAGAACATGATCACACTGACGTAATTAAAGAGGTGTACACGAGAAGACCTGAGGTTACAATCCCCTCTCTGGCTACTCAACAACTAATTCCTCCCTCGTTGATAGATCATAACACCTCTCAGGTATTCTCTGACCTACATCTTCCCATTAGTCAAACGAAAGGTGTTCGTTCCTATAATCAACATCCGATTAGTAAATTATGCTCTTCCACTAATCTTGGTGCTAGCTCTACGTGCTTTACTGCTGCTCTTTCTGCTAATTATGTTCTAAAGAATACTACACAAGTTCTTCAGCATCCTTCCTGGTGTCAAGCTATGGAAACTGATATGAATACCCTTTGAGACTGCAAGACCTGAGATCTTGTTGACTTGTTGATCGTCCTGAAAATTGTCCGACTGTTGGCTTTCGTTGGATTTTTACTGTCAAATATCAGCCAGATGGTTCAGTTGAACGGTTGAAGGTCCGATTGGTGAAAAGGTTTCACTCAACCTATGGGATTGACTACTTTGAAATCTTCCATTGCAAGACTCAATTATGTAAGAGTCCTTATATATGTTGTTGTGAATAAGGATTGGCCCCTTTTCATCTTGATGTTAAAAACACCTTCTTATATAGTGACTTACACGAGGAAGTCTGCATGGAGCAACCACTTGATTTCGTTAGTCAAGGGGGAGTGCTCTAAAGTCTACAGACTCAGGAAGGCGATCTATGGCCTAAAACAAAGCCCACAGGCATGGTTTGATAAATTGAGTCATTACTTTTCAAATTTAATTTTGACGCTCACATTCGGATTATTCTGTTTTTTTATTAAGAAGACCAATTTTAGGCTTGTCATTCTTATTGTTTATCTGGACGATATAATTCTCTCTAGTAGTTATTTTGAAGGCATTGCTACTACCCAAAGATATCTAGAACAACTCTTTATCACTAAAGATCTTGGTAAACTCTGATACTTCTTGGAAATTGAAGTTTCCATATCTTCTTCTGGCAAGGAAGAAAATGTCCGATTTCAACGTCGTTTCGATAGCCATGGAAACATAAATTTTGACAAATTTCGACAGAAATATTGGCAAATGCATTCCTAGCGTTTCGACCAACCAAATGATCGAATTATTTAGTGAAATTTTACTAGAACGATCTACTAGTGTAGATCTACTCCAGTATGCAATAATATTTCATATTGAATATGTGAGGGGGTGGGCCTCCTCATGTGTCAGTGAAGGAAGTTGAACTATTTCGATGGGGATTTCAATGGGGATTTTGAGGTCAATTAAATGGCGATATGAATGAATTAAGTCATTATAGTTTGAAAGCACAATATATAGACTTGAAGACACAACTTTATGGAAACATAACATGATCTAGGATGGTAGGACCTCTAGGTAGGATGACAGGACGTAGTACATAAACAATGTTGCAGTGGTATGTGAGTATTGAGGAAGCATGAGAAAACTATGGTTTATGTATCCAAATGAACCATGATGGTTGTCAGCCTCCTTGTTGTTATACCTATCAACATATTGGCTTCGGTTTATTTTGTTTTATACAAGCATATATGTGTCCACTGTTAATCTCTATATGCCTACTAGTGATACAATGCATACTCATGGGTTAACTCAAGTTTTGTTCTTGGTCGTAAGGTTTTTTCGCTAGAGCCTATAGGAGGCAGCCATGTAATTAGAGGAGTACTTGATAATAGCAATAGCATACATACAAAACATCTCGATAGTCACGCTAATTTTGCACATTGTTAACATAAATCATGTGACCTCAAAATTGAAAGTTAGGGGCTCATCATAGCCATAGATATCACTCGCATACCCATTTTTAAATATTTCCTTCGTAGATTTGTATAAAAGTGGGAGAAATAGGAGAGAGAGGTAGAATTAGTCTAGGAAGAGAAGAAACATAACTTAGATTGCCCCTGACAAGTCCAAGGAATCATATAGTAAAATCTGCAGACATTGTACCCCATTTCTCAAAATAATACATGTGTTTCTCGAAAAAATGGGTCATTTCTCATCGAAATCTACCCAATTTTGTTGAAATTCCAAAAAATTGTCAAAATTTTATTTTTTTTCTGGCGAAATTCCCTACATATAGACATGTAAGGCCATTTCTATGTCCGATGGTTTTCGACATCGAAATAATTAGTGAAATTTCACCAATTTCGATGAATTTTGAACATTGTCTTCTGGTGACTGCCTTCACAGCACAAATATGTTCTAGATCTATTCACAGAAACAAGAACGCTAGATACTAAACCTGCTAGTATTCCTCGGGATCCTAATACCAATAGGATGATGAATCTTCATCCCCTATCCTGATAACAACTAATACCGAAGGTTGATTGGTAAGCTTATTTCTCTTACTGTGACTAGAGCTGGTATTATTGTTGTTGTTGGACTTGTTAATAGAAATCTGGATAAACCTCGACAATGTCATCGGGATGTTGTCTGCCATATCCTTAAATATCTGAAAACTTCTCCAGGGAAAGGATTACTGTATCAAAGACATGGACACCGTAAACTCACTGGATATTCTGATTTTGATTATGTCGGTAGTAGATGTGACAAGAAATCTACCTCTGGCTACTATACATTTGTTGGGGGTTAACGACGCAGTAAGAAACAGACTGTGGTTGCACAGTCTAGTGTTGAAGAAGAATAAACAGCTATGGCCCATTGGGTCCAAAGACTCCTCAAGGAATTTGATATCTCTGATTCTGCTTCTATTCCCATGCACCCAGCGACAATCAAGCCTCCACTTTTATTGCCAGCAATCTGATGTTTCATGAGCGCACCAAGCATATAGAGGTGGATTGCCATTTTGTTTGTGACTCTGTTCTCTCTGGTCGCATTTGTACTCCATATCTCCACACAGAAGACCAGGTTGCCGACATCTTTACCAAGATACTTGCCAAGACTCACTTTGCTACACTGGTGGACAGGTTGGGCATGTTTGACATCTATGCTCCAGCTTGAGGGGGAGAGTATTAGTATATCTGCTTTATGTGTTATGTTGTGTTGTGTGTTTTGTTATGTGTTGTGTTGTGTGTTTTATAATGGGCTTTAGACTTGTCTTGTCTTTAGCTTTTCTTCTATACCAAATTGCCTAGTTTTGTTTCCCTCTTATTCTCTTATCCTATCAAAGAGTGCATTGTATTTGTTTTAGATATATCAAATAAAGCTTTCCCTTTGTATATCTACAAAAATCAATAAACCATACTACTATTACACAATACAATCATATATTGATGTTGGGGCAAGGACCTACATTTGTGTGTGAAAAGAAGTTAAATTGTTTCGACGGAGATATTGATGCAAATTTCGGTGACATAAGGAATTTGTTTTAAAAAAATTCCAGCACAATCTATTACAGGTCACATACTTGGATATCAATCTATTGTAGCATAAGAAGTATTGAATTACTTAAATTGAAACTGGTTGAATAGGCACATTACACCAACTTGATGGTTCTTGTCCAAACATAAGTTGGGTTATAAGATTGACTTATTGAGTCAAACTCATGTTATTCTCATCATGTGACTCTATGTCCTATCAGTTGTTGCACACTTGTGGAGGTTGTACATGTGTGGGGGTAGATGAGCCAATGCCTCTACAAAACTTTGAATTGGTTATCCTGATCATATTCAAATACTCTTCGTTGTTACAAGCTACAAGTACTTATTCAAAATGACAAAAATGTGATACTACTTAGATGTTTGTGACTTTTCTATGTGAAGTAACCAATTAATTGTGATATTACTTATCTCGAGCATTTACTATTAGATTCCTTAATTTGGGTAGTTTTACAACTTGTAAAACACCTATTTCAGGGACGACATTTATAGTTATTGGTAAAATAGGGTAGAAGTGAAATATCGTAGTAGATTAGATTGGATAAGGGCCTATGTGTCTTAGATAGAAGCTATAAGACCACCCTAAGCAATATCTCCTCTCTAATCAGCTAATAACAAATGCAACAGTTAATGTACGTCATTTTTCAAAATAATTATCGAAATCTGTTAAATTGTCAAAAATTGTCGAAATTCATGCCCAAATTGTGCGAAATTCATTGAAATTCATCAAAATTCATCCAAATTGTCAAAATTTCGCGAAATGCATGACTAAGTCTAAGGGACCCCCATTTGTATTTCCAATCACCATCAAAATCCAAATAATTGGCAAAATTTCGCCACTTTTGACAAAATTTTGAACTATGTATATAGGTGTACATTTTACATATTATATATATGATTTATGCTCATATAATTATTTATTAAAAATCCAAAATAACATATACGCTCATATTCTGTTACTCTATGCAGCACCCCAGCGGAACACATATTGCATACAGCTTTTAGATCAATAACATCAGTAGCATATATTTACCATTTCCAGTTTAGGTTCAAGGTAATCATATGAGAATCTCTTTACTTAAAATGGATGTTCACCAAACTTATATCAAGAAAAACTATAAAATTTAGTATCCTCTCTCCTACGATTCTAATGTCATGGCCAAAATCACTATGAATTCTCAATAAAATATTGCTACTCTACACAGTCATTTAGGCAACTTTGGCTATATTTTGTATATCTTATGCAAATGTAGTCGGTCCCAAACCCAAGCAAAGGAGGGTTGGAAGTAGGTTGGCAGTACATTGATAGTCGGTCATAAACCTGTCAATCATTTTATGATATGGATCATATAAGAAATTCCTCGGAAGCGTACCTACGAAGCGACACATTGCATCGATGGTCGGGTGCAATGATAACCACGCATGGGGTTTTGATACAGCAACTCCTGGTTGTAATAAGAACAAGTAAGAGTTTCCACACCTTGGACGGATGTGGGTAACGAACCTAGTTCCATAACATCATAATCCTGATACAGTGGAATATGTATATGGCAACTTTTTTGATAGAGGAAGATAAAGAAACATGTTCAACAAAAAAGGATTAGAGTGAGATCGCAGAATATTAGTCTTTGAATAAAAGTCTTTGAAGATAGTGGATATTGTTAGAGAGTCTATATTAGCTTGGGCTTTTGTATTTCAGCCCGTTTAGATTACTTGCGTCCTAAGTCTTAGGGTGTCTCCTCTCTCCTATATAAAGGAGAGGGTGTCCAGTCTTGTATTCATCCTATTGCATTCAATTCAATATTATTATTTTCAACATGGTATCAGAGCGGTGAACAGTAACTGCGGTGTGAACAGTACCTCCGGCGGTGAACAGTGTGCACGTGAACAGTAGCTCCGACGTGAACAATAATTCTTGCGTGAACAAAATGTGTTCGCTCCTGAGGGAAACCTAGTCGCCGCCCCTCCTCCCTCTCCTTTTCGACGCACACGCAGCCCTAGCCGTCGTCGCTCGTCTTTTCCAGAGAGCAACCGAGGGGAATAACTCCTGCCTGCGCGCGGCCGCCGCCGTTGCCATGGCTTAGGCCGGTTGCCCGCCAGGCATCTCCCAGCCTCCATGGCATATCTTTCTCTTTCTCAAACGATCTAGTTTTCTTTCTGTGCGCCGACACCATCACCTTCCTGACGTCATCATCATCCTTCTCGTACAAACGTTGCCACCGGCGATCACCCAGCCATCATTCTGAGCGGCCAGTAAAAAGCAGCCACCATCCGCATCCGTCGACGCCATCATACTCGCATTATTCAGCAACCATCTACCGCTGCATCGCCCTGATGTCCTCAGCTCCAGCCTTCGTCATCTCATAAGGAGAGGCTCCGCACTTGACTCTGCATGCAGCCTCATGGCATGCAATATCTCCAAAGCCGTGCAGGAGACCAGTATCATCTCTTTCGGCCAAGTGCTACATCAGTCGAGCGGCACAATCATCATCATTTGTCATGCTGCTGTGTTGTTGCCATATCATCTAGCAATCATATCCCCAGCTGCCGATCACACCATTCAGCCGCCACCGTCATCCATGCCCCTGGTCGCTGATGCACTGCTGCTCTCCATCTCATCGTTGATGTCCCAACGTTTTCGCCTATCCTTGGCTGAAACACAGTCACCCATCACTCTCAACCGCTTCCAAACAGCCTTATTACTGCCCCCATATACCAGATGCCTATTGATATTCGGATCCTTATAGATCCATTTATTTTTCTATCTGGATCTTACATTGACCCATTTAGCATATTCTCTCCGGTTATCGGTTTCATTCTCCACATATTACACATCTCCATATACACAAAATTCTCTCAAATCCACCAATTCCTTTCCCACCCACCCATATCATGTGTGTATCCCTTTCCACAGTGTCGGGGGGGTCATATATACATTTCTCCACACCAAACACTCACTCTCGTCGTATTTGGTGTGCGGGAGGGATAGAGAGGAGAGGAAGAGATGAGAAGAGAGAGAGAGAGAGAATATGTATGAGAGAGAGAGTATGAGAAGAGATGATATATGTATTCAGGCTATATATGTTCTAGGCTATTATCTTCATGGAGCTTCACATTGTTCAACACATTCATTCTCTACTTCTAGACAGCATTGAAGGATCTTCATTCAGCGTCAACACCGAGCTATCCACGTTCGTACCACGTTATGTACGTCAGGTGTTGATGGTGTACTTCTTCAACTGCATTTACATGAGACAGATGGGTGCTTCTTCAGATTTTCAAAAGCTCAGCAAGCCTGTCAATCTACTTCTGCAAGGTTGATTCATCCAGTTTATCTTCACAAAGCTGCTTCATCACGTCTTCTCTGAGCTGCATCTGCTATTTCGACATCACCTATTGCTGATCTTCTGGGGACTTTCCTTGATGGATGATATCTCCTTTCCTGTCAAGCCCCCAAGGTTCACACTACAGAGTTATGGTACCTGCATCGTATCAATAGCATATCGTTTGTTCGTGTTCGTGCCACGTTATGCACGTCTTCTCATACAATTCGAAGATTCCGCTACTGCTACATCAACATTGGGCATCCGCGTTCGTGCCGCGTTAAGTACGTAATCCAATGAAGATGACGTAGTGATGGTGTTGAAGATCGTCTGCTCCAAGTGGTGAATTACTGCTGTAGTATTCATGTCCCATTTCAGATGTTCTTCATTCCAAATGCACTCCAAAAAACCTTCATCAAAGCTCGAGGATCTCCAGCCTGCAGAATACAATTTCAAAGAAGAGAGGCATCGTCGTCATATGATTCAGGGGGAGTGTTTATTTTGTATGGGGAGTGATATTTATCTTTTATCTTTCATTTATCATTTCTTTTATCGTTTTATCGAGTCTTGTAACCTCCAAGCTTTGGACATGTGTTTCACCCATGCTCCAGCTTGAGGAGTGTTAGAGAGTCTATATTAGCCTATTTAGTTAATAGGTTAATTAGTTAGTGGGCTTTTGTATTTCGGCCCGTTTAGATTACTTGCGTCCTAAGTCTTAGGGTGTCTCCCCTCTCCTATATAAAAGAGAGGGCGTCCAGTCTTGTATACATCCTATTGCATTCAATCCAATCTTATTTTTTACAGATACCATAGCTAGAAGAAAAGTCAATATAGCTTGCTTGTAGGGAACCAAGACAAGCAAACGAGACAGAGAGATTGGAGACGTAGGGTACAAAATCTAGGTGTATGGGTATTGCCCTATGAAGCACGAATACTCCAAAACAGGTGTCGTACCCGTATCTGATACGTATCGGATACCAATACTTCGTGGATACTTCTGGATACGTATCGAATACTCGTAATCCATATCCATGTCGTATCCAGGCCGTATCCAGTCGGTAAAAACAAGAAAAAAAATTGGGCATGACATTGTTAGCATTTGACACCAGCTCATGTCTCAACCCTCTCTGCTAAGTAGTAACTTACAACAAGGCTGTCACAGTTGCTTCCTTGAAGTAGTTCAAGGTTAGTCACCATTCCTCTTGCTAAATGCCAATCTTCCTTCTTCTCTTTATTGTTTGTACCTCCTCTGTTTTTTGGGATTTCACTTTATAAAGAACTTCCATATGTAATCTAGATTTTTGTTTGTTCTTTATTGCAAACCAATTCATTCACCTTTACATGGTACTTGTGGATGCTTTCCCTCTAAGGTGCAAGTTTTATGCACGTTGACGTCCTCCATATTCTATGAAAGTCTTCAATTTAGTATCGTTGGGTTAACATGCCTCTTGTTTTGGTGACTAAATCCATTGTGATTTAACCTGGATTCCTATCTAGACAATATCTATTTCATCTCCTTTGAAGATAATCATTGCATCCCCATCCTTCTGTTTCCCCTTATGAAGAACCGATACTCCAAAATAAGTGTCCTACCGGTACTGAATACATATATGATACTAATACTCCCTAGATACTCTCTAATACATATCAAATACTTCTTAAGTTGTATTCCTTTTTTAATTAGCGGGATATGGCCTCAATGCAGCCAGGATACAACCAACCCATTTAGCGGCCAAGAGAGCACCCCACTTGTGTGATTCCTCAAAATCCCAAAACCATGTGACTTTGAACTCTAGACTCCCCCTATTGTATTGTGATCTGAGAATCATATTGGTATTTTTCTGTTGAAATTTTAAAATAAACATTAAAAAAAGATTGTATCCATGTTGTACCCGTATCTTATATTTTCAAAAATTGTCGTATCCCCGTACCGTACCTGTACCTGTATCCATTTCTGTATTTATATCCGTGCTTCATAGTAGCTAACCATACATGAGAGAAGATAGTTTGGTATCACAGATGACACAACTCACTTTAGAACACAACATTACACGATATATGACATGTGAAAGGTTTAGAATATGATATTATCAAGTCTTTTTGTAACTTCTGTGTCACATTAATATGAATGAAAGACCCCTTTTTAAATCATTGTTTGATATTATGGTATTGGTTTCCATTTTCTTTAAAAATATTGTGATTTTTAAATGAAATTTGATTGTCTTCACCTATTTTTAAAATAAATATATTGGTTATTTTTAAAAATATTAAAATAAATATTTAAAAAATTATTGTATCCTGTATTTTTTAAAATTGTCGTATCCCCGTACCCGTACCAGTATCCGATACATATCTGTATCTGTGCTTCCTAGGCATTGCCATACATAGAAATGGCATAGAAATTACTGTTGCCAAGATGTTGAAGGATGTTTTCTCAAGATCACAAGGGTGGGTGATAAAATAATAGCTATTAAGGTTGTTATTTGAGAAAGAATTTTAATGTTAATAGTTCTTATGCCCCTCATGTTGGCATTAGCAAGGAGACTAAGAAGGATTGTTGGGATGACATGCATGAACAGATGTAGAGAGCACTGATAGATGAGAAGATCATTATTGGGAGAGATAATTGGGAGGGATTTAGGTGGCCATGTAGGGAGTAGCAACATTGGATATGAGAGAGTTCGTGGTAATTTTGGATATGGCAATATAAATGGAGTAAGAGAGGGGATATTAAAGAAAGACGATAAAAGCCAATTTTTTTGATGCACATCTTAAACCCGAATTTCACACTTTTCGTGAGTCTCTCAAATTCGAATATCATGAATTCTTGACGTACATCTTAATTTTTTTATTAATTTTCCAACCTTTTCACAATGCCCCTAGTTTAGAATTGTGTAAATAATCAATTTCTTCAATAACTAAAGGAACTATATCTTTTTTTGGTCGGTATAAACATGGTGTACGTGATAACTTGAATATAGCATTTCACTACATGGTGTTGGAAGATCGAATTCTATGCACTATGTTTAACTACGTCTGTATACATGTCCGTATTTGGTGTGCATGTGTAAGAGAGAGGGGGGTCACATGTATAATGATAAAACATGATATGTCTAACAATTATTTTCATGAACAGCCAACCAAACTTTTACTGAATCTTTTATATTTTTATACACATGTAATGTATAATTCTTGAATGTCAACTTTTCAGCCTCACCAAATGAAACTTGGATCTCAAATTTGTGATAAAGGTCATCAGAAGACATGGGAATTTGATGCAAGAGTAGTTTTATCTAGTATTAACAAGAGCTTTATTATTGGGAATTTTAATTATCTCTTGGGAGATTATATGGTCCCTGGGAAGAGTAACAACATGCAATCATATTAAATTGAATTTGTCATTTTCACAAGGTCTTGGTTTTTTTCAATCAGAGGTTATGGGTCTTATATCCTATACTGGACAGACAAAACCTTGTTGGCAATAAATTTCGGTTTGAAGGGAGGATTAAGCTTGTGAATATGGTTTGTCACTGATTAGGGAAAAGTTCCAAGAAAGACTTGTTGCTACTGTGCCTGACAAATCAGAAGGCCAACTAGCAAACTCTATAAGAAAGTCCTTCAATGAGTGTCCAATAGCAAACTCTATAAGAAAGTCCTTCAATGAGTTTCAGCTTATAATATGCATACTCTAACTTCAGGGGGGTGTTAGAATAGATAAGTGCACAATGTAGCTCTTAGCCTCTTACACGCCTGAGGGTCTCTATAAAGTATAAACATGTAACATTTAGTTGAATATAGAAATATTGAGAGAGAACCAACTAGGCCATCAATTTCCCACTTCAAATTGATAACATTTATTAATTTAACCATCATGGCATGCAATCGATCATGTGTGCATTTTAAACCTACTGGATGTCTCAGACTTTCAGTTAAAAATCATCCACATAAACCTCCATCTTTTCGACCTTCCACTGAAGTTCATCCAGGAAAAGTTTGCCTTTTCATATTCCGTGGAATTATACAGAAGTCATCTGCTTATCCCCATCTTAATACATAGGACTGGGCAGTAAACCAAATTTGACCAAACAATCTGGTCTAGACTGGTTTAGACAGATATCGAATTAAGGTTTTGCTTGGGATTCCGGAAATTATTTACATCAACCTTATATGGTCACCTTCTAGGAGACTGAATATTATATTTTTATATTTTTATTCATATATATTGCATATTTTATAAAAATGATTATAAATAGATATTTACATACAATACCCATGTGGGTAGAGCTTTTATGGCACATGTGTACATTTGTGTATTACAGTCAATATAACACCAATGTAAAATATCTGCAAAACTGTAACAAAAACACAAAATGTGTGTCGGTATAAGAATGCTACCCGCACGGTAACTTAAGTTTGTGTTTTCATATAAAAATTACATTATTATTAAGATTTGTGTTGATCCCAAAACTTTCCGTTTCCTTCAAATACTGCTCTCTCTCTCTCTCTCAAAAGTGGTCTACTCACTGTCTTTTTTCCTGTCCCTAACCACTTTGTTGCACTGTTTTTCCTCCTTTGGTCAATTGGAAATATGATGACACTGAAAGGTAAGTTTGCTACAGTAACAGTCCATAATGGCACTCAAAATGGAGGTATGTTCAGTAAATCAAGATCTACAATCAAGAAAATTCCTTTAACGAGAGTCAAAGAGAAGCCCCATCCCCAACGTGGACTCTATAAGGTCTGATTGTCTCTCACTCTCTAAAAAAGTGCTCTTCCTAAGAAGCCCAGTCCCATCTACTACAGACCGTGGAGCCTCCCTCAGTGGCCTTCCTGATCGACACAACCTTTGGCTAGGAGAGGGTTGTTGCCTTCGTCGGCCTTCAAGATCTTCACCCTTTTCTGCGACAAGCTTGGCAGTCGTTTCTCCCTAAGGAGCTCTGGAAGCCAATAGTCGAGCTTACCTACCTTTTGCTGCCAACTAGAATGTGGAAACTAATTAGACGCAAGCAGCAAGTCCAAAGGATATGTTGTCCATGACCTGTGCTCCAATCAGGGGATGCTCCCTGCCTGTCATAACAACTGTGCCTGGCCATTCTTTGTTCTAATGGTGACGAAAGCCTCCAAACCAACTTTGTCTACTTCGTATATGCCATCCCATATAAGTGCATACCTACGAGGGAAAATTGACGCAACGACCGTTGTTGCAAGGCTGCTAATAAACATTTCACTCTAATTTATAAGGAATAAGGACAAGTTATATCTTTCTTGGTTAAGACCACATCAGAGAACATCAAACCAGGCAATAGGACACCAATTGCCCATTTGACAGTACGACAAGTAGTGGCAACACGACTCACGAGAGTAAGGGCGCAGAAGATGTCTGAAGATTGAAATATTTTAGCGTCTTTCAAGATATGCTTTACTATTTAACCTATTTCGAAAAAAACTATTCTTCAACGTTGAATATGAAATCTTTTTGATAGGTATATGTTAAGTTTTAGGAGTTCAGCTATGTTCGATAGTAACTATCATCTAATTGGTGCCAAACTAGCACATGTAATTCAAATTGAAACACTTCAAAGCTACCTAATGATAAGTCGGTATAAGAAGAATCTGACCGTAATTTGATTGATGGTGGAGAGTTTTATTCGGATCATCATTCAACGGCACGAATCTCAATCACAATCTAGGTGAACTTGAACATGTTCTTATTAGAGTAATCTAATATCTCATCTTTGCTCAAAGAAATTTAATTGATGATTGGTTGACAATTTATGTTACTGACACAGTTATTGTTAGGATGTAAATTTTTACTTTTAAGAGGTTTTTTCCGTGTGATCTGCAGTGTTGCCGTACCCATAACCCTTTTTCCATTTTCAAGTTCAACGATGCAGTCATTGCCCTACACAGTCTATACTCCTTTTAAAAAAACAAAAGTCATTGCTTTACAATTTAAACTATTTCGAAAAAAAAAAAAAAATTCATTGTTGAATATGAAATCTTTTTGGTAGGTACATGTTAAATTCTAGGAGGTCAGATATATTAGATAGTAAACTATCATCTAATTGGTACCAAACTAGCACATGTAATTCAAATTGAAACACTTCAAATCTACCTAATGATAAGTCGGTATAAGAAGAATCTAACCATAATTTGATTGATGGTGGAGAGAGTTATTTGGATCATCGTCAACGGCACAAATCTCAGTCACAATCTAGATGAACTTGAACACGTCCTTTTTTATTAGAACAGTCTAATATCCCATCTTTGCTCGGAGAAATTTAATTCATGATTGGATGACAATTTTTGTTGCGTGACACAGTTATTGCTTGGTTGTCAATTTTTTTCTTTTAAGAAGGGTTTTTTCATGTGATCCGCAGTGTTGTCATACCTATAACCCTTTTGGTTTTCAAGTTCAACGATACAGACATTGCTCTGCGCAGTCTATATCTCCGTTTAAAACCAAAGTTATAGATATTATCATAGTAGTGCACAATTTATATTCAATTATTTATCTATTAGCTTTCTACACTCATTGAAAATATCTTTAAGACTTTTGTTGAGAAGTGTGAGGGAGAACTCACATGTGTTGTGTTGCATTAGAAGGCACACCCCTGTGCTATACATACGAGAAAGGGTGGAGACATTACAGATTTGAGACTCAAACAAGACTATATGAGCCGAGACACTTAAGCCCATTAACTAATTATCCTATGGAGGAGGTCAAAAAATAGGATCTATCGATCTGATCATCATTAGTATTAAAGGAGACAAAGACCTTTGTAGGACGTCATAACTTGAACTGGAAATGCATAGACTTCCTTGGAGACGTTGTGTGAAGTCTTCACACAACGCGTAACTTTGTTGGTCGAAGGTGACAGGCTCACAACAACATGTCGTGTGGAGATTTCGACGCGTCATGTAGGATGCAAAAGGTGTGAAACAAATTTGTCAACATGTCGTGTTGGAAACCGACACGCTGTGTAGGCGTGAAACATACTCTCGTCAACATGCCATGTCAGAAATTGACGCGTCATGTAACTTGCAACCTGACCGAAACCCTGTGTCGTCGGACGATTTTTGTACTGCAACACACGTCATGTCGAACGTCGTTGATGTATGATCTGGACGAGAATCGGCATTGTCCAGGAGAACACAATCATGGGAAGCCGCACCGAGGGGTGACAGGAATTAGCACCATCGCCTGTGATAATGGATCGTGCGGATTTGGGGCAACAACAGCCCCTTACTAGACCAAGGACAAATTTGGACGGGGCATCATTTAGGGAAAGACATCAAGGGAATTAGTAGAGGCTTCTAGGATGACAATAGCCACAAGGAGGACGACGGCGGCTCCCTGTTGCTATGTCTTTCTTTGTTGCTTTGATGGCAGAGGAACTTGATAGGCTTAAGGCGGTAACAACCTAGGATTTGATAGACATTGGAGATCAATGGGACAAATGTGTTGATTACGGCTAGGGTGAACAGTGCCTGCACATGACTAGGAGGACAACCTTGGGTAAGAGACGATTTGAGTCGAGGATGACAACTACGAGGGAGACTTCGTGGCTGCCTTTGACTATGCATCAGGGAAGTATTGATGGCCAGGAAGGATGGCGTCGGCGATGAAGATCTTTATTATAGGAGATTGAATAGAAATGTATTAGATGATTCAAAAGGTTTACTATGCCTTCTCTTACATAGGATAAGAGAGGAGACACAAAACATAGATGAGCAATATGGGATTAAACAACAAAAGTAAACATAAGTGAGGCACATGCAAGGCACATGACACTCAGTGAAACATAAATATATCTCTATACTCCCCCTCAAGCTGGAGCACAGATGTCGAACATGCCCAGCTTGTCAACTAGAGTCTGGAAGCGAGCTTTTGGACTCAGATATGGACAAATGCGGCCAAAAAGGACAGTTTCTCGAACAAAGTGGCAGTCGACTTCTATATGCTTTGTCCTTTCATGAAATGTCGGGTTGCTTGCAATAAATATAGAAGTCTTGTTGTCACAAAACATTGGTATAGAATTGGAGTTGGATATGTCAAACTCTTTCAGAAGGCTTTGGACCCACAGAAGTTCACACAGTTTGAGCCATTGCTCTATATTCTGCATCCGCACTTGACCTGGCTACTACGGACTGCTTTTTGCTACGCTAGGTAAATAGATTACCACCCACAAAGGTGCAATAGCCTGATGTAGATTTACGATCACATCGACTTCCTGCATAGTCAGAATTTGAAAAACTTGAGAGGTGGCAATGGTCATGCTTCTTATATAATAATCCTTTTCCTGGAGAACTTTTGAGATATCTCAGAATACGACAGACAGCATCCCAATGACATTGCCGAGGTTTGTCAAGATACATGCTTATGAATCCAACAACAGCAATAAGATCAGCTCGTGTAACAGTGAGATAAATAAGCTTACCAACCAATCTTCTGAATTGGTGGTGATCAACATAAGATTGAGAGTTTTCATCATCCCAGTTAGTGTTTGGATCTAGAGGGGTGTTGGCTGGTTTGCAGCCCAACATACCAGTATCCTGCAGGAGATCAAGGACATATTTTTGCTGAGAAAGACATAGTCATGTTGATGATCTGGATACCTTAATGCCTGAAAAGTATCTCAGCTTTTTGAGATCTTTGGTGACAAAATGCTTTTCTAAGTTTTAATAGCCCGAATTCCAAAGGTATCACTGCCAGATAAGATAATATCATCAACATATACTATAAGAATGACTAGCCCGGCCGCAGTTTCCTGATAAACATAGAATGATCTGAGTGGGAACAACGAAAGTCAAAATTAATTAGAATCTGACTAAGCTTGTCGAACCATGCACGAGGACTTTGTTTGAGGCTGTAGATGGCTTTACGGAGTTTACAAACTCGCAAGGAAGACTCCCCTTGAACAACGAATCATGGTAGTTGCTCCATGTAAACTTCTTCCTACAGGTCTCCATATGTAAACGCATTCTTGACATCTAACTGAAATAGAGGCCAATCTTTGTTGACAGCAATAGAAATTAGAACTCTAGTAGAATTCAATCTTGCAACAGGGGAAAAAGTTTCAAAATAGTCCACACCATAAGTTTGTGTGTAACCCTTTGCCACGAGACGAGCTTTCAATTGTGACATCCGGTTGATATTTCATAGTGAAGATCCAGCGGCAACCAACAGTAGAACAGGTAGCAAGACGATCCACAAGCTCCCATGTCTTGCGATCAGAGAGTGCATGCATTTCAGCTTACCATAGCTTGTCTCCATGCAGGAATAAGAAGGGCTTCTGCAGCAGAGTTTGGGAATAGATACAACGGAGATAGTAGTAGTGAAACACACAAAACTGGTACTCAGATTAGAAGATGAGCAGAAATAACTAATAGGATGTTTTGTGCAGGAACGAACACCTTTGCGCAGACTAATAGGTAGGTGTAAGTAAGAATTTACCTCAGGTGTTTGATGATCATCCGCCGAAGAAGGAATTGGTTGTAGAGGGGTCATGGAGGGATGAGTCTTCTTAGGTCTTCGCTTGTACACTTGCAGAGGTCAATCTTCAAGTGTCAGTTCAAAACATGGCTCAATGTCAACAAATATCAGGTAACCGTGTGGGTGCCAAGATGTTACTTGAAAGTGATTCCCTGTTATCAGAGTAATAAGGGCACATGCTCAAAAAACACTACATCAGCTCTGACAAACCATTGCCTCATAATAGGATCAAAGCAACGATATCCTTTCTGGGTTCTAGAATATCCCAGAAAGATACGCTTGGTGGAGCGAGGATCAAGTTTTGTTATCAATGGGCGAAGGTTTTTGACAAAGCATGTACACCCAAAAATACCGAGGGGTGGTGGACAGAGAAAAGTTGGCATCAGGAAAAAGGATGTTGAAAGGAATTTGATTGTTCAAAACTTAATATGGCATGCGATTAATAAGATAGCATGTCGTAGAGACTGCTTCAGGCCAGAAATGTTGGGGAACTTTATAATGAAGAAGTGTAGAGCGACCAACCTCTAGGAGATGGTGGTTTTTCCCATGGTTGTATAGGCGGCCAGGCATTCCAGGGGGATGCCCAGACAGCCTAGGCGCCCAGGCGGAGGCCCAGGTGTTTCCAGGCGTTTTTATATATTTTTTATTTTAACAAATATATGTAAAATTTCTGAAAAATACAATCCTTACACATAAATACGCATGATAAATATGCAATCAATGTGCTAACATCGTCTGAAGAAAGCAAAAAAATCATTAGATATGGATTGAATTGTGGAAGTTTTACCTAAACAAAATTCATATAGAAATCAGAAAGCTAAACATGTATAATGTTTGTAGCCAAAGCATGTATAATACTATTATGTAGAATTTAGGCTAAATCAAAACTAACAAGACCTAAACTAGAATTGATTGGCCCTAATATAAACTCATTTGATCCAACTTTGATCAAATTTGACCTAGTTTACCCTAATTTTTGCCTAAACCAGACCTAATTTTGTATACCATGACCTAATCAATCCCAATTTCCATAAATTATTCATATATTCACCTAAATGAGACAAAAATGGCCAAATAAGACCTAGACATCCAATTTAGAACAATTTCCCCTAAATCATACTTGTTTCCCCTAACTTCGACCTAATGTGCCCAATTTTGACATGATTTGGCCTATATAAAACCTAATTTCGTATATCATGATCCAATCAGACCTAATTTCCCAAAATTTTCCCTATATTGACCTAAACAATATTTAATTTGGCAAAATTAGATCTGATCTCACCATATCAGACCATTTCCCCAAAATCAGTCTTATTTTCGCCAAATCAGACCTAATCTGCTCAAATTTGACATAATTTGGCCTAAAATCAAACCTAATTTGCATAACATGACCAAATCAAACCTAACTAACCCTAAATTTCCATATGTTGATCTAAACGAGGCCTTACATGACCAAATCAGACCTAATTCCCCCAAATTAGACCTAATTCCCCCAAAACAGGCATGTTTCCCCCCCAAATCAGACCTAATTTACCCTAAAATGACCCTGTTTGGGATAAATCAGAACCAATTTAACCATAAAATAACTCAATTTGATCAAATTCAGATCTAATTTATGCTAAATTAGCCTTGAATTGGCTTAATTTGGGCCTCAAAAGGCATTGGCAACAACTTAGGTCAATTAGGGGGCTGGGCGCCCAGTTTGAGGCGGGCTGACTTAAGCCTAGGCGCCCAAGCGCCGCCCAGGCGAGGGCCTGTACAACACAGGTTTTTCCGTTCAGCAACTCCATTTGTTGTGGAGTGTAGGGCGTGTAGTTTGGTGTATAGTTCCTTGGACAACACAAAATGATGTCACTGATTCTTGCATAAATTCTAGGGCATTATCAGTGCAAAAAACTTTAATGGGTTTGTTAAATTGGGACTTTACTTCAGAAAAAAAAATATGCTAATATTATCCAAAACTGTGTTGTGATATTTCAATAAAACAGCCATGTAGCACGAAAATAATCATCTATGAAGGTCATAAAGTATTTAAATCCAGAATCACTCGGTATAGACCAAGGGAACCATATATCCGCATGAACAACGTCAAAAAGGCCTTTGGATCCAATATTATTCTTAGCAGGAAACATTGTGTGAATTTGTTTACCCAACTAACACAATTTGCAAGTAGATCTTTTTTCAGATAATGCAGGAAATAAGTGCTTCAATTTGGCAGCATATGGATGTCCAAGGCAGTAGTGCCACTATAGTCTCGTTACTGATGTTGACAAAAGAGCAGATGTCGATGGTGATCCATCCAAGTAGTAGAGTCCATCTAGTCCCTCATGGCCCGAACCAATCCTCGTCTTCGTGCGGAGATCCTTCAAAACACAACCAGAAGGATCAAATTTAATGGAACATTGAAGACTTTTTACAGTCTTACTGACAAAAGGCAGGTTAACATGAAACTTTGGGATATATAAAACAGATTTCAGATGTAAATTACGAGACAAAGGAATAGTTCCAACGGCATGAACGGAGGTTTTAGAACCATCTGCAACAATAACCGGTGGAATCTGAGTGGTTTTAGTAAGAGCAGAAAATAAGTTGATATCACCGGCCATATGAACCAATGCACCAGAGTCAATACACCATTTATTGTTACCAACAGAAGGAGAGGCTAGCAAGGCAGAAGATCCAACAGTGGACGTAGATGGAAGCTGAGACATTCATTCTTGAAAAAATTCTCAAACTCTGAGCGAAGCCACGTAGGCGAGGGTGTAGTAGGTAGCTGCTCAGGTGCAATAGTATCAGTCGAGGTATCTGCAAATGCCTGGTTTGCCCAAGCAGGTTTACCGTGCTTGATCCAGCACCAATCTTCATTGTGATTGTCCCATCCACAAAAGTTGCAGAAGCGAGGACCAACAGGTTGTCCTCGACCAACCAGATGTTCGACTGCAGGAGTGGAGGTCATAGATGGTAGTCTTTGAACACGTTTGACGACGTCCCGAAGAGTGAGCAGTGGGTCACTCGATAGATTCTGGTCGACCACCCCAGAAAAAGAAGATGGAAGGGTCGCCAAAAATTGGACTAGTTGCAGTTCATTGTGTTGCTTCTGGGCTTCTTTGATGTCGGTTGTCAAAGGGTGATAAATCTCATATTCATTCCAGAGGGCAGAGCATTGATCATAGAAATCCTCAACAGAAGTGTCAGATGAAAATTCTTTCTTGGCCAGAGTTTTGAATATTTCAAAGACTCCCTTGGGATTTTGCTGATGAGAGTAGATGTGAGATAATTGATCCCACATTGCCTTAGCATCATGCAGACAAAGTAAAGACTAGTTGATCGGTGCTATTAAGAATCCAGGACATAAAACATGAGTCATCTTTGATCCGTTGTGCATAATTTTGCTTGGTTTTCTCATCTGTCATAGCAATAGGGGCAGTGGGGGGTTCAATGGTGATATGAGAATGGCGGCTTTGTGCTTTGACATACAAGATGAAAGACGTCGACCAGAGATGATAATTGGAGCCATTAAGTTTTACTGTGGTTACACACAGGGAACGAGGAGGAGGCTCAACAGATGCCATGGTGAATGGGCTGTAGCAGAACAAGTAGGAAAGATTGTCGGTGCAGCAGCAGCAGCCGAACCCACAAACAGGGATCATCAGATCCGAAGAAACCCGTTATGGGGCAGTAGAGGGCAGTTGTAGAACTGACGCATCAGATCAGAAGAGACCCGCTACGGGCAGAAATAATGATAAAAGAACCTACGCTGTCATGAGGAGTATTAAGATCTCGTCGTGAGGCGTAGGCAAAAGAAGTCGAAAATCCTGGAGACTCTCAACGTGCAATGACGATGGTTGTCCAAAGACGTAAAAGACTTAGCGTAGAGTTAGGAAGATAGGAGGTTAGATGAGAGGGATAGTAGGCAATGGGATTGGTGGGAGGGGGAAAGGAGGGGGATCGAGGTTGGGAAGTGATGGTGAGGGCAGCAGTAGGAGGGAGGAGCGAGCGGGAGGAGGGGGTGGTTGTTGGGGTGGTGGTGGCGGCAGAGAGGGGGACAGGGAACCGGCGGTTGGGTTGGTGGTGGTGGCGGGAGAGCAGGGGTCAGCGGCTCAGAGGGGGGCAGCAACAGTGGGTGTGGAAGGGGAGAGGGGTTTTGGCGGGTAGGGTTAGGGTGGGAACTTGCACGGGAGAGAACCTGCTCTTGATACCACATAGGAGATTGAATAGAAATGTATTAGATGATTCAAAGGGTTTACAATACATTCTCTTATATAGGATAAGAAAGGAGACAAAAAACAGAGATGAGCAATATGGGACTAAACAACACAAGTAAACATAAGTGAGGCACATGCAAGGCACATGACACTCAGTGAAACATAAACATATCTCTATATTTATGAAAGAGAAAGAGAAACGACCATGAAGGTCGGGGAGGTGCTTGGCTAGCGGCCAGCCTAAGCCATTGAGAGACGGCGGCAACCAGCAGGCCAATGCTCTCTCTTTTGCTTTCTAGGGTTAGGGTAAGTGCTCTGATACCATGTCAAAAAAATATGAGGGAAAACTCACATGTATTGTGTTGTATTGGAAGGCACACCCATGTCCAATATATAGGAGAAAGGGTGGAGAGATTACAGACTTGGGACTCAAGCAACACTATATGGGTCAAGACACTTAAACCCATCAACTAATTATCCTATTTAAATAATACTTTTGAAAAAGTTTTTTCTAAAAACTGACTGAATTATTTCTTGACATGTGCAAGAGTTCCATTTCCTAGAATTTTAAGAAAGTAATGTCAACAAAAAATAAAATCCAGAATAGTGGTGACAAGACCCCGATCAGCCCAACTAGTCGATCAAAAGAAGAGACAAATGTTAAAGATTAGTTCCCACTCCCGCATGTTCGATTGACAGTAGATTGTGGCTTGTCCCCTACTCAGAATGCTCATGCTTGACCTTCATCTATGTACTCAAGCAATAAACACTACATGCTACTAGTCTTAGAACAAACTTGATTTCACTTCAAAGGTCAAATATGTTTGGTTTTGACCTTTTCTAGTGGTTATCTCTGGTCTAGAAAATTATCAGCATTGTATGCATGGATCTAAAAATTGCCAAAGTATGGTGAAATTTTACCAACACGTCCAAACTTTGCATTCCAACCCTTGGTGAAGTCAAGGTCCCAATACTTTGACTTGGTATGAACTTGATTACGAAATTTGGGCAACATTGTCAAACTTGAACCAAAACAATATGGTTTTGTCACAACTTCCACGAAGTTGTAGGCAAAGTCTTTGAAATTGGCGACGTCATGTATGTTTATACCTAAATCTACTATATGTAAAGAGCCCTATGGTCACTCATTTGATTGTCATCACAATTGTGGTCTTGCTCATGTTTGCCATTCAAGTGGAGAACAGAAAGATAATGCAGGAATGTGTTAATATTTATTTTGATTTTACTAAAAAACAACCACCGCCTAGGAAGCATGGACACTTCCCGAGAGGTGCCATGGCCGTGTCTGTCGCGTGTCGGACGCGGACACGCTGTGGACACGGTTGGACACGTGGTGGACACGGCCCGGGCGTGTCCAACTTTTTTTTAAAAGATTTTTGGGCGTGGACACGGCTGGGACACGGCTTGGACACGGCCAGCCCAGTCTTGCCACATTTGTGTCCAGTTAAGTTAAAAAAAGGCTAAACCCTTCCCTCCTATCAAATCCCCCCATATGTTTCCACCAACTTTGTCCTATCCTTGATTATTCCTCCCCCCTCTATATTTCTTCCTAGCAATTCTTTCCCTTCTCCCCATTTCTCTCCAACTCTCTTCTCCCTACTACTGTTAAGTACCAACGTTTCAATATCCATGTCAGTTCTTCCTAATTCTTCCCTCTTAATTTCTCTCCACCCTTACCAATGTCTCCTTCCCATCCTCTTCTTCTCATTCTTCCCTCTCCCTCAAATTAAATCTGTTCAGTCCAGCTTTTCACCTTCCCCCTTTTTCTTCATTCTCACTGATGTCTTCTCCCCCTTCTCCCCAATTTCACTCCAGATTCCCATTATTTTCTTAGTGCGGCCCTGCCCCTTTACCAACCTATGGCTACATTTTCTTATTCTTCTTATTTTTCTGTTTTGTTATAATGTTGAAAATAATCATTGTTGGTTCAATTGTGATATATGAATCTGTAATGTTTGTTGTATCTTCTGATATCATTCTATGTTGGATTTATTTATTATTGAATTGATTTGATTAATGATTATTTACTGTCCAGCAGTCCTTGCTTTATGAATTTGAATTTTCAATTTGCTTTGTTTCATTGCAAACATGGACATGAATGTGTTTACATTAATTTCTGAATATAAATAGGTTATGTTTGTTGTCGTAGATGGTTTGTTTTTCTATTTTGATGAATGTGTTTTATGGATGATTGCATGTCTTTTAAGTAAATGAAATACAAACTCCACAATTCATTTTCTGTAATAGGATGAACATCAAAAATATATGTATATATGTGTAAAAAAATTGTCGTGTCTGGTGCCGTGTCTGTGTCCTAAATTTTGGAAAATCGCTATGTCCCGTGTCTGTGCCTGTATCCATGTCCGTGTCTGTGTCCATGCTTCCTAGACCACCGCCTATTTTTCACCATTGTTCCTCTAGTTCTAAGCTAGATCTTTGTTCCATTTATTCTAGATCAAAGTTGTTTACTTTGTATTTATGAACCACATTATAGCTCATAGGGCGCATACATCTTTGAATGTAGAATCGTACTTCATAATCATGTGTTGGTGAAGCGGTATTGTATTTTATAAAATCGAAATTCAACTATCAAGTTTCATTTTCATAGCTTTATATCTTATATTTATGTGTGTGTATCGTTAATCATGTGAATTAGGGTTTAGGAGTCTACCAAGTACCAACCTAATGGAAAAACATGTATCTGTGATTGAGTTATGGATGCATTCAAGAAAGATTTATATAACATATTAAAGAACTTCATCGATTTTCATCATTTTCCTATAGATACGACATCTCGTTTCATCAAACTTGGCATCTAAACTTCTCCGGAACTTCTTCAAAGATCCCACAGGCTTCCAATTTCACACCTGGCGAAGTTGAAACAAAATTGATGTCGTACCTTGGTTGTGATTTATTTGCGATGTTAGGGTCATACCATGTCACCCCTATTACATGTGCTTTGTTAGTTAATGGCTTCGGACAAGCTAAGGACATGTGTCATCTGAAAGGTGTCAAATTCAACCATTACGAAAAATCGGTGTTACATCATCGTCACTAAATCAAAAAGAATGTAATATTAATTGGTGGTTTTTGTTACAAGGTACCATTGTGGTCTTTACTTAAGTAGGAAAATTTAAAGCCACAATATGTATTAAAAGGCCTAGTAATGTAAGACATTCATCATATGTTCTCTATGAAGTGTGAACAAGTGAAACTGTGAAAATAGATTTTTTTACTAAATGCTTCAAAAGAGAAGACATCTTCCACCACATAGAAACAAGAAATACGTGAATCCAATTCCAAATAATTGATTGAAAATGCCATTCATATTCTTCATTAACAAAACTAGATAGATAAATAGAGGAAAGTTTACCCGCATCTCAAGGTCTCCAATGAACGGCATCGTTGAATAAGCTCAGTGATACCACTTGTGGTAATTTTGTGGCAATAACTAGACAAAAAAATCGATATGTGAAAAAGCAAATTATGTGCTAAAAATGGAAACCAACATAAATTTGAAATAAATGGGTGCATAAAAGTTAAACAATAGTTGTCTTCTGCAAATGGCTCATAATATCTAGCTAAACTGAAAAATATTTTGGTGATGCAACGTGGGGGGGCTTTAGACAATTTTTAATTAATGTGTATGTGTATGAAGTACAATAACGTTCATCTTTCTCATATTTTATGTAGATTTCTTCTTGTGTATCACATACTTTTAGACACCCTTCTATAGGACTACATGTAGTTTTTAAGTTTTCCTTGTTCATGAGCTCCTACCCCACATACCATTGTTTCTTGGCATATGTTTCTTTTATACCATTTTGTCAATTGATGCACAAGAAAATAACATTGGTTGTGTCACTCGATATACGTTGTAGATTTATCACTTATTACCATTATGCTATTAAATAACACATTATTATTTAGAAACATTAAAAGAGGCTTACTTGCAGTGTATCCGATTTCTAACCGAAATTTTATGTGTTACATTTGGCAGTGCATCGGCCAGCATCATAGCATAGTTATCCAGGCTCCCGCCTAGGCGTGCCTAAGTCCCATAGGCTCTAGGTAGGTCGCCTTAAACTCGGCGCCTAGGCTTTTAGACAACTAAAGTGGATGCCTAAGGCCTTTTAGGCCCAAATTAAGACACTTAAAACCAAATTAGCATGGATTAGGTCTAAATTTGGTCAAATTAGATCAAGTTCAGTTATTTTAGTGAAGAAATAGATCTGATTTAGGCCAGATCTTGGGCAGATTAGGTCTGATTTAGGGGGAGAAATAGGTCTAATTTAGGGGAACGTGTCTTATTTGAGGGAGTTAGGACTGATTTTGCCAAATTAGGGTTTGTTAAGGTCAATGCAGGAGAAACTAGGGGAACTTATATCTGATCAGGTCATGTTATGCCAAAACTGATCCGACTTAGGCAAAACTAGAACATATTAAGTTAAGTTGGGTCCAATTTAGATCATGTTAGGTTAACCAAATACGCCTAGCTTAGGTCATGACACGAGTGATGTAGATGAAGTTATCATTGTCTAAGCTTAAGGATAACCAATATAGTGATGCACATATTTGAACATAGCTAAATGTATATGCAAAATCAATTATATATATGTAAAATATAAACATATATGAAGAGAAGAACGCCTAGAAACGCATGGGCTCCCGACTAGGCGCCTAGGTCCTCTAGGCTTCCCTTGGGTGGGAAGGACTGCCTAGACAAGTATGCATCATGGTCGCAATGGCTGACTATAGGGCAGCAAGATGTTCAGATGCAAAATATCAGCAAGCAGCAGTGGCTGAACATAAAAAATCAATCCGCATTCACATTCGAAACTTAAGAAAGAATTCAATATCTAGCGAAATCAGATCAGTCATTGCACGGCATTGTATCTAAATTTAAAAGGTTCTAAAGTTAACAGCTACCATCATCATCTAAGCATCAGACCTAACAATGTTGGTGTCATCTACATGGATCCTTTGTTTCAACTCAACTCTATCACATTTATATTATCGTTCAGATGCAAAGATTCTAGATCACTTTTTATCAGCTCTCCGGAATTTAATTTAGCACGACCTTTTCGTCTTTTAACTTTGTCTGACTTGATAGATATTCTGGACCAGAGCATGTATCAGCCATCGTTGCATGTCCAAAATATCAAAGGGGACCCTCTAGTCGTTTGTTATCAACATTAGCCACACCTACTCCAACCTTATGGAACATAATTTATGTATAAAACAAATATATTGATTCAATATAAGAATCGCATTGCTTAATCTTGAATATATTTATTTTCAGGTAGGATCAGATGATTACCCAAATTTGAGTACTATCCAACTGGATTGAACTCAGATGTTCCATTTTAATGTCTGTTGGATTTTGCATCTCATATCAACCACTCTTTTCCTATCGGATTCAGATTTCGGATGTTGGACAATCCCATTTGAAATTGACTCGTCTATAGCCCTACTGAAATTATGAAGGAAATTGGTCAAGCCGGGTCTTGAACTCGAGAACAAGTAGTGATAACACGTGGTGGTAAGGGATTATAGTGTGTCTACTGCAACGAGGCGTTTACTTCACCTTTAGTCAAGAAAAATCATCAACGTGTTCAAGGAATAGTCACAAAATTCTCTTAATTTGTAAAATTATATACACGTATAATTCATAAATTTTTCATGTGACAAATGCTACGGCTGAATTTTGCAAGAAATCGTACAATTACATAATTCCACAAATTATTCACGAATTTTATTATTTATCCCGTTTTGCAAGAAATCATACTATCCACAAATTATGCATGAATTTGATTATATATCCCGATTCCCGAATTTCACAGAAAGGTTTGCGTTATTTGTTTGCATGAAACCAAATGGATAGGGGAAAGATGCAGACAAATTGGAGACACAGGATACAATATTTGGTATATATGTATTGGCAGACATAGAAATGGTGTTGGAATCATTGTTGATAAGATGCTTAAAGATGATGTCGATCATAGCTATCAAGGTCGTTCTTGGGGAAAGATTTTTAATATTATTATCGGTTATACCCCCCCCCAAGTTGGCCTTAGTAGGAGGCAAAGAAGGATTTTTGGGATAACATGGATGAACCAAGGAATGAGGTTTCGGCGAAATCATCGAAATTTCGCCCCAAAATACCGATTTCGATGGGATCTGGTACCGAAACGTGCGACTATGTCCGATTTCGATGATTTCGATGAGTTTCGCCAAATTTCGATGATTTCGATGAATTTCGCCAAATTTCGATGAATTTCGCCAAATTTCGATGAAAATTTCGATAATTGCAATCCTTGTTGTTATTATTGCTTTTTGAAGAGGAGCAAAGGGGGGATTGGAGTTATTTCATCATTTAGTACTTATACATAGTATATACTTATAGTATATCATAATTGCATTGCATTTCCCTAATATTTGCTATTCAAATTATTAAATACTTATTCAATGCATGCTTTATTAGTTTCTACAATGTGGACAACATGTATCCTGGTGGTGGTTTATTAGACAATGAAGGTGTTACGAAGCCAACCACACCAACAAATAATGATTTAGCTTCGAAACATTGCACTAGTGTTCTTGGAACCAATGAAATGATTGACTATTGAGTCCATATCAACAACAAACTATCAACCCAAGTAAAATGTGTGGGGATGCCCTACATATCCAATATCTTATATTATAACACAAATAAATACATGCATGTATATAGCTCATTCTTGCAAAATTGCATAACTTAATTCCTACATTTTCTCATCGAAACCCTTCATCGAAATCCTCAAGAAACAGGACAGTTCCCTTACCTCCCACATCAAGGACCACCCTCCCAACCTACCCCCACATAAAATTTTATTGCATAAAACGATGCATTTAGGTGTAGTGATCACACCTGTAAAATTTCATAAATTAATTCGTTCATCTTGGCGTCGAAACGGGCACGGTTGCATCTATCGAAATTTTTGTCGAAATTTCAAAAAATTTCGGTTTCCATGCTGTCGAAACGGCATCGAAATCGGATACCTTATTCCTTGGGATGAACTGATGCAAGGTATACCAATAGAGGAGAAGACCATTATTGGAGTGACTTAAATGGTTGTGTGGAGAGCAAGTTGGATATGAGAGTGTGTGTGTAGGTTTGGGATATGGCAGCAGAAATGGAGAGAGATATTTTAGATTTTGCAGTTGCTTATGATATGATCCTGGCAAATACACATTTCAAGAGGAGATCCTCATATTATTACTTCCAAGAGAGTGCGCAATTATAGCCAAAATTGATTACTTTCTTACAACACGGCTGGATCGAAAAGTATGCAAATACACATTTCAAGAGGAGATCCTCATATTATTACTTCCAAGAGTGGGCGCAATTATAGCCAAAATTGATTACTTTCTTACAACACGGCTGGATCGAAAAGTATGCAAGGATCATAAAGTGATCCCTGGGGAAGAACTCACCACCCAACATAGGCTGATGGTTTTGAATGTGAACATGAAGATCAATAAATGTCAGCATACAGAAGCCAAGATAGACTGATCAAGTGGTAGAATCTTAAAGGTGAAAAGAAATCGTCATTTTATGATAAACTTATCAAGGAAATAACTTGAAACTTGGAGACTGATGTTAACTCTACGTGGCAAAATTTGAGCTCCTGCATAACAAAAATTACCAAAGGTTTTGGAAGAGCCCAAAGGATATAGCATATAGGCCTCCACAAAAAGAGACTTGGTGGTGGAATGATGAAGTACAAAAGACTATTAAACTCAAAAGGGAGATCTATAGGATTTTGCCGAAATCTAGAGATGATGCAACTATTCAAAGATACAAACAAGCAAAGAAAGATGTTAAAATGGCAGTTCAAGAGGCAAGGTCCAGATACTTCGATGAGATATATAAGAAGTTGGACACTAGAGAAGGGGAAAAAGATATTTATAAAATGGTTTGTATAAGAGAAAGGAAAGGAAGAGACTTGAGTCAAGTAAAGTGCATCAACAATGAAGATGGCAAAGTGTTGGTGAAGGATGATGATATAACGAACCTATGGAGAAACTACTTTCATAAGCTTTTCAATGAAGATACTGGGAACAACGTAAGAGACTTGGGTGACCTGAATGCAAGAAATATCACTTACACATGACGAGTTCACTATCGAAGGTCAAGAATGCTTTGAAAAAGATGAAAATGCAAAAGGCATGCAAGTCCATACGGTAATCCCATCGATGTATGGAAGAGAACATATCTCTTTAACAAAAGTATGAAGACAAAGAAGACGTCGGATGAATGGAGAAATAGTACTATAGTCCCGATCTACAAGAACAAAGGAGATGTTCAGAGCTGCACAAACTACAGAGGTATCAAGCTGATGAGTCGCATTATAAAGCTTTGGAAGAGGATTATTGAGCAAAGGTTAACATCAATAACACAGATATCAGACAACCAATTATGTCTGGAAGATCAACAACATATGTTATTTTTCTGATAAGGAGGCTTATGGAGAAGTACAGAGAAAACAAAAGAGATCTTCATATGGTGTTTATTGATTTGGAAAAGGCATATGATTGAGAACCCAGGAAAGTGTTATGGAGGATTCTGCATAAAAAGGGTGTCTATCCAATACATTGACCTGACTAAAGACATGTATGATGGCTCATTTGCAAGTGTTAGGACTCTTAGAGGAGAGACGCAAATGTTTCCCATCACTGTTGGGGTACATATGTTTGTTCTTGTTATGGAAGAGTTGACAAAGCATGTTCAAGATAATATCCCTTGGTGTATGTTATTTGTTGATGATATTTTGTTGATTGATGAAAGAAGAGAAATATTGAGTGATAAAGTTGAACTTTAGATAAATGCATTGGAATCTAACGGATTTATGATTAGTAAAAGCAAAACTGAATATATTCATTGCAGTTTCAGTCAATCTAGAATTGTGAATGGTGGAGTGAAGTTGGAAGGAATGGATGTACCAATATGTAATAAGTTTCATTACTTGGGTTCTATAATCGAAAAGGAGGGTGAGGTCCAAGATGATGTTTGCCACATGATCGCAGCAAGATGGTTGAAGTGGAGGAGTGCAACAAGAGAAGTATGTAACCAAAAGATCCCTCTTAGATTAAAAAATAAGTTTTAGAACAGCTATACGACCAGCCATGTTATATGAGAGTGAATGTTGGGCAGTGAAGAAACAAGGTCTCAATAAGATGAATGTGGACAAAATGCATATGCTGAGATGGATGTGTGGGAGGACAAGAAAAGATCGTTCGAGGAATTACTACATCAGGAACAAAGTGGGGGCAGTGAGCATCGAGGAAAAGTTGTGCGAAGATCGTCTAAGATGGTATGGTCATGTGCAGCGCAGACTGACAAGTGCACCTATTTGAGGCAAGGTTATTGAGTCAAGCAGAATCAAAAGAAAGCAAAGGCAGACCTAAATTAACTTGGAAAGAGCTTATAAAGAAAGATTTTGAATCTTTACATCTTGATCAGAGTATGACCCATAACAGAGCTAATTGGAAAAGAAGTTGGGATTGAGGCTTAGATGATGATAATAATGATCCCGAATTTCATGAATTGTTCCCAAAATTCAAAAACATTCATTTATAATGGAAGAAAATGCTATATGATTCAGCATTTAGGACTAGAGAATCAATAAGCAAATCAAGTGTGTGCAATTGTGCATATATTTAATAATATATCAATGTGTTTATCATCTGCATAAATGTATCAATTTGTACTATTTAATAATATATCAATGTGTTTATCATCTGCATAAATGTATCAATTTGTACTATTTGTATGTGTATATATGTGCACATGTATCATATTTCCAAATTATATCCGATTTTTCCCAAATATTTGACCAAACTTTTACCGAGTCTCTGTTGAATTTACCCAAATTTTTGCATGTTTCCTGAATGCCGAAATATTCAACCTCGGAGAATGATTCTCGAATCCCGAATTTGCGACTATGGTTTAAGGTATAAGCCTCATATAGTAAGCAGAATATATGCATGTATGCATGTGTGTGTGCATCTACGAGTGGGTGTGGGTGTATAGTCGGGTGTGTGTGTGTGTGTGTGTGTGTGTGTGTGTGTGTGCAAGTGGGTATGCATGCACACAAAGACATGTTGGTGTTTCTTTGGCCATGGGCCGATGTGGCTACTGAAGTTGATGAGAAAGAAAGTTGGCATAATGATACAAATTGTGTCAATTATAGGATATAGATCATTTGTAGTATTCAATATACATTTACTAATTGGCTAGAGAGAAATGTGGAGAAATACAATTTGAAACAAATAGGGTTTATAAACGAAATATATACAATTACATTTGGAAACCACCAACATAGAGGATAAAAAGTGTAGTAAACACTTAAAAGCAACTAGAGATATTGATAAATCTGAAAACCCTATCAAATTCGAGTTTGGCGTCCTTATTGTGCAAAAACTGCCAATGAGAGAATGACAACCAGCTACAATAAGTCCAAATAAAAAAATCTGATGGAAGTGCATGTGGTTGGCCCAAAGTCTGCTGAACACAATACAACATGATCAAGAACTAAGTCTTGTGCCTCAATGCCTCGGTGTTGTGAGGCATGCGTTGGATGTTTTGATGTGCAAGCCTCAACACAAGACTGAAGTTTAAGCCTCAAAGTGCCAATAAGACCGCCTCACCTCTAAACATACACACCTCAAGGTGAGATTTTAAAAACCCCAATTGGGTTCCCGTCCACCTATATCATGCAATCAGCCCCCAAATAGATTTACAATGTTCCTTATTGAGCCTAATTTCCCTCACAGTAGATAACAATATGGTATGCACATCCAAATGCTGTCATGAATATTCTTGATTTAAACAAATATCCTAAACTTTTAATGCTTTCTCTGCAAAACTTGATTGTTTTCCAAGAAAGACATTTATTGTTCCATATCAAACTACAAACTTGTATCCAGATCATTCTAGATTGGCCAGGTTCTAACAATTTTGAAAAATAATTAGCATTGTGATCAAATTTGCACTGCTCATGTATATTTGCAATTTAGCACATTTTCCGTTACAAAATGTCGATTTGTTGAAACTCCTAAAACAGAGATACAAATTTCACAACATGAATCAAAGCGGTGTCAAACAAATGTCTATAATAAGTTCATACCTTATATCAATAGTGTTGAGATTTTTACAGGTTTGAGCAACCTTTGCAAGCCCATGATCACTAATGTCGGAGCCAGAAATATCAAGAATTTGCCATGAACTATCAGCTAATGCTATCAGGATTTCATCAGTCAATAGTCTTCGTCTTCTTGAAATCGCAGCTAGAGCAAGCTGTTCTCAGAAAGATGGGGAGAAGTCATGTTTGCTTCTTTTTTTGTCAAAATCCAAATCAGATTTAAGCAAATTATCTTGCAACTTGATGTTAAGCCAGACATGCAATCCATATACAGAAAAGTTTCTCACAGATATATATTTAAATAAAGAGATAATATAACGACCATCGAAATGTCAAATCCTAAGTTTAGGGGTGCACCACGCCAGGTATCGATCCACCCATACCCCCACACAGCAGCCTAATGAGTTAGGGATTTGGATGAAAATCCAGTACCTAGAACCTCTCACCATGGAACAGGACTTCGACTTCGAGTTGACTTCGACAGGTGTGGAAGTGGAAGTTTGTGGAAACATCGAGGAAACTTCAAGGATTTTTACAACCAAACTTCGACACATCTTTGACAAAAATTAAGCTCAAATAGTGATTTCATTATGAAATTTGATAGATTTCATCAAATCTATCCTAAAAACTAAATATATGTCTGTATATGGTCATTCATACATGTTTACATATAAAGAAAAACATAGTCATGTGCAAATGTAAAAGACATCTTAGTGTCAACTTCGACAGGCAAGAAAGTGGAAGTTTGTGGAACATGTAAGGAAACTTTGAGGAAGTCTTGGACTAACACTTCGACGCAAAATAAGCTAAAAAATAATGAGATTGAGAGGGAATTCGGCATAAAACATCAAATTTTTAGTAAACACATACTCTGTCTATAATCTTCTATACGAAATGTTTAGAACTTAAATTTGTTCTATACATGTGTTCTGTATGTACAGAAATCCCAATTGGATCACATTCTAGAATTAAAAAACATGAGCTTATTTTCAAATGCATCAATTTGTCAAGAGGGGAAAAAGTAACAGAGGTGAAATTTTATCAGGTCTACACCAAATTTTGCAAAACTTGTGGAAATCTAATAGAAGAATAAACTTAACATTACTCTCTAGTTAGAACATAAGAAATAGTCATCTCAATGTAAAGAATGGTTTCCTACAAGTTCTTTATGCCTTCACTATGTGTGTAACAATAATAACTACAAAGATCACCGAAAAGATGGGAGGCTTGGAGCTAGCTAAGTCAATTTCATCACCAAGTAGGCTGAACTCATTGACACATGTCAACAAGTAGGCAACATCGATGTCGAGGAAGTTTACTAGGTTTCGACGTCGACAGGCGTAGACATACGTAACATCGAGGATATATCGCCAGATGTTGAGGATGTTTAGTACCATGCTCTCACCAATCACTGAACAGTCTGAACCTAGCAGGTGGCAAGTTAGTGGACAGGTAGCTAGTTAGTGGATTGATTAAAAAGAAAACTTTTTATTGAACCCAAATTAATTCAGGAGATGCTTTTTGCAGCAGACCCATCAATGATTAAACAGAACAAAAACTAAAATATAGCATAAACGAAACTTTTTTAAGCTATTCAAGAGAGAGCGTCTATAAAATTTAAGCATAAGAAATTTCCCTCATGTGATAGTTGTTTTGGGTGTTTTATACGTATTGGACATCTCTCTAGCCATGTCCCCTACTGTTTCATCCTCCTTTGTGGCAGTAACACCTTGGAAACTAGAGCCCCACAATAAAATAGATACGTCTTTTGGATGATAGATCATATCGGACACTTCTCTAGCTCCATCCCTATTGTTCCATCCTCCTTGATACGTATTGGACATCTCTCTAGCCATGTCCCCTACTGTTTCATCCTCCTTTGTGGCAGTAACACCTTGGAACCTAGAGCCCCACAACAAAATAGATATGTCTTTTGGATGTTAGATCATATCGGACACTTCTCTAGCTCCATCCCTATTGTTCCATCCTCCTTAACAATAGTAACACTGTGAGGCCTAGATGCAGCTAGTTAGAGGATCCTATAGATCTACTACCTCCCTACTCAAATAGATTGTCGTAAGCTGTTGATCCAATTGCATATGCAGGTTGTAACTTCCTTTTCCCCTCATACTACAGCTTGTCCTTCCTTCAGTGTGAGAAGCTTCATATCACCTTGAAAGGAGGTGTGGTCTGAAGGAAGGTCTGTGATGGTTGCGACGGACATGTTGCTCATCCAAACTCTAGTTTGGGTTCGCTATCACTTGTTAGGGCATAACAATTTGATTTTATATTAGTCGTCGTTTTTTAATAGTTGTCATTTTTTTAGTTTTAGTATGTGAATTCGCAAATACTACAGTTAGGAGCTATATGTAACAGTTGGGGGCTTATTTGTAAGCTCTCAATCAAGTAGTTTATTTCTTATTCTGATTAGGTCATTAGCGAAAACAAGCCAATTAGGGATTCCTGCAAGTCATCTACGTAACTTGTGTCGACTATGTCTTACTGTTGATTTCGATAGATTAATTAGGTTCTCGCCAAGGTTGTCAGAACCGAACCGGAGTGCGAACCGGTGAGGCTTCTGGTTCTCAGTTCACTGGTTCAACCAATGGTTGAACCGGTTCGACCGGTGACGTCAGCATAACACCATAAAATACTTTTAATACTTTGTAATATATGAAAGGTCAAGGAAAAAGTAAGCAAATCTAGGAGTATATCAAAAACTAGCATGGAAATGACAATAATTCAATTTGAAAGTGCATTTCCTGTGTCAAATTATCAAGTAATCAAATAAACTTTCATTAAAGTAATAATTAATACTTAGTTAATTACTGATTTGCTGATTAGATATGTATAAAAGTTCCTTAGAAATATAATTTTTATATACACATACGTGTAATTTTTTATAAAATATATAAGAATTTAGGCACCCACTTTTTCAAAAATCGCCCACTTAATCGCCCGCCTGCCACTTAATCAGTTACAAGGCGTTGTTCGCACGCCTCCCATTTCCCCCTTTTTAAAACATTGATTCCAAGGTTGAGATTAGTGGATGTATGTGTATGGTCCTTGTAGATAGTGGAAGTACCACCAACGTAGCTTTTGCAGTTGTTGTCCATGTGTTTAATGTGTCCAAAGCCCCATCCTTCATCGTATAATTTCTGCCAGATCTACAACAGCAATCTACATATTACCTAATAATAAGTCACCTTCTCATACCATGGTGCCCATGTTGACACTATGTTGTGTGATGTACTACTACCTTGCAGTCTGGTGCATATCATTTTTGGTCAACCATGGCCATATGACTACAGAGCATAACATGATGGTTACACCAACATGTATACCTTTCATATTCATGGTGGTCTCTTCCATTGGCATTCATAATCCGTCAAGCAGTGTTTTAAAAAGTGGCCTAGGCGGCCACTTAAGCGCTTACAGGTGCTGTCCGCCTAAAAACACCCTTAAGTGCCGCTTAAGAAAATTTGAGAAAAGCGGACGCTTTTTGCCCGCTTAACCCGTTTTTTTCCCTCTTTTTGCCCGCCTTTTTCCCGCTTTTTGCCCGCTTTTTTTAAAAAAACGGATGTAAGCATATAACATTAAGTACATTATATGCCCCGATTAGTATTGACTATAATATATTAAACTAGCATACATTAGATGTTCTATGATATACTTAGTTCTAATTTAGAATGCATACTTTGTATGTAAGCTGTAATGATATGGTATTTTTGTGATGTATCCAAGTAAATTATAGGTAACTATTATCTAATTTAGAATGCATACTTTGATTAAATGTACTGCTGTAATATATGACTATTGGATGATGTGCAGATGTAACAATATGTTTGTAAGCTAGTTATGTTTACTGTTTAGCTATGTAAACATGTGATACAAAATTGGTAAACATGTGATACAAAATTGTTGTTACATCTTGTACATACTTATTATTTTATGTGTAGGGTGCTTTATCTATGACTAGTATATTGTTTACTATATTGTATAGATACAATCATCGTTGTATAGTTTGTGTTATAAACTATTTGGGTGTTTTATATTGTCTTGTATAATGTTTAGATATGTATAGAAATTTCAAAAATGTAGTATTTATATACATACGTATGTAATTTTGCATAAAAGTTTATAGGAATTGGAAACCCGCTTTTCTAAAAAGCACCCGCTAAATCGCCCGCCTGGCGATTAATCGGCTACAAGGTCCCGTCTGCACGCTTCCCGCTTCGCGCTTTTTAAAACCTTGCCGTCAAGCCTTTGCAACGCCAAGCATTCAAAAGTCACCACATGACTCGCCATGGACTCATCTTTTGCAATAGGGGGAGTTGCTGCAAGACGGGTTGCTCATCCAAAGCATGGTGTGAAACGTAATTTGCAAGGCTGCTTGCAATGCAGCTTGAGTGAGGGTTCAAGACCACTCACCTTTTTTTTAATAGAACTGGAGAAATTACATAGAGGTCCAGCAATATATAAAAATTACAAAATCATAATATAAAGAGATATATTAACACTCCCCCTCAAGCTGGAGCGTACATATCGTGTATGCCCAGCTTGTTGCAAAAGCTCTGAAAGGTTGTTGGACTCAATGGCTTTGTGAGGACATCTGCAAGTTGATCTTCAGATTTGACATGTGAATTCACCACCTTGCCATTCTTGATCTGATCTCTGATGAAGTGGCAGTCAACCTCTATATGTTTAGTGCGCTCATGGAAGACTGGATTCTTGGCAATGTAGATACCAGTCTGGTTGTCACATCTGAGCTCTATGGGAGACAAAACAAAAATCTTTAATTCAGAAAGTACAGACTGAACCCACTGCAACTCACAACAGGCATGAGCCATTGCTCGATATTCAGCTTTTGTGCTTGATTTAGCCACAACATTCTGCTTTTTACTTTTCCAGGTGATAAGGTGATTTTCCAGAAATGTGCAATACCCAGAAGTAGACCTCTTGTCATTTAGATTACCAGCCCAATCTACATCTGCATAACCAGTAAGAACAAGGGTAGACACGGGAGTCTTGGGTCTATAGTAGGTGATCCCCTTACCAGATGCACCCTTCAGGTATCTGAGAATATGGCAAACTGACATCTAGTGTGACTATTGTGGTGAGCTCATATGCTGACTCACCACACCTACAACAAAAGAAATATCAGGACGAGTAACTGACAAGTATATCAGCTTCCCAACAATTTTCCTGTAGTAGCATGGATCTGGATAATCAGTATCATCAGTCATCTCCTTCACATGATAGTCCATAGGAGTAGACACCGGCTTGGCCAGCTTCCTGCAATAAATCCAGCATATATTTCCTCTGAGACAAATTAGTAATTGGATGAGATCTAAGTACTTCAATGCCCAGAAAATATCTCAGTTTGCCCAGATCCTTTGTATGAAAGTGCCCCCGCAATCCTTCCTTCACACGTGATATGCATGTAGAATCACTGCCTGTGATAACCATATCATCAACATATACAACAATAATGATGGATCCACCAGAAGAGTTGGAATAAAATAAAGAGTGATCAGTCACAGAACGAGAGAAGCCCATCTATAGCACATCACTGAACTTGTCAAACCAAGCTCTAGGAGATTGTTTCAACCCGTAGATGGCTTTCTTCAATCTACACACCTTCTGACACTCCCCCTGAGCAACAAAACCAGGAGGTTGCTCCATGTATACCTCTTCTTGTAGATCACCATGAAGAAAGGCATTCTTGACATCAAGCTGAAATAGAGGCCAGTCAAAGGTAGTAACCAGAGAAATAAGAATCCGCACGGAATTCAGACGAGCCACAGGTGAAAAGGTCTCAAAGAAATCAACTCCATATGTCTGAGTATAACCCTTTGCCACCATCTAGCCTTCAACCTCTCAACTGAACCATCGGGATTATGTTTTACTGTGAATACCCATCTGCAACCCACAACATTTTTCCCTGGAGGTAAGTCAATAAGATCCCAGGTGTTGTTTTGTAGAAGAGCGGACATTTCCATATGCATCGCCTGTTTCCAACCAGTATCCTTCATAGCATCAAGATGATTTCTTGGAACAACCACAGAATCAATTCCAAGAGCAAATGACTGGGCCTGCTTGAATAATTTTGACAAACAACACACATTTGCAATAGGATGTCGAATAGTACATGAACGAGTACCTTTGCGAACAGCAATGGGAACATCAAGGTCAGATGGTTCTACAGAAATCTCTTGAGTAGAGAAAGATGGGGAAGGCTCAGAGACTGGAGTCGCTACCTCCTCTGGATCCTGCCTGCCTCGTCTGCTATAAATATGTTGATATTGTGGAATTAAAGTATCACTTGCTGGCTGCTCTTCCTGTATGGCAGTATAGTCAGGAATGATAGGTGGCACTCTCTCACTGATGTCTGATGGTGGCACTCTCTCACTTTCACACAATTGCTCCCCAATACTGGGAACACTAGAGAAAAATGGTGTGGATTCATGGAAAGTTACATCCTGAGACAAACATACGGCGGAGACTGGGACAATCATGGTTGTATAGGCGGCCAGGCGGCCGGGCGTTCCATATGGACGCCCAGGAAGCCTAGGCGCCCAGGCGGAGGCCCAGGCGTTTCCGGGCGTTTTTATATATATCTTGTTTATATATATATATATATATATATATATATATATATATATCTTGTTTTAATAAATATATATATATATATATATATATATATTAGTAGATATATCTAAATTGCTTATATAGTAGAAATAGTACATTCGAAAATCTGAATTTGTAGCTCTTTTTTAGAAGATATTTGCCATTTTCCTTTATTGGGTTTTTGTAAAGCCGATTTGAGTTAATCACAAAATTGATTACTCATAATCAGAAATCAGAAATGTCAACTATATTTGTATTTCTATTCATGAGGCTATACATTTATAAAACAAAACAGTAGATTAATAAAGTCAAATAGTAGACAAGTTAAAACAGTACATTAATACTAATCAGTAGATAAATTAATAAAAAACAGTAGATTATAAATACAAATCAGTAGATAAGTAAATACTAATCAGTAGACAAATAAATACAAATCAACAGATAAGTAAATACAAATCAGTAGATAGAAGCGCGACCAAAAAAAAAAATCAGTAGATAGAAAATTTAAAACATTAGATAAGTAAATACAAATAAGTCATAAATAAATGCAAAACATTAGATAAGTAAATACAAATCAGTATATAAAAAAATCAAAGCGTTAGATAAATTAATAAAAAATGTCAACTATATTTGTATTTCTATTCATGAGGCTATACATTTATAAAACAAAACAGTAGATTAATAAAGTCAAACAAGTTAAAACAGTACATTAATACTAATCAGTAGATAAATTAATAAAAAACAGTAGATAATAAATACAAATCAGTAGATAAGTAAATACTAATCAGTAGATAAATAAATTCAAATCAACAGATAAGTAAATACAAATCAGTAGATAGAAAATTCAAAACATTAGATAAGTAAATACAAATCAGTATATAAAAAAATCAAAGCGTTAGATAAATTAATAAAAAATATCAACTATATTTGTATTTCTATTCATGAGGCTATACATTTATAAAACAAAACAGTAGATTAATAAAGTCAAATAGTAGACAAGTTAAAACAGTACATTAATACTAATCAGTAGATAAATTAATAAAAACAGTAGATAATAAATACAAATCAGTAGATAAGTAAATACTAATCAGTAGATAAATAAATACAAATCAACAGATAAGCAATATAAAATCAGTAGATAAAAAAATTCAAACATTAGATAAGTAAATACAAATCAGTCATAAATAAATACAAAGCATTAGATAAGTAGATCAGTAGATAAAAAATTCAAACATTAGATAAGTTAATACAAATCAGTCATAAATAAATACAAACCATTAGATAAGTAGATCAGTAGATAAAAAATTCAAACATTAGATAAGTTAATACAAATCAGTCATAAATAAATACAAAGCATTAGATAAGTAGATCAGTAGATAAAAAATTCAAACATTAGATAAGTAAATACAAATCAGTCATAAATAAATACAAAGCATTAGATCCGATCAGTAGATAAAAAAAATTCAAAGCGTTAGATAATTAAACTCAAAGCATTAGATAAATAAATATAATCAGATAAAAAAGTACAACTCAGTTGATAAACAAACATAAATCAGTAGATAAAAAAGTACAGCTCAGTTGATAAACAAACATAAATCAGTAGATGACTAAATAATTTTAAGAAGTAGATGAACGAATACAAAGCCCTAAATTTAAATAATGTGATGAATCAAAAATCATTAGATGAACAAATCAGTAGATAAGTAAATATAAATCAGCACATAAGTAAATACAAATCAGTAGATAAGTAAATACAAATCAGTACATAAGTAAATACAAATCAGTAGATAAGTAAATACTAATCAATTGATAGGATTCAGTAAAAAAAAAAAATTACAAGTATTACTTCTGGGCGCCCAGGTTGAGGCGGGCCTTGGGCCGCCTGGGCCGCCTAGGCGCGCCTAGGCGCCGCCTGGGCGCCCGCCTGTACAACTCAGGGGACAATAGCACTTGTATCCTTTGCTAGTGTTGGAGTACCCAAGAAAGAGAGTCCTAATAGACCTAGGAGCCTTAGGATCAAAATTGCGGACAAATGAAGTACACCCAAACAATCTGAGAGGAACAAGGAAAGGTGGATCTTTTGGACGTAAGACAACAAAAGGAGTATGTCCTTGAAGCACCGAAGAGGGTTTCCTGTTGATTAGGAAACATGCAGTAAGTAAAACATCAGACCAGAATCTCTTAGGGACATTGGATTGAAACATAATAGTCCTGGTATTATCAAGAGATGACGATTTTTGCGCTCAGCTACTCCATTTTGTTGAGGAGTGTGAGGACAAGACGTGCGATGAATCATCCCAACAAAGCTACAAAATCAGCCATAGCAGTTTGAACATATTCTAAGGCATTATCAGATTGAAGAATTTTAATATTGCAATCAAATTGAACTTTTATTTCTTGATGAAAATGTTTGACAATGGACAACACACTCTCGACTCTTTAATAAATAAATCCATGTCATGCGAGAAAAATCATCCACAAAGTAAATAAAATAACGGAAACCATTATAACTATTGGTCTTTACAAGACCCCAAACATCATTATGGACTAACTCAAAAGGACAAGATGCCCGTTTATTGACACGACTGGGATAAGACAGTCAATGATGTTTTCTCAATTGACAGGATTGACATTCTAAAGAAGACACTTGGGACAACTCAGGTTCTACCTTTCTCAAGCTCTCCAATGACAGATGTCTATATTTGAAGTGCTACAGTAAGGTAGAACCGCTTAAAAGGATAGCTAGAGCAAGAACAGATACTTGGCGAGACAGATTGTCACTATGGAAGAGGTAGAAATCACCTTTCCTAGGCCCCCCACCAATCGTCCTCTAACTCTTGAGATCCTGTAATACAAAGCAAGAAGGCCCAAATGTCACTGTACAGTTCACAGTATCAACTAATTTTGCAACAGGGAGAAGACTAAAAGGAAATGCAGGCACATAGTGAACCGATTTAAGATTAATTTTAGGAGTCAGAGAGACAGATCTACTTGCTAACACTCTCCTCACTGAATCATCTGCTATAGTCACAGATTTGTAAGGAATATGTGAGTCAATGGAGTGAAGTAATCTCCTCATATCGGTCATATGCCGGGATGCTTTAGAATCAACCACCCATGAAGAAGTTGAACCAGAAGCCAGTACAGAGGTAGCCTGATTACCAGTGGTAGATGCCAAATTTGCAGATGAAGAAGAGGATCCCACACTCATATGCTGTGTAGCCAGAAGAAATCTATCATATTCTTCTTTTGTGAGTGTGATGCCAGAAAACCCAGAACTTGATGCAGATGGCTCAGAAGACTCAGCAGTACTAGCATAATTTGCCTCCCCTACAGGTGGTGCAGCAGGTCTTCCATGCTTCTTCCAGCACTTCTCGACAGTGTGTCCAGGTTTGTCACAGAAGGTGCACTTTGGACGTGCTCCATGTCCTCGTCCCATACATGTACGGCCTCCTCGAACTGCAGCGACTACAGATGCATGAGTGTCTCCAGAGGGCGAGAATGTTGTAGAATCAACAGGCTCAAAATTTTATTGTAGAATTCTCGAGTAGGCTTCTTCCAGGCTGGGAAGTTTGTCAGAAGCGAGGATGACACTGCGGGCCGAATTCCAGTAATCAAGTCATCTCTGTCTTTGACCTGTCCTTGGACAGTCACTGGATGATAGAAGCTCAGCTCCTGAGCAATACCTTAGATCACTCCAAAATATTCTTCTAAAGGCTTGTCTCCCTGTCATTCAGCGAAGAGTCGATCATATATCATAAACTGACGAAGTGTATTCTTTTCCTGAGAGTAATGCTTCTTCACAACATCCCATATGTCTTTGGTAGTAGTGTAGAACATGAACCTAACAACAATAGCAGGTTCCATGCTCCCCCATAGCCAGGTCTTTACATGACTATTATGACGTTTCCATTCAACATAACCTTTATCAGTAGAAGCAGGAGGATCAGAATCAGCATGTTGTGCTTTATCTCGGGATTCCAACACTGTAAGAGATAATTTTTCCCGTTAAGTTTGATGGAGGGGATAGGCGACATCTCGTTGTAGATAGTAGATGCCTTGGTGTCCTCCATGATTTAACGGATAGATAGAGTGACGGAGAGATACATGTCACAGAAGAATAGAAAGTGACGGAGAGATACGCGTCACGTCAGAAGATTAGATCATTTCTGACGCATCCACAGTCCCCAATCAAAAAAATTCCTAATCACACATGGAGGAGGTGTGATTAGGAATCTGCAACGTACAGACGGAGCCTCCGGTCTGAGTTTTAGCGAGCCGTCTTACGTAGACCCTTCCTTCGGAGTCAACGGGAGGAACCAGAGGCTGCTAATGGGCGGTGGGCCTGCTCGGAGCTGGCGGCTACATCGGCGGCTGCCCTCCTAGGAGACAGCGGCTGCTGCCAGCGAGGCGTCACGACTGTGCGGCCCGGTGGCGGCTACTGTGTTGCCCGGCGGTGGCTGCTGCCCAGCGACGGCTGCGGCACGGCACTGCCTTGTGGTGGCGGCGCGAGGGAGAGAGACAAAGTGGGGAGAAGCGACACGCCCTAGATTGGAACCCTAGGAGCCCTGCTCTGGTACCATGTGAAACATAATTTGCAAGGTTGCTTGCAATGCATCTTGAGTGAGGGTTCAAGACCACTCACCATTTTATTAATAGAACCGGAGAAATTACATAGAGGTCCAGCAATAAATAGAACTTACAAAATCATAATATAAAGAGATATATTAACACATGGTTAGGGCTCGTCGTGTCTTAATTACAACGCGGCATTTGTATGTTATATTAGTTTTGTATTTGTTCCTTTTCATTAGTTTAAGTGAGGGGATTGATACAGGACAAGCTACTCATCCATATGTCTGGTTTGGGACTGTCACTTGAATAGAGCACATCGTTTTTACATTATATTAGTCATCGTCTTTTTTCAGTTGTCTTTTTATTAAGTCTACGAGGTTAATTGCAATTACTTCAATTAGGAGCTATGTAATGGTACGAGACTTGTATGTAAATTCCTAATTAATTAGTTAATATCTTACATAAGTTGGGTCACAGGAGAAAAAAGCTAATTAGAGCTTCCTACAAATTATCTATATAAGCCTACATCTAGGGGGTATAGTATGGTGGTCGAATTTGAAGAATGAATAGGTTTTTACAATCGTGCCAACGTGGTTGGAAGGAAGGTATAGCTTGGAGGTTTAACCCATAAGCATGGTTTTAAAAAAAACATCTGTGAGGCTCTCAAGTCTTACACCTCGAGGCAAGGCTATCAAATTTGCGCATGAAGGCTTATGCCTCGGTCTCGTGGACTAAAGCTTTTGCCTCAAAATGTCTTAGGCTCACCTTACAACACTAAAGCTTAGTTGAGGCATAAGCCTCGGTTTCAGATGATGATGTATTATGTTAACGGCCAAATGTTATACTTACAAAATCATTACGAACACCTCTAAAGTTATGTAGCGTTGTGGTTATTTTTCATTATCTTATTAATGAAATTTGGATCATTCTATGAGTGAGATCTTTCAATTTTCATTGTTATATTTGTCTTTTTGTTTGCTACCTTTTTATTCACTTTGTCATTAAATTACATCTCATTGTAAACTAATTTTGTTTTCTTGTTCCTACTAAGTTCAATTTCAATTTCAGCTAATTTTCTTTGTCCATTTACATATTTGGATCTAACATCAAAAACTTTGATATCTCATTATTTGTTACATATTTGTTTAGTATTGTGGTGGTTTTTAATAACTGTTTATACTAATTGAATCGCATTAACAATTTCTATTTAATTTTAATTTTGTTTGTATATACATATTTATGTTATACACACATGATATGCATGTATGTATGTGTGTGTGTGTGTTTGTGTGTGTGTATACACACACACACGCACACACACACACACATTTGTGTGTGCATACATGTATAAATTTTTAGTTTTTTATGAACGCCTCATACATATTTGAGGCTTGCGCCTCGAGGCTTACAACTCATGTCACCAAGACAAAAACGGGTTGTTATGCCTCACTACCTTAAAACCTTGTGCATTGTTGTCAGTGTCACTCAGTCTTCTTAAATTTGATTCCATCTTTTCCTGCTTATTCCTCCTCAATCTGATTTCGTTTTCGGCATGAAAGTTAGTAGTTTGTCTTGAATTATTTTATTAGTACGTTATGTTAATCGGCAACATTGTTTTCCACGAGTTTCACTAGAAAGGCAGAAAATACAATGCGCTAGATATGATATCTCGTAAACAACCTCCTTGTAAACCCCAATAACTTGCCATATTTGTCTTCACAACTCTCAAATCAATCCAACGGGTGTTTTTCTTCTTTCGAACTTCTTAATCTGTAATGCTTGTTTATGTGCTTCCTAGTTAAGAACACTTAGAAAAGGGGAGTGGACCATGAATTGTCAACTGCACAGCAAAAAGAAACTGCATACATGGACTAAGATTACACAACCTCCGATGGACTAAATCACTGAGTTAGCAAGAAACAACATGACCTAACCCGACCCACCAATGGATTTGATTCACTGGGTTAGCAGATGATCCCCCTATTCAGTAATCTTTACTGGATTTACAAGGCAGTGCAAGCAGTCAGCAGACTTCCTCATACACCTTTTGTTTTCTAACAAGAGTGGAATTGGGATCATAACAAACAAAGACGCTCACCTTGATGTCGCTGGGGAAATCAGGGATAATATCGATTAGGTCACCGATAATTTCGTCCAGATGCTGCCCCAGTACTCCAAGGCACAAGCTAACCAGTCTTCGGGGCTTATTTTTCCGAGAAGGTCGACCTATTCAATCAACCGTAAGGAAATAATAAACATTAGTTGAGCACGATATACAAGACCAGAAACAATCGCAGATCGGCTGAAAGTGTGAGGCAACAAGGTGCAGCATTTTGCTGCAGAAGCTTCCAGAAAAGTTAAAATACACGCTATGGGATGTAAAAATGACAGAAGAAAAGGGAAAGTCGTCAAATTAGATGATTATACTTAGCGTTGGGGACAGTATCCGAGCGCCTGCCTCGGACATGAAACTTCGGGTTCCAGTGTTGTGGTCCCTAGCGGAGGGCGAGAAAATGCAGTCCAGCTCCCTCGCCAATTGTTTCATTTAACAAGCATCGGCTTTACATATGGAGACGGAACTAGAATATCGAATTGGGGTGGCGGAAAACTGGTTTTGAGCGCGGGGGGGAAAGAGGAAGGAACAAGGGATCCCGGCCGAGAGAAAACGAGAGCTTGGGAACCCTTATCCCAAATTGGAAATTTTGCGGGAGAGAGAGAGGGAGAGGGAGAGGCCGAGGGATTCCCGTCTCAAAGCGGGAGACCTTCAGTGTGCGAGCAGAAAATCAATGAGTTTTTTAGTCGCCGTCCACGATGGTCGGAGAACGGTCGTACGGAAGTCGAACAGTTGACGATCAGCTTGAAAATGGAGCCGCCTCGGCTTGATTTTTTGGGGAACAAAACGAGGGGTCCAGATTATCTCAAGCAAAGAGGCTTCGGCTTTCTTTACCAGTTGAATTTGCTGATAAGTATAATTTTTTCAAGTTAAACTATGTATCTATATCTATATCTATTCTTATCTATCTACACCCTATAATAAGAGGGAGTTGTCCAGTGAGCGTGGCTGCTCATCGACCTATCTTAATTGTCTGCTTCGGCCCACTTTTCTGTACTTATATCGTTTATATATTGTTACTTGTACAGCTAAATGTTGCAAATCAAAAAGCGGAGCGGTGGGAGACGATTGTGTCCACTCGTGGGAGGGTAATAGAAAAATTTTGATCAACTTCAATTAATACGTTCAATAGTATTGGATCATACAATGTAACTTCATTTTTCTACTTCGTAAAATTAAGAAGACTCTCTCTCATTAAGGCCCTTATACCTAATCTTTTTAATTCATGCGCTACAATTTTCAGAGTGTGATCTTTGTTTATTGACATGTTAATTAATTAATATATTTTCCTTTTGCGTTGTTTATATGCTACTTTCTCAGTTAGTCTTTGCTTTGTTTTATGCAATTAGAGAACACATGCCAAAGATCCTAGAACATTGCTTTGCTACGTTCCTCTTCGGCCAGCCTTACTGTTCATCGGCAAACATTTTGTATTTTTTAAATTACTTTTTTGGGTCCGTTGGTTTGGTGGTAAAAGACCACAGACTAATCTGAATGCAGATATTTATGTGAACGTACCCATTATTTGAGAGACTAGACGTAACCGGTGACATTTGATCGTCCCTTGCGAAATATGACACGTGATATTTGTGGTTTAGACGGTCCAATCAGTATGTGTCCTTACCTGCTAACTTACATTTTGAAAAAGGAAAGTCAACTGGGCATGTGAATCAGGAGTATGTGTGTCTGTTAATGGACATGTTTATTGCTTTTATTTTTTCAATATTTAAACAAAAAAAGCTCCCTGCTAGTTGACCTTATTGCCGCTTATTTTTTTTATTTTTTAGTTGAATAAAAAGATAGAAATATTATACAAGTGTTAGATTTTAGGTAACACAGAGACGGTTGAAAAGACACATGGGCTAAAATTAATCAGTCTAGTCTATTTGTGTGTTTCACATCATCAGTTTCATTAGACATAGTCTGTAAATTATCTGTGCTCACTGATCCAGTTTATTTGTGTGTTCAAACAGCCTATCTCAGTACTAATTTACTAAGTCTATCTATGTGTTCAGACATTTTATTTGAGTATTAATGGGTTCAATCTATTTATGTGCTTATATATTCGAAGGAGTTAGTTGAGTTTTAATCGGGATGCTTTCTCTGTGTATGTTTTATATAGATTTGAGAACGTTAATGCAGCATCATGAGTCCAATGGTATAAATAATTTGCTTTAGATTTTGGTGATGACGCATCACAAGTCGGAGAGAGTCAACTGGTCGCACTACTACAGAAACAGCATTCAGTGTCGCTTTTCTGGGCGTCGGTTATTTAGGAAAACCGACGCCTATAAATTTAAACGTCGGTTATTTATGCAAACTGACGTCTATATTCGAAGACCAGCCAGACACGGGTACCGCTTTGTATTCAACGTCGGCTGGTTATAACAGACCGACGCCTAAAATCGCCCGCGAAATCCAATTTTCGAGCGATAACATTTTAGGTCACCTACAGCGTCGATTTTTTAACTATTCACCGACGTCTATTTAAAATGAAAATTTGCGCGAAAAGTCCCACTTTCAGTGTTGGTTATTCCTAGATAACCGACGCTGATAATGGTTCCCGCCAAATAATTTAGGGTAAAAGTTGTCTAGTTGGACGTCGGTGTTTTACTATCAACCGACGTTAAAGCATAATAGGCGTCAGTTTTGTAGATAACCGACGTCGTTGACTAACTTAATAGACCTGATCACCCGACTCTTCCCCCTTTCTTCTTGTTTCATCGTGATATTCTCATGTGTGCTGCTGCTCGCCGCCGCTCTCCCAAAATCGCGACGTCGGTTGCTGCCCCTCTGCTTCTTCGGTGTTGGTGCTCTTCTGCTCGCCAGCGCCGCTGCCCGCCGCCCGTCGTTGCTGCTTCTTCACCTGCTGCTTCTCCGGCCGGCGCCTGCTGCTTCTCCGACCGTCGGTTGCTTCTGCCCGCCGCCCGCCCCTCTGCTTCTTCGTCTGCTCGCCGTCACTGCTGCCGCCGCCGCTCTTCTCCATGCTAGCTCCAGGTAGGCTAGCCTCTTTGCTTCCTTCTCCCTAGCTCCTTACCAACAGCAAGCACGGTCGTGGTTGTGTTGGCCTACCACGGCCGTACTGTCCAGCACGGCCGTGGTAGGCCAACACAGCCATGGCCGTGCTTGTTGTTGGTAAGGATATGAACAATTTTTTATGTAATGCTTTATGTAAATCCTAGGATATGAACAAATCTTTTGCTTGCATATATTTGTCATATATTTGTGCTTCTAATCGTAATGTTTGGTCTAATTCATTAGCATCCTAATTTGATTTGATTAAATAAGATTTAAACTTGTCAATTGTAGCATCCTAATTTGATTTGATTAAACCCTAACATCAATTGTGATGAAACCCTAACATGTACATATATATTATTGTGTTTGTTGGCCTAGAAACCCGTCCAAGATTTACTCATTAGGAGTAAATCTTGGATAGTCCCCGGTTTGGGACTGTTCTTGAACACCTAATCTCACTTAGGATGTAAGTGTATAATGTGTATTGGGTTTTCGAGAAAATTTCGGCAGCATTTCCCCGTTTGTTCTCTAAGTACATATGTACTTAGAGAACAGCGGGGAAATGCTGCCGAAATTTTCTCGAAAACCCAATACACATTATACACTTACTAGTGAGATTAGGTGTTCAAGGATGGGATAGGTGGTACATATTTATTATATATAAGAATGACATCACATGTGTTTGTTGGCCTAGGAACCCGTCCAAGATTTACTCATTAGGAGTAAATCTTGGATAGTCCCCGGTTTGGGACTGTTCTTGAACACCTAATCTCACTTAGTATGTAAGTATATAATGTGTATTGGGTTTTCGAGAAAATTTCGGTAGCATTTCCCCATTTGTTCTCTAAGTACATTCAGTGGGGAAATGCTGCCGAAAATTTCTTGAAAACCCAATACACATTATACACTTACTAGTGAGATTAGGTGTTCAAGGATGGGATAGGTGGTACACATTTATTATATATAAGAATGACATCACATGTGTTTGTTGGCCTAGAAACCCGTCCAAGATTTACTCATTAGGAGTAAATATTGGATAGTCCCCGGTTTGGGACTGTTGTTGAACACCTAATCTCACTTAGGATGTAAGTGTATAATGTGTATTGGGTTTTCGAGAAAATTTCGGTAGCATTTCCCCATTTGTACATTGGTATAAATTAGAATTAACAATCAATAAATTATATACTGTTTGTATGGAGTCCGGCTTCATTGTAGATAATAGGAGTAAATCTTGGATAGGATGTAAGTGTATACCCTAATCTTGTCCTAATATATACTTGTTTTCTCTTTGATCATAGAATGGATAGATCATGGATGTCCATTCGCAATCGTTGCACCCCAGAGTTTATATCTGGTCTTGATCAATTTATTAGATTTGTCGAGGAACATAGGAAAAAACCTACAGATAGGTTCTACTGTCCATGTTATATACAATCTTCCTCCCTGGCTGTGTATGAAAAATAAGTACATTATGTTTTCGTTGTTGATATCGGGTTGCCTTTTTCTAGTTAATACAAATGCTAAATGTTTGCCTTTTTGTTAGTTAATACAAATGCTAAATGTTTGCCTTTTTCTAGTTAACACAAATGCTAAATGTTTGCCTTTTTAATGACATTTTCAGATGGCTGACCATGATGAGCATGATGTCCATGATGAGCATGAAGTCCATGATGAGCATGTTGTCCATGACGATCATGGCGAGAATATCAATATAAGTTCTAAAAATATATCATGTATTTCTATAAAATTCATTATCTTCTAGTTATGTCATATATCCCATATTTCTATATTGCGCTAATTCAGTGGGCTTATTTTTGTCAAATTTTAGGTTGATGATGCACATGTACCCACTGAAGCACTGGAGCAACTTGATGCGCAGCACCAAACACTTAACAAGAAAAGGGGCATCACTCTGTTGAAGAAGTTAATAGCGCTAAGTGGTAGTGGATCCAAATTGGTTGTGGAGTTTGATAATGGAGGAAATGTAATTGGAGTGAACCGCAATAATTTTGTAAACTATCTTGGGTGTGTCACTCGAAGCCATTGTTGTGTTAAGTATGATAATTGGCATAAAGTTCCTCAGGGGAAGAAAGACTTGATATGGAAGGATTTATGCGTGAGTTATTATTATTTGCAATTCTATTTTGTAGATTACAAATTATATTATTTGCAAATCTATTTTTGGATACTAGTTAATAAGAATTCTATTTTACAGAATCTGTTTGCATTGGATGAGAAGCTGCATCGTAAAAGCGTGATGCAACGCGCTGGAAAGATGCTTAGGAACTATAGAGCAAATCTCAACAGAGAATACATAAAAGATGGTGATAAGAAGAAGAAGTCAGCCCTTGAACAGTGGAACTTCTTGGACAAAGAAGATTGGGACAATTTTGTTGCTTCAAGAAAATTTAAAGAATTCAAGGTATTAGGCGTCACTCCCAATTTAATTAATATATGTTGTATTCACCTATTCAAGATTAACATTTAGTGCTACTAACTAAATCATTAATGTGCATACTAACTAGGCCCTCAGTGACGCGCAAAAAGCAAGGCGTGCACTGAATGTGCATGACCACACTATGGATCCAAAGGGCTATGCAAGCGTTCGCCAAAGACTACAGGCGGAGTCTGCGGCTACTCAGGAGTCTTCTACTACTCAGGAGTCTACCACACCCATGCCTCACCATGATATCTGGATAGATGGGAGGCGAAACAAGAAGGGTGAAATAAAGAAGCCCGTAACTGCTGAGGCGGCTGCGAAAATGGTAAAATACAACTCTTAGAGCAATCGTTTGAATATTGATTATTTGTGGTGTTAAGTTACCAATTTCTGTTGATGGTGATTAGCGGGAGCTGCACGAGCAGAGGAAATAAGGCATGTTCATCCCTCAGGGTACAAGGGATGAATTGACAGTTGCTCTGGGTAACCCAGAGCATCCTGGACGTGTTAGGGGTGCAGGCGTTGGTGTGGGCATCAAAGCATTCTTTGGGCCATCCCAGCGCAAACCCAGAGCGGGACTTTCACAAGAAGAGGTAACCTATTCTTTTTTTAGAATGTTACTATAAAAGGGAATTCAATAATAAGAAGCTAATGTTTCTTTTATCCATGTATAGGATAATAAGAGAGTCCATGATATAGTTGCTAAGAAGGTCAATGATATAGTTGCTGAGAAGGTCAAGGAAGAAATAGTGCGGTGGCAGGCATCTCAGACTTCCAATCAGCCTATGGCGACCCACTCTTCTCCTAATGCACAGACTGCGAGTAATCCTGGAGACTCATCGCCTAACACGTCTGCTGTAAGTATTGTTTATGACATTGTATCTAGTCTTTTCAAGATGTTATGTTTTCAAGATGATATGTTTTCAAGATGATATGTATATATGTATAACATTCTTTACGTAAATTTGTAGGCATTGAAGCCATGCCGCTTAAGAATGCAAGACTATATTGTTGCAGAGGCGCAGACTTACCAGTCCCTTCCTGGGGAACGTTTCATGGGACTCCAATGCCGCAGGGCTACGTTCGTGTGAGCCCGATATGTGTATTACCCGATTGGAGGGAAGATGCATTGTCATATGCCCACCCAGATATTGATACACTTGGTAAGGCAGAAGGCAGGGTGATATTGTGGCCCAAAGCAGATGTCGTCTACACTACTGAAATTGTAAGATAAATTTACATTACTTTAGATTGTTAATGTGTATATATGAGGTCAACTGATCTGAAATTATATATACAGGTTAAAAAGAAGACACCCGAAGCACCTAGGCCTCCACCTCCACTTCCTACATTACCAAGTTGGGTTCCAACTGACCTAAAATACTCGTTAGGTCCTGCTTGTAGGGGAATGGCATGTTGGCTATGGGCGCATAATATACATTGCCCTATAATTGTTTCTTTAGAAGCAGATTATGCAAGTCAATCATATGATAGCTCTTTATTTATACAAGATATTATTGAGATGTTTATGTATGATTGGCTGAATACATCAATGATAGAGACATGGATAAGGTGAGATCTTATTTATACATCCATATACCTTGTGTAAGATCCGGTGATCTAGTTTCTTATATATTAATGCATACGTAATACATGTTTTGCAGCTACTTAGTCGAAGATCAATGCAAACAATTTGCATTTGATCATGTGGGTTTTTTGATTCCATCATTGATTAGTATGGTAGCTAAAGACCCTGATAGTGTTCAACAATACTGTATAGATGCTTTTACAATTTTCGGTCAGCAAAAGAAGACGATAATAATATCTCCATTCAATGTCAAGTAAGTTTACTTTATTTATAATTTGGACTTAAGAAAATTCCATTTTTATTGTGCATTTTGTGTTATTAATCTTTAACTTTTTTACCTCTAGCGGTAGACATTGGGAGTTACTAGTTATTGTCCCCGGGACGTTCACTGTTTATTATCTAGATCCTGCGGGAAGTACATTGAACACTAAAATTGGACACATATTGAGAATGTCATTATTCATGTGAGAAATATTTCATTTTTATATCCGTTAACATCTGTTATTACATTACTATTTAATTATGTAATTTAATGTGTTACATTAACATGTAGGGGTTTATATGCATTCAAAAATACTGGAGGAAATGTCCCAAGGAGAAAGAACCAGCCAATAATTTGGGAGAACGTAAAAGTAAGTTCCTGACTCCAATGTATATATTATTTATGTGAATTGTGCTTAGTTGTATTTTTTAATATTTTGTATGCTTCAATTTATAGTGCGCTTCACAAGACAACGGCTGGGCATGCGCATACTATGTGATGTGATTTATGCAGATGATTATCCGACATGCCGCATTGGATATTAATACCATACATGAGGTATTATATATAGTCTCATTAGTTAGTATGAAATATATCAATCTTATTTTTATATTATTACTTCTTTACAGGTGTTTAAAACTGACCACACTATAGGTAAACGCTTAAAAAATGTACATGCTCCATATACGATGGAAGCATTAAATGAAGTAAGAGAAGAATGGGCAAAAGTCATACAAGCAGTGGCGATTGTAAGATATAATTATGATGCTGATAGCGATGTTGAATGATATTTTATAAATGAATATTTTTGAATGTTTATACATATCTGAATGTTTCTACATGTATTTAAATGTTTCTACATGTGTGAATGTGAGAATTGAATTGATGTCTGAATGTATCTACTTGTGTGAAAAAATATTTGTTGATTTTGCAGGTTTGTGGCATGTTTGTAGGCTGATATCAATGGATGTCGTAAACCTGCAGTTCAGAAAACTGAACTGCATGTTCTCATCCTGCTGACCAGCCACAGCAAGTCTGCAAACTGATAAGAAAAAAAAATTAAAGTATAGGTGTCGGTTATTTATAGAACATCGTCATCAAAGGCATACATCGTCGGTTATTAGATAAAAACCGACGCTTAATATGACAAACAACCCGACCGTGCAGGAAAGCACGGCCGTGGTGGAAAAGGCATTGCTTATTCGTATAAAACCAACACCTATATTACTAAACACGGCCATGCAGCGAAGCACGGCCGTGTCGTATGGGAGTATGGCGTCGGTTGTTCAGTTGTTAACCGACGCAGAAAGTGTCCTAGATGGTGCCCTTTTTTGTGGCACGAACCCTATAGACGTCGGCCAACTATATATAACTGACACCTATAGATCATATAAGCATCGGTTAGAAAATCGACGCCGAAGAGTTCGACATTTAGCGGCACGCACATAGGTGTCGCTTGAAAACTGTCGCCAAAGGGGGTTAAACAACCGACGCCAAAGGCGTATTCTGTAGTAGTGTCGACTGGCCGAATACATTTGCATGTGCTCCTATAGCTCATTGGTCTATTCATTATTTCTACTCCAGCAACATGCATGTGTGTTAATGGATCTAACGTGTTTGAATGCTAATCAGTTCATCATTTTCAGTGCTTTTAGATTAAAAAGAGTCGATCAAGCTACTATCTCTCTCTTAATGGGTTAGTCATTTTATTTTTCGTTTCACATTTTTCTTTCACTTTGTTTTTTTTGTACATGCTAGATGGAGTTAATTGAATATTAACTAAGTTGATCTCTTTTAATAAGTTGTATGTAATTATTGTTAAGAATTCAGGAAAAAAATCACTTTTTAAATTAAATTTAAAAATAATCATCAAATATTTTATCATGCGTAATAATATACAATAGAGATTTTATTGTGCTAATTCAACTATTATTCACGTGCTTAGCACGTACATTTAGCTAGTCTATATAAATAAGAGGAGGTGTGCAGGCCGTGTGTTAGCTTTTCCACCTACTAATCTACATGCTTCACATGTCTTTTTGTCGGCTTCTAATCAGACTTTTTTTCAACAGGTTGTTTGTTTACTTCTGATCAAACTTTTTCTAGCAGGTTGTGTGTCTTCTTTTGATCATAATTTTTCCAACAGGTCTTCAACGCGAACTCATCGATCCGATCTGAGTTCCAAAAACATGTATTTAGTTCCATGTCATGTTAATGTTATTAGTCAAATAAGAAAAGTAGTAGTAGTTTTTGTAATCAGACCTTACAAATTTGAGAGAATCAGTTGATATTTAATTGATATGTCCTCTTTCAGTGGGTTGTATATAAATTATTGTGAGTGTTGATTATATATTAGTCATATATGTCAAAGAAGAGGAGCATAAGTAATTTAACAATGACCTATTATATGATGGAGGAAGTCAATTGATAGTTAATCCATTTGTTCTCTTTCAATGAGTTGTATGTAAATTATTTTAAGCGCTAATTATGTAGCTGGAAAAAAAATAGTTTCATGGTCCACTATGAATTTGTGGGCTTGTTTAGTCGCTTTATTTTTTTACCATGATGCATTTTATGTTTCTTATTTGCTTTCTTGCTACTTTTTAGTAAAGAAAGAGAGTATGGCTAATTTTTATAATCATCGACTATCTGAGCATGTTGCTTCCATTGATTGCTTTATAAAATTTATGAAAGTGTGATTTGAATAGTTTGCTTCAACCATTTGATCCCTATTTGACAACAATTATCAATATATTTGTATCGCTTTGAGCAACATGATTTCAGCACTAGAAAATAGTGACTGTTGTTATTCAAGCATCTTAGTTCAGCTGAATGGTCATTGCAACTCGATTAAAAAGAAAGAGGACACATGTTCTATCTGAGCAAAAAATTTCAACATATATTTGAGCAGTTGGTGGTGTCACATTTCTGTCACCCTAACATTGTTAACCTAGATCATATATGTGGTGGCATGCTACCCCATATTTTCTATAAAAATAGTGACAACATAAAAGTTAGGTGCTATTTTAATGATTTCTTTTATCTAATACAATTATTTAACTACAAGTAGATAGTTATCAATAAAACTCCAATATACATTATCATCTAAATACAAAACAAACTCCAAGAAAATGTCAAATAGGTAAGCCAAAAAATCACTTTAACAAACACATCTTCTATCAGAGCAATTTTCTTCAACAAATATTCAACAACCTAACAATGTCACATGTCTCTCAGTCTAATAGAGATAACCTAGACCAGATATGTGGTAGCATGTTACCCCATATTTTCTTACAAAAATCATGACAACCTTAAAGTTCGGTTCTATTTTAATAAAAAAATTTAGCTCATATGCAATTATATTATGGAGTAGTGAGAAATTTAACTATAGGTATAAAAAATTCAATTAAATCTAATATATGCAGTAATCTATATACAAAATAAACTCCAAGCAGTTGTCAAATAGGGATGTCAAAAAATTAATTTACCTCACACATAATGGTTAAAACATATTATGCTAACATTTAGTTGATGAGTTGTTTCAAGTGAAATTTACGTGCTTAGCACTTGCACCTTGCTAGTACATATAAAAGTAGAGTATAGGTGAGAATGCGAAAACATGCTTCAATTGCTCTTTTCTGGGAAGTTCTTCATTGACATAATTGGTACACCTATTAGTACGAGATTACCAGAGGATAGTCTAATGTGGTGGCCCAATCTGAAAGGGTGTTTGCTTTCTAAATTGCTTTCCAAATCGAGCCACTTCTTAGGGCATGTATGTAAAGGGGATTTGGCTACAATGGGAATGATACTGGATAGGCACTTCAATGTGGATGGAAGGTGCAAGATATGCAATGCTTCAAAAGAAACCATATCTCATGGGATCGAATTCCATGTTCCGACGAGCCTGTTACATGCGTGTTACAATTGATCTTGGTGGTAGAAATATCAAAATTAATTTTTTTAAGAGGGGAGTTTTGAATTAGATGAATGGTCAAGATTGCTTGCAACAAGATGTGGAATAGGAACTCATTACAACATATCTGAAATGATATCCCATATGATCTTTAGTTGTATATAAGCACAAAAGGTATGGTCGTACGGATTAGCATACACTTGATTGCCCAACTACAAATAGAAGCACTATGGGAGGCCCTTTGTCAACTTCATGACACCTTGGAGGAGGATGAGATGGACGACACCATGGCTACTATGTGGGGGATATGAACATATCGAAATCATATAGTTTTCAATGACCAAAGAAAGATTTACCTTTCTGTAGTCATAATTTTAATACTTCATTGTTGACTTCAGGAAAGCAAATAAAGGACCAGGTATGGCCTCACCTCAGTAGCCGTCCAATAATGTACAATAGTGGTACCCTCCAAGAGAAGGCATCATTTAAATAGATAGTGATGTAGCTATAAAATATGGAGTTGGCATGGGATTTGGGGCTATAATATGTGATGCGCAAGGACAAATTCAGGCTATTGTTGGAGAAAAGACAAAGTTCACAACTAGTCCAGAAATGGGTGAAGTAATGGCATTGTTGGCGAGTGCAAAACAACCAAAGAATGGGGTATCTAAAGAGAACATTTTGAGTCAGACTCCTTAGTAATGGTGAATGCCATGAATGTACCAAACAATAATCTTGATCATCTTAGCCTCCTAATAGAAGATTTCCTTTATCTAGCTAGTTCTTTTCTTTGTTTTTTGTTTTCTGATATCCACGGTGTCACTCATGTATCAGAAAAACTTGCATTAAAAGAGGCTTGCGTGAGTAGATGGGATAGGGAGACTATTCCAGATTCTATTTTGAACCTTGTTGATTTTCTATTGTTTAATTTATTTGATTGCAATCTTCAAAAACAAAACAACCAAAGTGAAGTGAGAGGAGTAGGGAAGTAGATGAACACAATTATTTAATGTGGTTAAGAAACTACAAATGTTCTAATCCATATGAGTGACTTTTCAGCCATTCGGTTTGGACAAAATATATATATTGACAATTGATAATGAATATAACATAGAATTAATATCTATTTTGTAAATTTGAGATTTTTTAATCTAACTGTGATGGTAGTAAGCTTCGTAAGGATTGGTACCCAGGGATATCAGGAGATCTTTGTTGGGAGTGAAGTTGCTTCGATGGGAGTGAGTAAGGGCATAAATTTAGATTAAGAGATTGAGCTTGAGGAGGGTTGGGAAAGTTGTTGAGTTTGTGCATCGTTTGCCACAATTGTGTGATCCCCATAGTAAGTTATTTTTACATTATTGTATGGGCATAGGCAAACTATTGTTTGGTCTAAGGACATGCCAACCTATACGCGTAGAGAAGGAACAAGCATGGTTCAATATATGAGAGGCTATTGAGGACATCGTGGTGTGTGAAGGTCCTTTCTTTGGGGACCTTCAATGGCAGGTAGCTTCCCTACCCATTTGAATTTGTGCCTTCGGGTGATACTCAGTAGTCTCATATATTTTTTTAGCCTTCAGGACCCAATCTTGGGTGCTTCAAGATTATATCTTGCTAGACGGTGGAATATACAATATGGACTTAGATTTTGCCAGTGCTTTATATTATCATTGTGTCACAATCCCAACTTACAATCTTAGTAGTTTTTTCAAAAAGGAAACTGTCTCCCCTAAAGCCCGACATGCTTGGGCAAGTGACCTCTTAGAAAATTATTGAGGAAATGGATGTCAAATTTTATATGGATATTATACAAAAAACTAAATTTTCGGTGTCTACAAGTTGATCATGCTCATGATTTCCTCCTGACTATTCATATTGATGGATTAGGCATGCACGTCACCAATGGAGTATTGTATTATCCTAAGATATCATCTTATGTATTCTTTATATTATCATTATGTATTATCCTAATGAGGTATACTCAGTCTTCCGCAATGCATATTTGGATACTTTTGGGGAGCATGCAGTTCATTATATAGAGCTACCTAGTTTCATGTATAAATGTGATCTTATTAGGAATGTTTTCTATTATGTACTCATACAAGTGGTAATTGCTGTCAGGAAAAAGTACATGTGAAATTTATGAATGATCCACAAAAGAGAAAATCGACACTTAGAACAAGTGATGCCTTGATTTTGGATGGGTTGGAGAGAAGCGTATGTGTGCTAATCTAATAGGAGTTTCTCCTCTTGTGGGCCCGAGGAGTGGGGTCTTTATTATGGGACAGACTGCCCTCAAAGATGTCTTTGCCAAAGAGGTTAATGATGAAAAGTGTGCATTAGAAATCAACATGATTTTATACCTTTCGGGTTTGACACTTTTGATTTCTTAGCAACGAAGATTGTAGAACTTCTTAAGAGGGTTATAAAAAGTTATATATAGTCATGCTATGAATTCCAAGTCTAGGGTGTTAGTGTTTGGCGGGATTGGCTTTGACATCTAGAAAGAGTTGGCAGTGAAACTTGTTCCATGTCTACTTTCTATGTTGATGTAATATCATTTCTCAAAATCAATAAAATGCAAAGATTTTATATATTTAAATTCATATCTAATAATTTAACAAACTATATTCACAATCTTATTTACATATTCTTCGTAAGAAATCACCATTATTCTCTTATAGGGCATCCAGAATAACATCAACTCCTTTTACGTATGACCAAAAAAAGGTCACCACGTCTGACATCTTTGTTAGGTTAAATGAGGATTGATGATGCTTCTAAATCAATTATTGCTCCACTCATGTTGGAGTATCTCTAGAAGACTTATTCACAATTGGAAGAGATTGGAAGAAGAAAATACACAATAAATTACATTACAAATTGTTGATAAGATTCACTAAAGGAGTGGAAATCTTCTAACAATGGAGAAACTCTACTTGATCACAATGTGAGTCACTAAAACACAATATGACTACAATCTTGTCTTAAATGGATTTTATGGCTAAATCATGCGTCAAAGTGACCAAATACGATTCATATATATCGGAATAAATTAGGATTAGTCTAAAAATGGAATGTCTAGGAGTGTCATTAAGTCAATAGAGACATCATGTTGAGTTAAAAATGAGGTTAGGAAGTAATTTCCATCTAAAATAAGCATTGATCTAATTGTATCACGATAGTAATATATAGCAAAATGTATTGTATCTATATAATGATTAGGAAATTAAAAACAAATCATTTTGACCTCCTGTTGGTCAACTTAGAGTTCGATTGGGATAACACTCAATCAAATTGAGAGTTCGAGCAAGACAATGTCGGTAAGAAAATTCTACCAACCTAAAAAGTCATACAAAATTGAGTCTCAAGTCTAGATGCTTAAGTAATATAATATATCATTGTATATGTATTCATATGGACACAACCAAGACAAAAATGTATAGTGAGCTCATGATTCATTAATCATTTCCAAGATATAAATCAAATGGAAATTTTATAAGATTTATAATGCTATAGAAAGTAAAGTTTAAGTAAATATTTTCTTATTGCATGTGAAAGGTCCAAATTTGTTGTTGTATCTCATGTGTGTCTAAAAAATCTTAATAGCATAATTAGAAATGATATAATAGGAAACATGTCACTCATTAAAATAGGACAATGTAACGCCCTATGAATTACAAGTCTACAGATTTAGTATCTGGCGGTATTGGCTTTGACACATAGAAAGAGTTGGCAACACAACTTGTTGCATGCCTTTTTTCTATCTCGATGTAATTTCATTTCTCAAAATCAATAAAATACAAAGATTTTATATAGTTAAATTAATTCTAATAATTTAACAAGCTATATTCATTGTCTTATTTAAATCTTGTTTACAGGAGATCACCATTGTTCTCTTGTAGGGCACCCAAAAAAACCTCAATTCCTTTTACTTGTGACCAAAATAAGGTCACCACTATTGATGTCTTTGTCAGGCCAAAGGAGGACTAATTTTTTTACTGCTTCACTCACCTTGGAGCATCTCTAGAAGATTTATTCAGAATTGGAAGAAGAAAATGCATAATAAAGCACACTAGGATTTGTTGACGAGCTTCGCTAAAGGAGGGAAATCTTCTAATGATGGAGAAGCTCTAGTTGATCATAATGTGAGTCAATAAAACACAATATGACTACTTGTCTTAAATGGTTTCCATGGCTCAAGTGAGTGTCAAAGTGATTAATTACGATCCATATATATATATATATATATATATATATATATATATATGAATGTATTAGTATTAGTCTAAAAATTGGAACATCTAGGAGTGTCCTTAAGTCAATAGATATGTTAGGTTGAGTTAAAAATGAAGTTAGGAAGCCTTTTCTATATGAACTAAGCCTCGATCTAATTGTACTACAACTGTAATATATAGAAAAATGTATTGTATATATATAACGACTAGGAAATTCAAAATATCTCATTTTAACTACCTACTGATCGACCTAGAGTTTGACTTAGATAGCACTCGGTCAAATTGAGAGTTTCAACAAGACAATGTTGGCTAGAAAATTCTACTAATCAGAAAAATCATACAAAAATGAGTCTCAACTCTAAATGCTTAAGTAATATAATATATCATTCGATATGGCTTTCTATGGACATAACCAAGACAAAATCTCATGATCATTAATCATTTACAAAAAAATCAAATGGACATTCTATAACATTTACAATGTTGTAGAAAATAAAATTCAAGTAAATATTTTCTTATTGCATGTGATAAGTCCATTTTGTTGTATGTCATATGTGTTTAATAATTCATAATAATATAAGTCTAATTATATAATAGGAAACATGTCACTAATTAAAAGTAGGACTAGGTAATGTATAATAACTAGCAATTTCTCTTTCTTTTTATGATTGTAACATACCAAAACCTAAATATATTTCTTACCACTTTCTTTCTTATTCCTTTTACTCTAGGATTGGTTTAAGTTCCCCTTATATTTGATTTAGATGTGATATTTTTATAGCATTAACCTAGATCACATTTTGTGAACAATATATGCCATTGTATATGTAAATTTATTGACTTAAATTAGCTGATATTACATGGATGCTTATAAATGTGTTGTAGTATTTTCTGGAATAGGTCTGCAATGGATAGGTAAATAGTAATTCATAACCCATGTTTTAATTGACCCTAGTTATCTTCATTATTAAGAAAATCTCTTTGTCATTGATGATTTAGAAAATAGTTTTGTTTTCCTGTGACATGATTAGGTTTACCTTAAAATAGTTGACCCACTTTAGTGTACTAAATATATTATATTAACTCAATCTGGAGATATATTTGATTTACCATCTTCAAGTTGCATGTAGATTGTTCGTCTTCCCATTAGTTAATTGAATGCCTTAATTAACCTAAACCCAACATACTATTTTAGTTATGTCATATAATGTCTAACATACTCTCTCCTCAATTTTGGTGGCCAAAACATTTGTGGAATGGCTTACTTATATCCTTCCTACATATCACAACATCTAAATTTATGAACTCATTATTTCCTTTGATTTTTTGTGCATAGTTAGTGAATTAATATTCTAACTTTGATTAGAATACTCGAGAGTGAATAGACTTTAATACCCCTTTAAGGCTTGAAATTGACCATATTCCCCTACACTTTTATTTTTCTTAGGCAACCCAAAATAGCAAATTAGTTTTTTCATACAACCCTACCTCTGTTCTACCTCTCACACACATTTCATATCATTATGAGTTCTTTTTTCCATTCTTTTAATTGACTGAATTTTATTCTATCTTTAATACATGTCAATACATTAACCCGTCATTTTAGACATATGTTCCATATTTTTTTTACCCATAAAGCACACAGGCACCCCTTCCGTTCAATGCATATTATGTTCTCCTCATTTTTGAAACATCATCTATCACCAAAGGTTATGCAAGAGATGACCGTTCCTCCTCCTCGTGTATTCCCCCTCTTCTCCTTTATTTCTTCTCCTTATCTCCTTGTCCTTGTTGCTCAAACCCTAACCACTCTCTTCCTTTATCCCCTTACACCCAATCATTGCGATTGTAGAGAGAAACCACGACCTTCCTTTATCCCCTTGCACCCAATCATTGCTCAAACCCTAACCACTCTCTTCCTTTATCCCCTTGCACCCAATCATTGCGGCTATAGAGAACAACCACCACCTTGTGGTGGATGTCAGTATCCCCAACAAAAACCAACCCAACTCTCACAAACCTGCTTCAGTATCTACAATAAGGTTTGTTACTTTCCTCCTAACATCCACATTCTTGTCAATGATTTGCTTCACTTTCCACAACCATACACATATATGTAGATCATATTCAACCTTAAAACTACAACAACCCTTTGTGACGAATGATCCCTCCCATCATCGAATATCAAGCAAAAATTGACCGTTAACAAACTAGAGCGCCACATATGCTAAGAAATCAATATGAGGATATTTGATAATCAACGTAAGAGACGCCTCTCCCGTGATCATGGTGATGCATGGTTGACACTTTCAAAACTCTGAATGATCATGACATATATGTGTTGGGAAATTGGGGTGACATATAAGGCAGCAGAAACAAAAAATTAATGGTTGATTCCCTGACTTATACATCGCGTCAACAACAATGTATCTAGGAGAGAGGATAACTTAAAGCAAGTCCAACAACAACTCTTGTTGTAGTAGTGTGTGCCTTTCTTCAAGTTGCACCTGGACAACATCAACAATGACCTCCTGATTGATAATCATGGATGATAGTTTGACTTTGTCCTCCTAGCAATAGTAAACAACCTCCTCTCCTCTATCGTAGTCCACACGGACCACTGAGAACTCCATGTTGCACTACCAAAGCCAACGAGAAGGAGTTGTCCTTTTGAACATCAATCTGCTAAGATTGATTTGCTCTCCTAATTGTCTCTCCCTTGTTGTCCCTCCTTTTATGGGTAGGACTTGCTCGGGCTCTCTATTGGTTTCCACAACCAAAGAGGACAACAATTTCAGAGCTTATTTTTGTGAATGGGAAGCCACCAATACCCCTCTATTTTTAGGAGGGCTCGGGTTAGGATTTGTAGTCCATATGGGAGTCAAAGAGATGACTTTTCAAGAATTTTCTAAAACCTATACATGGTGAATTGATCAGTTCACTATCCAACCAGTCGACTCAGAGGTGAACTGTGCTGACCTAACCACAAATCAAACCTTCACTGCATAATTAATTGTAGAATCAAACATAAACAGTGAATTCACAAAAATCACTAAAAATTAAAACCATTTACAAAGAGATCCATTTCTAGGAAACTCTTATAACAAGAACCAAAATATTATATATACATTCTGGTCCACCAAGTACATACCATGTACCTTCTCTTCTCGAGGATTACATACAATAGTTACTCTATTAAATCTACACATAAGCAACATAAAACCTTGAGGCATTCAATGCCAAAATCTCATATCGATCATAAAAGCACTAACTACTAACTCCAGGGACCTAAGAATATAAAGATGACACATAGGACTCTTATCTTACAAGACACAACAATTAGTATCTTCACCTGAGATGTTATTGTTGTCCCTAATGCTACTGTCCTTCCCCTATTGTATGGTTTCTACCTCCTCATCCTTGTCCACCTAAAAAGGTTGGATCCCACGGGGGTGAGACAATTGAAATTGTCCCAGCGAGAGATATAACTCTCCGTAGAAACATTATTATTGCAGATAAATAATGATAAACTAAGCAGAGGATTCTATATTGAAAAGCAGGATTCAATCATTATTAAGCATAATAGAGCAATATCATCTTTTAAAGCATTACATCTATAAATGAATAAGCAGTAAATCATCTATCTATTTTAATAAGGAATATGAAGAACATGTATAATATCTATCCATTTAGGATACAGTAAGCAATGTAACAACAACCAATGATTTCTATATTTCATCCTTAAGTAAATATGCTACACGGCTGATTACATTTTACAATCATACTTATGCCCTGAGGAAGTGAGTCGCACCATTCAAATCCAACCTTCGGTTGCGAAACCCAAAGCTGGTGCCATACAAGATCAAAGGAAGAGTCGGACTCCACGATCTCATCCGTCTCGGTCAGTGCGAGAACACAAGCAGGACCACAGTCTCTTGCTTAAGTGACTTCAGTCACAAGGTTAGATCTCATAGGCTACCCATTCTCTAGCCTGCCTTGGTACAGGTCCCGACGCTAGTAAATCTGAGCCACGGGCCAGTTCACCATGCTCTTTGAGCCATGAACGCATTCATGCTCTATCACACTGCGCCATGGGCTTGTTCACCATGCTCTTATACATATCTTGAGTCTACAACCAAAGTTTCACTCTAATCCTCTCATTTTCAGCTAGGAGAAACCCCGCATATTCAACAATATATGCTCTGGATTAACCAGTAGGAGAATCCATTTCACCATCACCAGCTACTGACGATGATGGATCTATGGCCAGGGCTCTACATGATAAAATTATACTTGATTAATTAAGTACATTACCATATTCTTTTAGCATCAGTCAAGTTTTCAAACAAGAATTATTATGACAAATGCTACAAATAAACATGTAATACTTCTATCAAGCACTTTTCAAACTTTATAAAACATTGGGATCTCAATCCCTTATCTCATTACTGGGAATTCACATCCCTCAACAATATCATCATCATGTTTACTGGATCTGGGTATTCAAACCCTTAGTTCATCACTGAACATGATTACCACTATCAGGAAACTATTACCTCCAGGTCATCTGACCAAGGTATTTAGGATACTTGTTACACAAGCATCTCACATAGCTCACTAGGCATATTAAACTTCTTGTCACCTTTCACTAGGCAACAAATAAAATAATGGCTTACAAGGCCCATTAACATCATAGCTCATTCCTGGTTATGCTCATCATCTCATGATACATCCATGGTTAGTATACTTGATAACAACCATATCAATTACATACCAACATTATGCAATGCAAAGATAACATCACTATTCCCTCATTAGGGTTAGGGTTTGCCATCCTTATCAATTAGGGTTTCACATAACATCACCCTATATTAGGGTTTCACATAACATCACCCTATATTAGGGTTTCACATAACATCACCTTATATTAGGGTTAGGGTTCCCCATTCCATTTCAAATAGGGTTTCTCAACCCATTACCCAAAATTAGGGTTAGGGTTTCCTATTTCATTTCAATTAGGATTTCTCAACCCATTACTCAAAAATTAGGGTTTCATGATCACATTATCAAAGATCAAACCTTAATTCAAAACTCCATACATTTTGGATAATGCATTGATATTACAATTAATATCCAAAATCTAACTCATTGATCCACATGTCTAGAATTACATAGTACCTTCATAAGTATTCAATTAAACTTATGTATTGTAACTTTCCTTATTGATTAGGGTTTCCATTCTCCATTGATTAGGGTTTTATGAATACCTCATTAATCCAAACTCTAAGTCAGTGCTTCCACATATCTTGGAGCACATAGAATTATTTAAGTATTAAATCATACTAATCACTGTTACATGTACTAGGAACACACATCACCATCATACCTTATTCAATTGACTTAACCTTCCACTAAGTACATGCACCCATGCTTATCATAGTGCATTGAATTTATTACTTTCATAGGCATCAAGGGATAATCACTCTAAATGTATTAATCACCTAAATACTTTAAAAGTACTTCCATTGAAATCAACTTTGAGATACTCTTCAACCACCTATAGGGTTATTAGTACTTACGTGGTTTGAATCAATTGGACCTTCAAACGGTTTGGACCAATTGAACCTTCAAACAGTTTGAGACCATTTAGACCTTCAAACGGTCTTGGTCTACACCTAAAAACGGTTTGAGACCATTTAGACCTTCAAATGGTCTTGGTCTACACCTTCAAATGGTTTGAGACCATTTAGACCTTCAAATGGTCTTGGTCTACACCTTCATACGGTTTGATACCATTTAGACCTTCAAACGATCTTGGTCTACACCTTCAAACGGTTTGAGACCGTTTAGACCTTCAAACGGTCTTGGTCTACATCTTCAAATGGTTTGAGACCATTTAGACCTTAAAATGGTCTTGGTCTACACCTTCAAATGGTTTGACACCATTTAGACCTTCAAACGGTCTTGGTCTCTAATTGAACTTTAAACGGTCTTGAACCTTTTGCTCATCAAACGGTTTTGAAACTGTTTCAACCCAAAACCCTCAAACAGTTTGATGCTTGGTTAACCCTAAACGGTTTGAGACCATTTGATCCTCAAACGGTTTGAGACCGTTTAGTCCTCAAATGGTCTGAGACCGTTTGGTCAATTCAGAGATGAAACCGTTTGATCAAATCAACTTGAAACCGTTTAACCCTAAATTAGCATTTTGACACCAATTGATCTAGGGTTTTGAAACCAATTGAGCTAGGGTTATAAAATCAATTGAGTTTGATTGTTTGAAGTTATTAGGTCATGAGACCAATTGATCCTTGAATCCATTGAAACCGTTTGGTCTCTAACAGTTTGAAACCGTTTGACCTCTAATGGTTTTGAAACTGTTTGGTCACAAAACGGTTTGAAACCGTTTGACCACAAAATTGAAACCGTTTGTTTTTTATATTTGTTGAGGTGTGTGCTAAGATGATATCATCATCGTCAAGCTTTAGACCTCTGAATTATACTATCATATATATGATGAATTCATCAATTATTCAAGAAGGAAAATAAAAGATCAACATATGATGAGAAATTGAAATCAATAATAACATTGATGGGTTCAAGTTATATAACCTGCCTTCAAAGTAGCTTCAAGATTCTCATATATAATGGTGAAAGAAGCTCCTTCAACTATCCAAGGTTTGTTTCCAACTCTTTGGATGCAAAAGATAGCCAAGGTTGAGCATTGGATGGAAGAGAGAAGAAAATCAATTGTTGAAATCCGATTTCAACCATCAATTCAAGGTTGAAGATGATCATGGAGCTTACCTTCAGCTTGGGGAATGTTTTCCAGCTGCTCCTAAGCTCCTTGGTCGTCGGCCAAAGCAAGGGAAGAAAGTGGTTTGCAAAAATAGTCTTTCAAGTAAGGAGAAAATCGAGTATATACGATTGATTTTCTAGGAGAGAGAAAGTAGAAGAAAATTCATCCACTTTCTTGCCACATGCCCCCCTCCACTTCCTTGCCTTAGAATCCATCTTCCTTGCCCTCAATATCCTCTCAATTATCCTTGAATTAAAAGCAACCACTTTAAGCACCTTAATCATTATAATACTATTATCCATTTTTAGTGGACATTACTTTTTAATTAACAAATGTGAGTGGATTTCTTCACCTACTTAGGATATTTCGGTGCCACTCAAGGCATTTGGACGTCCTCCCACTATAGTATTTCAACCACCACCTTTTTAGTTGATGGGCACTTCCATTAATATATTTATTTTTTCTACAAAATAAATTAGGGTTTCAAGTATGCTTAAATCTTGATAATTTTATTATCAAGATTATCTCTCCTCAAAAATAGTTCAAACAAGATGCCTATTTCTTTTTATTTTCTTTAAATGATACCAAGAAATAGTAGGGACACTCTTAAAGTGGTATTTTACGTATTCAACCCTAGATTTTGGGTAATTTACAAATTACACCAAAACTAGCATTCAATACACAAGCATTACTCAAACAAGCTCCTTCTTGGAACTTAGGCTTGTGGAAGCCATACCTCAGCATCATTCTCATTATTATGATGCTATAACACTTGAGGAACATTTATCATGTGACATTTGCAAAGTAACCCCTTAAATTGGGTAAATTGCACTTTAGTCCAAAGCAGGTAAAATATTGTTTCAACATTATTCAAATAGGACCAAAATTGAAACATAAGCTCTCCTTTAGTCTTAATTAATTTTCAAAAGATAAAGACAAGAATCTAAATGACTTAATTAAGCAAAACTTCTAGGGTTAAGCCTTAACCCAGGTCAGGGATGTTACAATTATCCACCCCTAATAGGGATTTTGTCCCCGAAATCATCAAGAGAAAAGAGAAGTGTACTTCCTCCTCATCTCTTCCTCCAGCTCCCACATAGCTTCTTCAATGCCACGACGATGCCAAAGAACTTTCACAAGATCTATGTCTTTCTTTTTCAACTTTTTGATTCTCTTATCAAGAATCAACACTGGTCCCTCTACATAGGATATATCTTCATTTAATTCTACCTCCACAGGTTGCAAAACTAACTCCGTGTCAGGGTGACACATTCTCAGCATGGATATATGGAATACTGGATGCAATCTGTGTAGTTCATATGGAAACTCCAACTTATTGGCTACCTTTCCAATCCGTTCAGTGATTGGATAAGGCCCCATAAATCTAGGAGCTAACTTACCCTTTTTCCCAAATCTAAGAACACCTTTCCAAGGTGAGACTTTGAGATATACTCTATCTCCAACTTGGAATTCTAAAGGTCTTCGCCGTTTATCAGCATATGATTTCTGTCTATCCTGTGCAGCTTTTAACTGTTGTTGTATTACTTTAATCTTCTCAGTTGTCTATTGCACTAACTCAGGACCCAAAAGTTGGTATTCCCCTATTTCATACCAGCATAATGGAGATCTACAACGTCTACCATATCATGCTTCATATGGTGCCATATCAATATTGTGTTGATAACTATTGTTGTAAGCAAATTCTATCAAACTCAAGTGTATATCCCAATTTCCTACAAACTGAAGGACACATGCCCTAAGTAAATCCTCCAAAGTTTGTATAGTCCTATAAGATTGTCCATCTATCTGTGGGTGAAAGATGGTACTAAACCTTAACTTTGTACCCAAAGCTTTATGTAGTCGTTCCCAAAAATGACTCGTGAACTGGGGACCTCTATCTGAAACAATTGCAGCTGGAACCCAGTGTAACCGCACTATCTCATCTATATAAATATGTGCAAGTTTCTCAGCAGTATAGGTTGTTTTGACAGGAAGAAAATGTGCTGACTTAGTCAACCTATCAACTATTACCCAAATGAAATCATGACTTTTGGATGTTCTTGGCAAACCAACCACAAAGTCCATGGTCACGTGATCCCATTTCCACTATGGTATAGGTAAAGGTTGCATTGTTCTTGCGGGCTTCTGATGTTCAGCTTTAAACTGCTAACACACTGGACACCACATAACAAACTAAGCTACATCTTTCTTCAAACCAGACCACCAATATTTTTTTTCAAGTTATGCTACATTTTGGTGCTCCCTGGATGCATTGCATACATAGATGAATGAGCTTCCTCCATGACTAACTTCCTTGAGTCATTGGCATCAGGTCCTACCATCCTACCATGGTAACAGACTACCTCATCATCTGACTTGTGAAAGCCATCCCGTTTCTCACTACCATACTCTGATCTAATCTATTGAATCACAGTATAAGCCTGTTGTGCCTCTTTGATTTGTTGTTTCAAAGTAGGTTTTATGTGCATCTCATCTAACAGTCCAGCTAACAAGGATACTTTAAGTTGTACATTGTTTTGCCTTAAAGAGACAAGCATGTCTCATTTGAAGCACACTAAAGAGTTCAAATGTGCTTTGTCCATGATTGGCAATGATGATTTTCTACTTAGTGCATCAACCACTACATTAGCCTTTCTCGGATGATAATCAATTATATAATCGTAGTCCTTGATTAACTCCATCCAGCGGCGTTGTCTCATATTTAACTCATGTTGTGAAAAGATATATTTTAGGTTCTTATGATCCGTGAAAATCTGGAATGTCTCTCCATAGAGATAATGTCTCCAGATCTTCAATGCATGAACCACAATAGTTAATTCTAGATCATGTGTCAGATAATTTTCCTCGTGTTTATTAAGCTGTCGAGAGGCAAAAGAAATCATTTGTTTATCCTGCATCAACACACATCCTAGACCGTTCTTAGAAGCATCACAGAAAACAATATACCCCTTTCCCTGCTCAGGTAACACTAACACATGTACACTGGCCAACCTCTCTTTCAACGATCGGAAAGAATGCTGACACTTTGTCATTCCAGACAAAAGGAACTTCCTTCCTGGTCAACTTGGTTAGGGGTAATGCTACAGAACTGAAGTTCTTAATGAACCTCCTATAGTAGCCTTCCAGTCCTAGAAAATTGTGTATCTCCGTTGGTATCTTTGGCTGTTCCCACTCCAAGACAGACTCTACCTTTTTAGGATCAACACGGATACCTGAGGCAGATATTACATGTCCTAGGAAAGACACTTCTGATAACCAGAATTCACACTTACTGAATTTGGCATAAAGCTTGTGTTTTCTCAGTAAAGTCAAAGCCTGACGAAGGTGTTGCTCATGTTGTCGTACATCTCTACTGTAAATCAGGATGCCATCTATAAAGACTACTATGAATTGATCAAGGAATGGCCAGAAGATTATGTTCATGAGTTCCATGAATGCAGCTGGTGCATTAGTTAGTCCAAATGACATAACTATGAACTCATAGTGACCATACCTTGTCTTGAAGGCTGATTTAGGTATGTCACTCTCCTTGATGTGTAACTGATGGTATCCTGACCTCATATCTATTTTAGAGAATATAATTGCACCACACAACTGGTCAAACAAGTCATCTATCCTTAGCAGAGGATATTTGTTCTTTATGGTTACTTTGTTTTTTTCTATAATCGATGCATAATCACATAGACCCGTCCTTCTTATTCACAAAGAGAACCAGAGCACCCTATGGTGAAGTACTCGGTAGAATAAAACCCTTTTCAATAAACTCATGTAACTGTTTCTTGAGTTCTACCATCTCAGCAGGTGCCATTCTATAAGGTGTTTGAGCTATAGGTTGCGTGCGTGGAATTAGATTAATCCTGAAATAAATCTCTCGGGGTGGAGGAACATCCGGAAGTTCCTCATGAAACACATCCTCAAACTCCCTAACAATTGGAACTTCATAATAACTAGGACTCTCTGCTCTGGTATCTACCACATGTGCCAAGAATGTGAAGCATCCTTGTCTCATCAACTTCTCAGCTACCATAGCCGACACTAGACATGTTGGAAGAATCTTTCTGTCCCCCTGAAAAACCCATGTATCACCATTGTCTATGAACATAGCTTGCTTGGAATCGCAATATAAGACAACCTTATACTTTTCTAGGGTGTCCATCCCAAGAATTAAGTCGAACCCATGCATCTCAAGTGGTATAAGATCCACCTGAATACTATGTCCTGAAAAAGAAAGAACACAGGGAGAACATACCTCCCGTAACACTGCAGATCCAACTAATAGAGTTTCTAATAACAAGTTATCTACACTATGACTGGCAGTCATATTGCAGTCATGAATCACTTATTGAGTGATAAAGGAATGCGTAGCACCCAGATCAATCAAAACAATTACAAAGCAGGATGAAGACATATCAGAATGAAATAATTCCATCTGACCTATCACGACTCGTGGGTTGTCCACTGCTTCTGATTGATTCATAGCATAGAATCTTATTGTTGTTGGTTGTCGACCACTTTCCCTATTGTTGGATGTGGATGAGCCAGATTGGGATGCCTGTCCACGTCCTCATGTGCCACTATTAAACTGTCACTTCTGAGAGCCTTGTTGACTCCGCTTCAATGGTTGGGTTACACTCACATCTCTAGCTAAACAATCTTTCATCAGATGTCCCATCTTCCCACATTTATAACAGACTTTGTTCTCCCACTGTGGTCTAGATGGTCTTGTTACTGACATTGATGCTGAGCTATGAACTCCCTCTGGTGGTAAACTATGACCTGTACCCTTGCTGGATGTCCATTGTGTCTGAGTATTAAACCTCGGTGGTGTTGTTAGTGCAGAAAACCTTGGTTTCTTAAAACTTTTGGACCTCTATCCTTGGAATTGTGTATACACCTTCTTACCGTTGGCTTGACGTTTCTCAGTCATAGACCTTTCTATCTGCCTAACTGACTCCACAAAGGTGGCAAACCTCTCTCTATTCTCTAGAGTAGATACTGGTGTGGTTAAATCAGCGTTCAAACCTTTCTCAAAACGTTGAATCCTCTCCTCATCTGTAGCGGCCATGTGCGGACAGAACTGTAGAAGCTCCATAAACTTAGCTTCATACTCACTAATGTTCATTGGTCCTTGCCTCATCCGCTCAAACTGAGATATCTTCTCATCCAGGTAAGTCTTAGGAAAATATCTACTAACGTATTCTCGTCGGAATTCTTCCCATCCAACTTCAACACCTGGCCTTTTGCCTTCTTCTATGGCCCACCAATGGCCAACACTCCCCTTCAATAGGTACACCGCATGTCTAACCTTCTCAGCTTCTGGGATATTAAGAATTATGAAGGCCTTTTCCAGCCCAATTAGCCACAAGTCTGCATCTACTGAGTCAGCTGTACCAGCATAATCAGTGGCTCCTACCCGTCGAAGCCATTCAAAAGTCTTTCCAGCTCCATGTCCCTCATTGTGAGCTGGTGCCCTAGGTGCTGGTGGTGGCATCCTATCCGCCATATGTATCATTTTCGCCATTAACTGCCCAAACAGAGCATGGAAAGCTGGGTTTTCTAGTGTAGCTTGGTCAAGATGGGGATGTTCATGTACTAGTTCTTCTCTAGCCCGATCCCTTGCACCTCATCCTAGTGTAGCAACATTGCTCTCAGCATCATGTTCTTCATGTGATCCAACCATCTTCAAGCTTTACTTCTTCTCCTGAGAGAAGAAGTCACTATCAGATAACTGGAAGACACTAGAACAGACTCAATGACCTTAATCCTATGTCTCTGTAGACTCAGCGAACCTTAAGATCTGATACCACTAAATTGTGATGACCCGACCACAAATCAAACTGTCACTACATAATTAATTGTGGAATCAAACATAAACAGTGAATTAACAAAAATTACTAAAAATTAAAACCATTTACAAAGAGATCCATTTCCAGAAAACTCTTATAACAAGAACCAAAATATTATATATACATTCTGGTCCACCAAGTACATACCATGTACCTTCTCTTCTCGAGGATTACATACAACAATTGCTCTATTAAATCTACACATAAGCAACATAAAACCTCAAGGCATTCAATGCCAAAATCTCAGATCGATCATAAAAGCACTAACTACTGACTCCAAGGACCTGAGAGTACAGAGACGACACATATGACTCTTGTCTTACAAGACACGACAGTCAGTATCTCCACCCGAGATGTTACTACTATCCCTGATGATGTTGTCCTTCCCCTGTTGTATGGTTTCTACCTCCTCGTCCACCTAAAATTTTTGAATTCCATGGGGGTGAGACAATTGAAATTGTCCCAGCGAGAGATATAACTCTCTGCCAGAAACATTATTATTGTAGATAAATAGTGATAAATTGAGCAGAGGATTCTCTATTGAAAAGTAGGATTTAATCATTATTAAGAAGAATAGAGAAATATCATCTTTTAACGCATTACATATATAAATGAATAAGCAGTAAATCATCTATCCATTTTAATAAGGAATATGAAGAACATGTATACTATCTATCCATTTAGGATACAGTAAGCAATGTAACAACAACCAATGATTTCCGTATTTCATGCTTAAGCAAATACGCTACACATCTTATTACATTTTACAATCATACTTATGCCCTGAGGAAGTGAGCCGTACCGCTCAAATCCAACCTTCGGCTGTGAAACCAAAAGTCGATGCCATACAAGATCAAAGGAAGAGTCGGACTCCATGATCTCATCTGTCTCGGTCAGTGCGAGACCACAAACAGGACCACAGTCTCTTGCTTAAGTGACTTCAATCATAGGGTTAGCTCTCATAGGCTACCCATTCTCTAGCCCGCCTTGGTACAGGTCCCGATGCTAGTAAATCTGAGCCACAGGCCAGTTCACCGTGCTCTCTAAGCCATGAACACATTCATGCTCTATTACACTGAGCCATGGGCTTGTTCACCATGCTCTTATACATATCTTGAGTCTACAACCAAAGTTGCACTCTAATCCTCCCATTTTCGGCTAGGAGAAACCTCACATATTCAACAATATATGCTCCGAATTAACCAGCAGAAGAATCAGTTTCACCATCACCAGCTATTGACGATGATGGATCTATGGCCAGGGCTCTACATGATAAGATTCCACTCGATTATTTAAGTACATTACCATTTTTTTTAGCATCAGTCAAGTTTTCAAAAAGAATTATTGTGACAAATGCTACAAAGAAACATGTAATACTTCTATCAAGCACTTTTCAAAACTTTATAAAACATTGGGATCTCAATCCCATATCTCATTACTGGGAATTCACATCCCTCAACAATATCATCATCATATTTACTGGATCTGGGTATTCAAACCCTTAGTTCATCACTGAACATGATTACCACTATCAGGTAACTATTACCTCCAGGTCATCTGACCAAGGTATTCAGGATACTTGTTACACAAGCATCTCACATAGCTCACTAGGCATATTAAACTTCTTGTCACCTTTCATTAGGCAACAAATAAAATAATGGCTCACATGGCCCATTAACATCATAGCTCATTCCTGGTTATGCTCATCATCTCATGATACCTGCATGATTAGTATACTTGACAACAACCATATCAATTACATACCAAAATTATGCAATGCAAAGATAACATCACTATTCCCTCGTTAGGGTTAGGGTTTCCCATCCTTATCAATTAGGGTTTCACATAACATCACCATATATTAGGGTTTCGCATAACATCACCCTATATTAGGGTTTCACATAACATCACCTTATATTAGGGTTAGGGTTCCCCATTCAATTTCAATTAGGGTTTCTCAACCCATTACCCAAAATTAGGGTTAGGGTTTCCTATTTCATTTCAATTAGGGTTTCTCAACCCATTACTAAAAAATTAGGGTTTCATGATCACATTATCAAAGATCAAACCTTAATTCAAAACTCCATACATTTTGGAGAATGCATTGATATTACAATTAATATCCAAAACCTAACTCATTGCTCCACATGTCTAGAATTACATAGTACCTTCATAAGTATTCAATTAAACTTATGTATTGTAATTTTCCTTATTGATTAGGGTTTCCATTCTCCATTGATTAGGGTTTTATGATTACCTCATTAATCCAAACCCTAAGTCAGTGCTTCCACATATCTTGGAGCACATAGCATTATTTAAGTATTAAATCATACTTATCACTGTTACATGTACTAGGAACACACATCACCATCATACCTTATTTAGTTGACTTAACCTTCCACTAAGTACATGCACCTATGCTTATCATAGTGCACTGAATTTATTACTTTCATAGGCATCAAGGGATAGTCACTCTAAATGTATTAATCACCAAAATACTTTAGAAGTACTTCCATTGAAATCAACTTTGAGATACTCTTCAACCACCTATAGGGTTATTAGTACTTACATGGTTTGAATCAATTGGACCTTCAAACGGTTTGACCAATTGAACCTTCAAACAGTTTGAGATCGTTTAGACCTTCAAACGGTCTTGGTCTACACCTTCAAACGGTTTGAGACCGTTTAGACCTTCAAACGGTCTTAGTCTACACCTTCAAACGGTTCGAGACCATTTAGACCTTCAAACGGTCTTGGTCTACACCTTCAAATGGTTTGAGACCGTTTAGACCTTCAAACGGTCTTGGTCTACACCTTCAAATGGTTTGAGATCGTTTAGACCTTCAAACGGTCTTGGTCTACACCTTCAAATGGTTTGAGACCATTTAGACCTTCAAACGGTCTTGGTCTACACCTTCAAACGGTTTGAGACCGTTTAGACCTTCAAATGGTCTTGGTCTACACCTTCAAATGGTTTGAGACCGTATATACCTTCAAATGGTCTTGGTCTCTAATTGAACTTTAAACGGTCTTGAACCTTTTGCTCATCAAACAATTTTGAAACTGTTTCAACCCAAGACCCTCAAACAGTTTGATGATTGGTTAACCCTAAACGGTTTGAGACTGTTTGATCCTCAAATGGTTTGAGACCATTTAGTCCTCAAACAGTCTGAGACCGTTTGGTCAATTCAGAGATGATACCATTTGATCAAATTAGCTTGAAACAGTTTAACCCTAAATTAGGGTTTTGACATCAATTGATCTAGGGTTTTGAAACCAATTAAGCTAGGGTTCTGAAATCAATTGAGTTTGATTGTTTGAAGTTATTAGGTCATGAGAGCAATTGATCCTTGAATCCATTGAAACCATTTGGTCTCTAACGGTTTGAAACCATTTGACCTCAAACGGTTTTGAAACCATTTGGCCACCAAATGATTTGAAACCGTTTGGTCTCTAACGGTTTGAAACTATTTGACCACAAAATTGAAACCATTTGTTTTTTATATTCTTGAGGTGTGTGCTAAGATGATATCATCATCAAGCTTCAGACCTTCGAATTCTACCATCATATATATGATGAATTCATCAATTATTCAAGAAGGAAAATAAAAGTTCAACATATGATGAGAAATTGAAATCAATAATAACATTGATGGGTTCAAGTTATATAACCCATCTTCAAAGTAGCTTCAAAGCTTCAATATTCTCATCTCTAATGGTGAAAGAATCTCCTTCAACTATCCAAGGTTCGTTTCCAACTCTTTGGATGCAAAAGATAGCCAAGGTTGAGCATTGGATGGAAGAGAGAAGAAAATCAATTGTTGAAATCCGATTTCAACCATCAATTCAAGGTTGAAGATGATCATGGAGCTTACATTTAGCTTGGAGAACGTTTTTGTAACGACCCTGACCTGGGTTATGAGGTAAACCTATTTGTTTTGGATAATAAAGTTGATTATAACTTTAATATAATCCTCTAAGGTGCTTTGTTATCATGTGACACACTCATGTTTCAAGTTTGGTCCCGATTGAATGCCGTTTGAGCAATTTTCCTTTGTTTTGGACTAAAGTGAAATTTACCAAAATTGAGGGGCTATAATGCAAAATGTCACATATTGAACATGCCTCATGTGTTTTAGCATCATTATTGAGAGAATGATGCAAGGTGGTGGCTTGTGGAAAGCCTAAATTCCAAGTTTGAACTTGTTTGAACAATGCTGGTACCTTGTGCACCAATTTTGGTACAAATTGTAATTTACCCAAAATGTGGGTTTAATATGCAAATTACCACCTATAGAATGTCCCTACTTCCTATATGTATCATTTAGAGGATATATAATGAATTAGACACCATGTTTGATTCCATTATGAATGATGGTAATCTTGGTGATGAAATGACCAAGAAAAAGGGTTGAATTTGGAAGCTTAACTTGAGTTGTAGAGTGCCTATCGGCCATGGAGCCCAAGGAGGTGTTCCATATAGTTTTGTGAACTCTTAGAAAAGTCCATATATTGCAAAGCACCTCAAGTAGGTGAGGTGTGACGACCAACAAGTTTCCTTAGAAAAAGTGTATTGGCTTGACTTAAAATAGTGATTAAACCTAGATGACTTATCCAAATGGATAAGCAATGGACGAATTTGCATCCCTAGATGATCCTTAGCAATTTTTCAAGTCAAGATAAATGTTGATGCATGCATGGACACGTGTCACCCATGCATGACACGTGGCACCTACTAGCTCAAAATGTTGACACCTCATTTTTGCCTTTCTTTATGATCAACAAGTATATATACCCCTAGTTTGACCCCTTAATGGAATTTTTCGACCCTTACCACCCTCCTACCTTGTGGTATCATGCATGGGGCTCTTGTATCGTGTAGGGGAGCAAGCATATCGTGCATAGGCCCTTGGATATTGCCCATAGCAAAAGCATATCGGCCAAGTAGGTGAAATTGGCCATATAAGGTGATATCGGCCAATAGGGTGAAGAGTTGAGTGCCATATCATGCAAGTGAGTGCCATATCATGCAAGTGAGTGCCATATCGTTCAAGAGGGTTGGAATATCGTTCAAGAGTACAAGGGTATCGTGCATAGGCCTTGGGTATCGGCCATAGCAAGTATATCAGCCATACCATGTTGATATTGCTCATAGTAAGTTGATATCGGCCAATTGAAGTGATTTTGGCCACAAGTGAGGGGGTATAGGCCACAAGCAAAGTTGTGTCGGCCAAGAGGAAGTACATATCGCCCAAGAGTGGTAGGGTGTCGGCCAAGGATCTAAGGAACTCAAAACTTAACCCTAAGGTGAGGCAATGATCATCTTCAACATTGGATTGAAGCATGAATTTAGGGTTTTGGTCTTCTTTTCTTTTCTTCTTCACCAATTGCTTATCCATGGTGATTCCTTGTATATGAAGGAGTTGTGAAAGAGCCTTGGACCTTTGATAAAGTCATTTTCAACCTTAGGAACATGGAGCTTTGGACCTTGAAGCTTTGAAGTGGTTCTTAAGGTGGGTTATATAACTTGAACTCAATCATGTTATTATTCATCACCTAAATTGTTGTATTTAATGATCTACTTTTAATTCCAAAATTTACTAAAATAGTTGATGAAATTATGAGTTCTAGTAGTTTCTTATACCTATTTACTTGAACTATAATAGTTAGAATAAAGGTCTAGAGATTGAAGATTGTGATATCACCTTATAAAAGTGATATCGGGTGCATGCACATAAGCAAGCACCTCTAACCCGATATGATGATGCACCTATTTCACTAAAATGATATGAATAGGTTTGTAAACCTTATTGAACGATATGGGGGTGTAGTATACACCTCTTGCACGATAGGAAGTCTATTATAGACTCCATGCACGATACAAGGTCAATTGTATACTTGTAAGTTGACAAGAAACCCTAAATTGGGTAACCCAATATAAGTGAAGAGTAACAAGTGCTATTGCATGATATGATCATATGATACATCATTGATACTTAGTATCATGAGGCCTACATGACCTTGTATGACATGGTTGCACGATACACAACCCTAAACAATATGGTAACCCTAACCCATCATGGCTAACCCTAGATGGTGACTAGCCCGATAGGGTGATTGAATGTACTTCTAGCCCGACATGGTGATGGGTTGATACCTCATAAGTATCATGGGCGACACATACATATATATTGTGCCCGATATGAGGTCAAGAAGGTACCTCATGCCCGATATGGAGACAAGTGCAAATCCTAGCCCGATATGATGAGTGTCTATACACCTACAACCCGATATGGTGAACATATGCACATGATTTAACCCTATACACCTTGTAAAGGTAAGGGCAAGACACTCTTAGGAGTGATGAGTGTAACACCAAGTAATGGTGTGGATAATACCTTGAGATGTGAAACACCTAGAGTGGTTGATAATGGTTAATCCTATATCAATAATGCCTTAACCCGAGATGAGTTCATGTCATTAATAAAGATTGAATAATTCAATTGTGTGACTTATGACCAATACATTACATGATAAATGTGATGAGCTAGTGCATAAAGTATTAGGATGGAACATACCCTAATAAAAGATAAGTTGATGAACTTAAGTATGTTAAAAGTGATGAGGGAAGTGATACATCAAGACATGATAGATATCACATCCAGCACTTTAAGGTTGATGTACTTTGATGCACCTTAAATCCAATACACTTGGATGAGTAACACATGAAGTGTGTTATGTCAATTGTTACATTGAGATGTAATAAGTTTAATGCACTTTTATAAGTGTGGGCTAACATACTTTGAGAAAGGGTTAAGCCAAGTTAATAAAGTGTGATGTAATCATACCCTGGTAAGGATGAGAGAGGAACTCATACCTTGTGTTGATGATTCATTTAATGATAAATGATGAGAATGAATAAGTATGATTGAATACTTATGATATCAATGTTTGATCCTAGATGTGTGGAGCAATGAATTAGGGTTTGATCATTGATAATATGATCTTGAAAACCTAAATGGTTAATATTGGAAAACCCTAACCCTAATGAAGGGTAATGATATGTAAGAGAAACCCTAATCGATAAGAAAGGAAAACCCTAACCCTAATGATGGGAAGGTTGTATCTATTTTATTGCATAAGCCTTCTAAGGCATGTTAAATACTTGTATAACAAGTATAATGATCAATGGCCTTGTGAGCCATGTGAATAAGTTGTTGCCTAGTGAGAGGTGACAAGATGTGTAATGGCCTTGTGAGCCATGTGAATAAGTTGTTGCCTAGTGAGAGGTGACAAGATGTGTAATGGCCTTGTGAGCCATGAGAATAAGTTGTTGCCTAGTGAGAGGTGACAAGATGTGCAATGACCTTGTGAGCCAAGTGAATAAGTTGTTGCCTAGTGAGAGGTGACAAGATGTGTAATGGCCTTGTGAGCCATGTGATAATTTGTTACCTAGTGAGAGGTGACAAGATGTAATGGCCTTGTGAGCCATGTGATAACTTGTTGCCTAGTGAGAGGTGACAAGATACTTAATGGGCCTTGCGAGCCATGTGAGATGCTTATGTAACAAGTATCATGTATACCTTGGTCTGAGGACCTATAGGTATTAACAATGTTCTGTGATGAACTCAGGGTTTGAATACCCAGATCCATAATCATGATAATGTTAAGGGATGAGAATCCCCAGTAATAAGATAAGGGATTGAGATCCTAAATGTTATATGTGTTCTAGAAATTTGAAAAGTACTTGATAGATGTATTATACCTTTCTTTGTAGCATTTGTTATAATAATTCTTGTTTGAAACTTGACTGATGCTAAAAGAATATGGTAATGTACTTAATTAATAAAGTGGAATCTTATCATGTAGAGCCCTGACCATAGATCCATCATCGTCAGCAGCTGGTGATGGTGAAATAGGTTTTCCCATGGGATCTCCTGGAGATCGCATATTTTTGAATATGCGGGGGTGATGGGCGAAAATATCCATACGCCCTAATGTTGAATTGACGTGAGATAAACACGAGATCTCTCAATTCTTCATTATATGTGCCGAGATGGATGTATCACGAATCTCCCGATGATGTTTAATGCCGGGATTGATGGTAGATAAACACGAGATCTCTCAATCACTGAAGGAGTGCAACCGCCGCTGTAGCTCTATAGCAAAGTTGCCAGTATACCCTGGAAAGCTATGTAAGCAGTTGACATGGTCCTTCTTGTGGTATCGCACTGACCGAGACGGTAGATGTCTTGGAAGCCGGCTCTTCCATTGACCTTGTATGGTACCTATTTCGACTTCGCAATGGTTGGTTGGAGTATGAGCGGTATACCTCATCTCCTCAGGGCATAAGTGTGATTGAAAAATGTAATCAGCCGTATAGCATGTTTGCTTAAGGATTGAATAAGAAAATCATTGGCTGATGTTACATTTCTTTTATGCATCCTTAGTGGATAGATGTTATTTATGTTTCTTTACATTCCCTGCAAGGCAGATAGATGATTCATAACTCTACCATGGGTAGATGCAATGTTCTCCTTGAGAAAGGAGATTACTTCATTCTGTTCATATAGTGAATTATCCTACTTTTTAATATAAAAAGAACCTATACTCAGTTTATAAATGCTTAATCTGTGATAATAATATGGTCGGCAGAGAGTTATATCTCTCGCTGGGACAATTACAATTGTCTCACCCCCGTGGGACCCAAATTTTTAGGTGGACGTGCACAAGGAGGTGAAGACCTTTCTACAGAGGAAGAATAACAGCTGAGGCAGCAGTGACAACTCAGGTTGAGTGTACTGTCTATCATGTCTTGTAGATATGAGTCCCATGTGTTGTCTTTGTACTCTCAGGTCCTTGGAGTTGGTTCGTACTGGTTTTATGATCAATAAGAGATTTTAGCTTACGTGCCTCGAGGTTTTATGTTGCTCATGTATAGTTTGGTAAATCAACTGTTATATGTTATTCTCGAGATGAGATGTACCAGATATATACAATGTGAATAATGATGTATATAAGGTTTTGGACCTTTTAGTAAGAGTTTTCTTTGGAATGGATCTATTTGATAAATGGTTTTAATTTTTAGTGATTTTTGTTAATCTGTTGTTTATGTTTAATTCCGCTTAATTAATGATGATTTGTTTGTCGATCGTTACAGTTTTCCTCCTGCTCCTAATCTCCTTGGTCTTTGTCCAAAGCAAGGGAAGAAAGTGGTTTGCAAAAACAGTCTTTCAAGTAAGGAGAAAATCAAGTATATATAATTGATTTTCTAGGAGAGAGAAAGTAGAAGAAAATTCATCCACTTTCTTTCCACATGCCCCCCTCCACTTCCTTGACTTTGAAGCCATATTCCTTGCCATAAATATCCTCTCAATTATACTTGAATTAAAAGCAACCACTTTAAGCACCTTAATCATTATAATACTATTATCCATTTTTAATGGACATTACTTTTTAATTAACAAATGTGAGTGGATTTCTTCACCTACTTAGGATATTTCGGTGCCACTCAAGGCATTTGGACGTCATCCCACTATAGGATTTCAACCACAGCCTTTTTAGTTGATGGTCACTTCAATTAATATATTTATTTTTGCTACAAAATAAATTAGGGTTTCAATTATGCTTAAGTCTTGATTATGCTTAAATCTTGATTATTTTATTATCAAGATTATCTCTCCTCAAAAGTAGTTCAAAAAAGACGCCCCTTTCTTTTTATTTTCTTTAAATGATACCACAAAAAAGTAGGGACACTATTGAAGTGGTATTTTACATATTCAACCCTAGATTTTGGGTAATTTGCATATTACACCAAAACTAGCATTCAATACACAAGCATTACTCAAACAAGCTCCTTCTTGGAACTTAGGCTTGTGGAAGCCATACCTCAGCATCATTCTCATTCTTATGATGCTATAACACTTGAGGAACATTTATCATGTGACATTTGCAAAGTAACCCCTTAAATTGGGTAAATTTGCAAAGTAACCCCTTAAATTGGGTAAATTGCACTTTAGTCCAAAGCATGTAAAATATTGTTTTAACATTATTCAAATAGGACCAAAATTGAAACATAAGCTCTCCTTTAGTCTTAATTACTTTTCAAAAGATAAAGACAAGAATCTAAATGACTTAATTAAGCAAAACTTCTAGGGTTAAGCCTTAACCCAGGTCGGGGATGTTACATGAACTGGTTGGTTTGTCTCTTGAACTGGTCGGTTCAACATGTTTCATGTTTGAAAATATATTAACTTTTAATATTCAATTAATGCATAATATGATGTTAGCATAACTACTCGATCCAATTGAATTGATCATTGAATTGGACAATCCATATGATGTAGCGATCGCTTCACAACATGAAATAGTCATTTCACATGTCACCTCATGCAAATATTAAGCCAATTGTTGTTTCCAATTGACCTGACACTCCAACCTATCAATTCAACACTTGAATTGGTCAGTTCAGAGTCCAACCTCTCAATTTTCAACCAGTGTTATTTACATTGAATACCTAAACACTTTTAGTAATCAATTTCAACATCATTCATGAATAAACTTCTACTTCAAGTGCATCATATGCATGTGACCTATAGGTCCCAAGTTATCTTGGCAGTGAATGTCCATAACTAACTAATGACATCACAAGCAATGAGTGGTATCTATCAACACATCATTACCGCCCAAGTAATTCCAAAAGTTGGAGAACAACTTCAACCTACAATCTGTGATCAGTGTCACCATGATCGTATAGTTCCTTTGTCTCTGATATCTAGATTGAGCTCGAGGCATGGAATCGTCATCATCTTCAATGTTCTATTCATGTTCCTTGAACTAGATCAAACTCTCTAAGATGCATGTGAGTTCACACATCACATATTGAATCACATGAGTATGTTGTACATTTCTCAGTCTCGCTTATCAAGTGGCCCGGATATCAATCTAATGTAGGAGGACAAATCTCATCTACATCACTCACACTCTATCCACATGTGTCACGGTGCACCCGAACATCACCTTTATGAAACCCTTATTCAAGCTCACGGTGGATGATGCCAAATTTCATCAAAATGTGATGAGTATAGTGACTTCAGGTCTAAGAACCACAACCACCACTATCACCATGAGAGATGATTCTAACTACCATTCCATGGTATCCATGTATCACTCTCAAGGTGGGTCTATTTGATACACTATTGTCTAACATGTACCTATGTGCTTGACTTGATATAACATATCATGACCAATGACACTCTATCATTAGTCAGCACACTCTAGTCCTATGTATTACTTTTGTCTATTTTGCTTGCACAATAATATCTGACTAGGGACATAACAAAAATGTATGTACTCTTATCATACATATGATATCATTGTTTAGGTCCTCAACTTGATAACATATGTCATCGAGCAATGTCATTCTTTAGACATCTACTATGTATGTGTCATCATCTCATGATTGAGACAAAAATAATAGAAAAAAATACCTTTATCATTATCAAACCAGGTATCTAATGCCAAATTTCAATCAACATATGATTGACTCTCTAGGCATACATACCAACAGACTCCCACCGCACTTAGAGACAATCACCCACAAATCTTATTACAAGTGAACTTAACATGCCCATCATATTTCTATTGCATAAGTACTTTTATAGTGGGTCAACAACATTTGCCTCTAGTCGGTATTTTGTAAGTTTCACATCTCCTCATTGTACAACTCCTCGTATGAGATGGAATTGTCTTAGTATGTTATCTAAGATTCCTTTCCTATCCAGTAGCTCCATTGTTGTCACAATATTTCTAATGTGTCATCAATGATTGGAACCTCCCATAGGTTCATCCAAATGAACTTCTGAATCCATACAATATCCTTTGTTGTTCTGAAAACAATGAGGTATTTAGATTCTATTGTAGAAGTTAAACAATTGTCTATTGCTCAAAACTTTTCCAATTTGCAGCCTCATTTTAAGGTCAAACAAAAATTTATATTGCGATCATTAATTTTATTTATTATTTTGGAATCTTGCATTGGTGTAACCCTTTACACCCAACTCTTCCTTAACACCATAACCAAGGAACTGATTCTTTTAGTGCTTCTCAAGCATTTAAGGATGTTCTTAATGACAGTCTAGTGACTTAATAAATATCCACTCATCATATCAGATACATATGAGACAATTGGATGGGTACATATCCTCTCGTCATGTCCAATACATACGAGATAATGGGATGAGTAGATAACATTGCACACATCATAGATCCAATTGTGAACGCATATGACATCTCACTCATGTTTTCCCACTCTTTAGAAGAATTGGTATGCAATGCTCCTAAGAGACTAATCCATGGGACATGGACAAGTTTTCTCTCATTAATTCTTTCATGATGAACACCTTCAACATCTTGCCAATGTATGTCCTCTTTGTTAGGTGAAGAAGTTTTCCAGATCTATATATATATATCTCAATTCCTATCACATAGGATGCTTTGCCTACACCCTTCATAGAGATGGTGCTTCCCAACCATGTCTTAATATTTTCAGTATAAGGATGTTATTCCCCATCATTGTGTGGAATATAAATATGCTCCCACTAAATCATTTGTAATCACAAATTTCTTCATCATCTGACTCTAGTCAAACTCTTTGACTATCTTGACAAATTGAAGATTCCAGCTTTGAGATGCTTGTTTCAATCCAAAGATTGACCTTTGTAGCTTATAGACTTCATTTATATTATATGGACTTATAAAACCATTAGGTTGTGTCACATACACATCCTATACAATATTCTAGTTAAAGAATGTGGTTTTAACATCCATTTTGCCAAATCTCATAGTCACGTTAAGTTGCAATACAAAGCATTATTATCCTAATGGATTTAACCATGATAACTAGTGAAAAGATTTCATCATGTTAAACACCTTTAACTTGTTTGAAACTATTTGCAACCAATGTGCTCCTATAGGCTTGTAAACTACCATCCATGTTGGTCTTCTTCTTGAAAATTCAATTGCACCCAATGGGTTTTACTTATTTAGGTGGATCCATCAAGGTCATACCTTATTGACGTATATGGCTCCATCTTGGATCTCATGCCTCAAGCCATTTCTCAAACTCTGGTCCCTCAATAGTTTCTAGGTAGGTTGTTGACTCATCATCTATGATCAACTCACCGCCTTTCTGTGTTACATAAGGAGCTTGAGATTCCACAACAACTTGTGATTCTCATTATTCCTATTGTACCTCTTTTGTTTAATTTTTTTTCTTGTTGGTCTCAAAATTTTCTTTGTTCTACTTTTCTCCCACCAAATCCTTTAGAATTAAACTTCCTTTAGGAATACAACCATCAACAAAACACTTTTGTTGTAGGATTGACATATAATATAGTGTTCAACAAAGTAACATTTATGCGATTTTGTGGACAAAGATTTTCAAGATAATATTTCTTATATAAGCTTTCAATCCTAATCATTATAAAAGAGATATCGGGACACTTCCCATGCCATATGTTATATGGTGCCTCTTGAACCATTTTAGATGACACATTGTTTTAGTGTAAAGCATGTGCTCAAAAGGAAATTGGAAGATCAACTCGATTTATTGATTATCGCACCATGACTAACAGGGTGTGATACCTTCTTTCTAATATATCATTATGTTTCAGGTGGAATTCATTGTGATACACCATCACAAACTCTCCAAAAGTTTCTCAAACTCTTGGTTTAAAATATTTCAACATCGATCACATATCAAAATGTCTTAATACTTTTACCAAGTGGGTTACATACTTCACTCATGATCTCCTTGAACACTTCAAGAGATTCATACTTGTATTTCATTAAATATAACTTACCATATCTACTGAGATCATTAGTAAATATAGTGAGGTACAAGTAACTACCTTTAGCATTTATTCTAAAATTTCAATATACATTAGTATGTATGAGCCCTAATCGAATAACCTCTCTCCCTCTACATCTAGTGAAGATGCTTTGGTCATTTTGTCCAATAAATAAGACTTGCATGTCTCTATTGGTTCAATAATCAAAAGAGTCTAGATAACCATCACTATGGATTCTAGAAATGCATTTCTCATTTATGTCCTCTAGATGACAACGCTATAGTTATTCAACGTTTGAGTCATCAAGTCATTCAATACACATTTGTCTCTTAAACTATTACATGACATAGGGAACTGCCATTTAAGATCTCATATTTTAAAATGAGATATATGTATATTTTTTATATTATTGTCTATACAAGGTACAAGGCATTTCCATCAATGGCAAGTACATAATAACAATTTACTAATTCTATTACATGCCCATGAATGACAATTTCCAACTGTAGTGGCAGCAACCCTTGCTCCGTACAGTTCTAGCTTACTTCTTCATGGACCTAGAGTGGAGATCTCTATCTCCTTCTTCTTCCTGATATCCTCTATATAAAGAGGGTAGTTCCCTTTCCAATGTCCATACTGGTGACAATGGTGGCACTTCCTTAGTTTCTCTAAGTGAAAATGACATATTCATTTTTCACTTACCCTTCTCCTTATCTTGAGTGCATAAGACTTGGACTTAAACTTATCCTCATAATTCTTCTTGACCTTACCTTTATCCTTGGACTCCATCCCATTATTCATCCACGTGGGGTTTGTCCATCTTCATTTGTATTTTGTCATTAATCAACATGCCAAACAATTCTGATAGTGGTTTGGTCAAGTTATTCAAGTGATATCACTTGATAAATAGGCCATATGATTTAGGCAACAACTATAGAATCATATCCATGGCCAAATCTTGTCCTAAAATAAATCTCAATATCTCCACATGTTCAATCATATTGAGCACATGGAGCTCTACTGGATCTCCCTCTGTCACTTTGTACTAAAAAAATGCTTTGCAAACATTATACCTTACTTGCTTTGCATTATTATTAAGATGAGTTGCCATCTCAAGAATATCTATGTTTTCCTATTGTTCATGCAACTCATAGTTTTTACAACTAAACATAAGGTCTTTGATGTTGTGGCATCATTGGCATGCTTCAAGTAAGCATCCATTTCAGCCTCAAGTGCATTTAGAGTGGGTTCCTCTAGCACTGGTCTTTCAAGGACATAGAGCTTTCGCTCATTGGTGAGAATGCTTTTCAAAGTCTTAACCAGACATGGAAGTTAATCCCATTTTGTTTGTCCTACTCAATGATTGATAGCAATGAAAATGTGTTTGCGTTTGCCATTAGATTCTACAGAAGATATTGCAACTTTAGCCAATTTTTTTGATGAATTTGATTTGATAAGTTTGATGATATTAATTAGGCCTTTAATAATTATTGATCCCACTATTTTGTTCAAATTGATAACCCTCATATACCAATTTGGAAGATTGCATCATACAATCTTTTAGTGAGCCAAGATCCAAAATAATTGAGTTATTACCCGGCTAACGCCAACATCCATAATCAATTATTAAGGTAGAAAACTTTTGTTAATTGTGTCTCATGTAATTCTTAGATATATGGTAAGCACAACTCTTTGCCATAATCCATCTGTATGCTTCTAGGTACTTAATCCCATTAAGGTCACCTAGTTAAGTTTGACCCAAAAGCCAACACGATAGTAATGCACCCTGCTTGGAAGATCCACATGACTACCATCACACTTCTACGAGATAGACAACACACCATGTTTAACGTGCCCATGCATAGTCGATCAAGCTTTTCATGTGTGTTTCTTATGGAAAGTATCTAAGACTTAATATTATATGAGGGATTTTATATATAAATACATATACATATCTAATCACCACATACTTATAGTATGTATCATAGACATGCTATATCCCACAAACGAAAACATGCAATAATAAAACACAAGTGATGGTTGTGGCCATACTATTGTAATTTCTTGGATCCACAAGGAATCACTACCACCTAGGGTCTATATCACATGCATTAACATGTTGTTGATGAATATCTATTCTCAAACCAATCCAGGTTGATTGGTTCAACTCTTTTAATCGATCTGCTCACCTCCTGGCCGCTCAATTGGGCTCTTGAAATAGTTGTCTGGTCTCAGGTTCAATCAATGTCTGGACTTCTCCAACCGATCAGTTGGGCCACCAGTCGATCACTTCATCCTCCTATCATATACCTTCTTGGTCCTCTAATTGATTGATTTGCTAAGGTAACCGAACGGTTCATCTGAAGTAGAGTGTCTTCTTTGACATAAAAAGAATTAAAACTATCCGAATCCTATCTACATATTACCTGGTAATAGAGAAACCTCGAGTTACATTTGAGGGGAGCATAGGAAGGAGATAATTAATACTTTTACATATGGAAATAAGAGAGAGGCTCAGTATGCAAATTGAGATATAAACATGAATAAAACAACTACAACCATGCCCACACAAATCTAGGTTTATTGGCCATAATCATGCTAACATCCACCATGAAAACCAATTTTAGGGTGACACATGTAAATCACACACACACACACACACACACAAACACACACACACACACACACACACATATATATATATATATATATATATATATATATATATATATATATATATATATATATATATATAGGAAAATGATCCAGTGAGAAACATATCTTGGTGAGAGCATGAGAGGCATTTGAATAATTTTGCACAATGATCAAATTTTCATAATCTAACCTTATGAATTCAAAATATACCCTATTAGTCACGTTCCCACAAAATCTCACCATCATATGACTTGTATTGCACGCACAACAAGCAAATACTTTTCAACGCTCAATAGGCTGACCGTTGGATGTAAAATGTGTATATTGTATATATGGAGATGTAAACGATATCCGATTGTGATGATTTTTTGTGTGAAGGTAAATGTAATGATGTTCTTCCCATCCATAAGGTTGAATATTGAAAATAAGCTACAACTTTATAGTTATTCAAATGCCTCTCATGCTCTCACTGTAGAATGTTTCTCACTAGATCGCTACCATATATATATATATATATATATATATATATATATATATATATATATATATATATATATATATATATATATATATATATATATATAGAGAGAGAGAGAGAGAGAGAGAGAGTCAGGCTAGCATATATTAGAGTATATTCCAAGAAAAATACACTCAAGTAGTTTTTCATGATGCAATATTTTTTTTCTTCAAAAATCTAATCCGTTGATATTTTAAACATCTTATGAATAGTTCATATAGAAAATTTGAGCACATTTGAACATTTATAAGTCATGTTATAAAGACCACAAAAATTTTGCATTCCAAATTAGTTTAATGCATCGATTTTGTTTCCCTCGGATGAGTGACTCAGACTCATCCAAATGGGCTCAAAGTTTGTATGTAGCCTAATTATAGTATGAAAATGGAGATCAATGGTTTACATTTTGCAAATAATATAATCTTGATATGAAAACACACTTGAGTGTATCGTGCGATTTGTACACTCAAGTGTATTCTAGCCCGACTCCCTCCCTCTCTCTCTCTCTCTCTCTCTCTCTATATATATATATATATATATATATATATAAGTTGGGATCGTACATGGTATTTAATTAGATTTGCACATTATTCATTTTATATTCATATCATATGCAATAAAATGAATCCAATCATATTGATTTAAATCCAGATACACCCTAAACTTATGTGGATCTAATACCACTATTGGGAAATTGGGGTGACATATAAGGTATAGGAAACAAAGAATTAATGCCCAATTTCCTAACTAGGATATTGTTTTAACAATAATGTATCTAGGAGAGAGGGTAACAAGAGTTATACCTGATCTTGGAGCAAGTCCAATGACAACTCTTGTTGTAGTTGTGTGCGTCTTTCTTCAAGTCGCATTGTGAATAAGACAAGAAAAGACTGGGCCCTACAACTGAGAGACGCTTTGTGGGCCTATCGGACTGCATCTGAAATGCCACTAGGGACAACTCCCTTTCACCTAGTCTATGGGAAAGCTTACCACCTGCTAGTAGAAATGGAACACAAAGCTAGTTGGGCAATAAAAACCCTCCTGGATAGCATCAGCAGCGGCGTCCTAGTTGATCATTAAGGATGACAGTTTGACTTTGTCCTACTAGAAGTAGGCAACAACCTCCCTACCTCTATAGTAGCCCATGTGGACCACTAGGAACTCCATGTTGTACTACCAGAACCAACGAGAAGGAGTTGTCTCTTTGAACGCCAATCTTCTAGGATTGATTTGCTCTCCAAATTGTCTCCCCTCGATGTCCCTTCCTTTTACGGGTAGGACTTGATCGGTCTCTCTGTTGGTTACCACAACTAGAGAGGACAATAATTATCAGTGCTTATTGTTGTGTCTGGGATGCCCCAATACCCCTCTATATATAGGAGGGACACTGTCGAGGTTTCCAGTCCATCTAGGAGTCAAAGAGATGACTTTTCATGAATTTTTACAAACCTACAAATGGTGAATTGATTGGTTCACTATCCAACTAGTCGTCTCAAATATGAACCGACCGGTTCAACATGTCAACTTGTTTGCAAACATATTTGCTTTTAATATTCAATTAATACACAACATGATATCAACATAAATCCTTGATCCAACTGAATTGATAATTGAACTGGACAATCCAAATGATGAACTGGTTGGTTCACGACATGAAATGGTTGTTTCATATCATGAAACAGTTGTTTTACTTTTGAAACAGTCGTTTCAAATGTGAAATGGTCGTGTCACATGTCCAACTTAGGCAAATTATAAGACCCCTGGCCTAGATCAATGCTTGATCTTGCTTGTTTGTCTTAATAAGATTCTTAAACCTTAATCTAATCATGTGATGCACCTTAATGACATGTGACATGCTTATGTTTTTAGTTTGGTCTAGTTTGGTTGATGTTTGAGTTAGTTATGATATATGTATGCTTATTTTGGACCAAGTTGCAGTTTACCAATGTTGAGGGTTTACCTTGCAATTTATCACATGTAGGATGTGCCTTTTGTTCCTTGGTATCATGAGAGAGAGAGAGAGAGTAGTGCATAGGGGTGCCTTGTGTGCTTTGGTTGAAGAGGTGACATCACGTGTTGACCTACAGTTTGCATGGATGCTTGAGTTGTAATGGCGACCTTATGTTGTTGGTCCTTGGTTAGCACCCAATATGTTGTCTTTGAGATGTGCTTTGTGGCAGTCGATATAGTTAGATGAGTTCCTTTGATGATGTTGATGGTTAGTGGTCTCTATAGTAGGTTGACCATGTTGATGGTTAGCGGTCGCTATGGTTCATGGACCAAAAGTGGTCACCACACCACTTTTGTTACACCCTGATCTCACAATTACCAATAATCATGAGATTAGGGCATAAATTGAGGATTTAACGTAATACAAAGATCACCCTTAACTTTTTTTAAACTCTTTGTTTGCTCGCATTGTATCACATAAACAAACATTACAAAAGAATTAAACCTTGATTACTCTAATATGATTTCAACATTAATGATACACATCCATACATTCATTCTGTTTCTCACACTTCCATGTACAAACGACATGATAATCAAATGCATTCTCTCTTATTAAGGAAATAAAGATACAAACATCATTTACAACTCTCTCACATCTATACAAGGACCTAGAGTGACAGGGACCGAATGAACTTAACTAATCTCATACTTAACTCATGTGGTAGATCTACTCTGATGATTTGACCTTCTTTAAGTCCACGTGGTTTCCCTAAAAATTATGAGTAGAGGGGTGAGCCTACTTGCTAAGTGAATGAGTACTTCAAAGAAACAGTCTAAAGCACTGATATAATTAAAGATATACTTTTTAGCAACTGATATCAATTATAACAACAATAAGCTTTAAAGAGACTGATAATTGATAATCATAAATATGGCAGGATACTCTAGATATCAACAAGAGTAAATCAATATATGAGCATGCTTGATTAATTTCGAAGAGAACTAATGATTTAGAAACATAAAAAGAATAATTGAATAACTGGACACACTCGTTTAACATCTCATTCATCTTATTATGTTTATTAAACTGAAATAAAATACAAGAATTACTACACTGAGAAGATCTAAAACAATTCAGTTAAATAACATAGAATGCCAAAATTTCATTTAAAGAACATCTATTGTGAAACTATACTTGAATCTTTCTTAGCATTTCTTATAACAAACTCTTCAAAACTTATATTATCATATTTTAGCTTATGCCTTGATCATATGCAGTGTACTCTACATATGAAGACTCGTAGTGAACTATGATCTCACCGTACAAGACTTAGCTGACACCCCGAGATTGCTAAGCCTGACTACGTCACTGGTCTGCAATAGGAAAATGGCACTCTAGCCTCGACACACCTGTGAGCCGTAAAAATTGGACTCCTCCTCTAACTTGAGTACACAAGCAGAGAGTCAAGCCACCTATTGGCTTTTTTGTACTCTAGTGCCACCAAGATCTCTGGTTGATGTTGGACACTACATATTGTATTTAAGGAGACTTCCACTAGGGCTTCGTCCCCCATACCACCTGTTAGTACGTTCTGACCCCCATATACTGGACATTGCCAGGGTTAGGTCATTTCATCCCTACGGCGCAAACCTCTCATCGGGAATATATGGTGTTTAGGGCACCTACATGTCTAATTAACTCTTTACATTCACAATTCAATCATCACATTACATATCTTAGTTTAGCTCTGTAAACCATTCGTTTCATAGACCATCTAATAACATTTACCACAACTGAATTGTTAAGCATCACACATCTCATACTGAGAACATTGATATCAAAATACTTGACTCATTGAACACCCTATCCTTAGGGTTTCATTTACCACATTCACTTATCACATGGCTCTCATAAGGATTCCATGCGACAAAAACATTCACTGAATAAAGACTGCTTTCAACAAATCATATACAATTAATATATGTATGAAACCTAGGAACTGAGCTGAATTTGGGTTTCCATGCCATTCATTGAGATATCATGCATCAAGAATAAAATTAAATAAATAAAGTCTATCATGTCAAGAAAATCCCTTCAAATGAATTTCACGATATCCATTCACAAATATCCAACTTTCCTCGCATCTAGGGTTTCACCCTCTTTACTGAGATATCAAACAATCACTATTCACCTTAAACAAAATCCAAGATAGTATCTGACATATATGTACTACGCATTCAGATAAACAATCATTCATAACCAAGGGGATCCAGATAAACAAATTTATCTATTTAATTATACAACAATTTCAGTCATAGACAAATTCCCTATATTTCAGTTTACTCTTATAACCTCTGTGAATACTTAGGGAATTCTCATTATGATGTATTGTATACATTTATAATATGATTTTATAATCTAAAATTCATCCAAATAGAGGAAGAATCCATTTCATATCATTTTGCAACAACTTAGATCAAACACACAATTCAGGGTTTGTAGTCGCATACTAAGCAATTCAATATTATGGATGATTTAACCAATTTTCATGCAATATATTGTTTAAAGGAAGTCCCCACTCACCCTAAGCTGTGAAAACACCTTAAAAATGTATTCCCATATCTAAAAATCTCAATCTCTTATCAAATCCCTAGCAATCACCACTTTCTTCTTCCTTTCAACTCAGAAACCCTAGAAATGAGGGATTATGAAGAAAGAGTGAGAAAAGGGGAAGTTTTGATACCATTTCAGATCAAATCAGAGGAGGGAAGGAATCTTGACATGTGAGAGAAGATTCACCATGAAACTATATCCAAAGAAGCTAAACTTACATGATTTCATCATTCCTCAGACCGCAAAACCCTATGTCAACATCTTCATCAATTTCTCCTCTCAAACCCTAACTCTCCCTCTCTCTCTCTAGGATTTTGTTTCTCTGGTTTGAATCACGAATTATGAGAGCTCCTTGTGTGTTAGGTTGACCATATAGAGCAATTGAGCTATTCCTCACTATACTTTCTCTTATTTCAGCTGAATTTTTTGTCATAAAAATATTAATGTAATTCATCTACTGATAAGGTATAAACGCATCCAAAGATTATGAAAATTTTACATGTTGTTTACTATTGAGTTTCAGATCTCCAGTTCAAATTTAAGATCATTTGGAGTTACCAATAAATAACTAAAAATAAAACACTACACTGCTGAAAAGCACTCTGTCAGCATTTTGGTTGAAGTATAGTTCGACCGAGAACCACATTCAAAGAAAACTGAAATATTCTAAAAATTTTCTCCAATATCCATAATTGAGTTATCCATATCATATGAAAAATTCAATTAAATACAAAATTTGTAGAAAATATGAAAAATCATTTACCACACTACTATCCTGATCAAATTCCATATTCATGTACTATCAAAACCCTAATTTTTGCCGATTAGGGTTTACATTTCTCAAACCCAAATTCTTCAAACTAAAATCATAGTTAGAGTTTCTTCTTAGGTTTGAAACATCACAATTGATCTACTATCATTAATCAAGTCTAAACGATGTTCAATCTAATCAAGCATGTAATCATTCAGGTAAACCCTAGTTTACCAATTAAGCACAAATGTGGTCATTACAATTCTCACCCCCTTAAAAAGTTTCATTCCCAAAACATAAATACACAAACAAAGTATATTCAAAGTTTATTTTAAGCTTCTGAAATCTTACATGTCATTACATTCTTGTATTTTATACTTGAATGTAGGTTTCAACGTTAAGTCCTTTATTTCTTTTCTAATCACAACATGTTAAAACAATTCTCAATGATAACAAACAAATTCTCTATGCCACAATCAATCATAGAGTAGATAGAGAAGCAACCATTTCAATATTTTCATACTCTTGAGGTGTTACCTCAACATTGATAATCTGATCCAATATCTCAATTCATATAGCTCAATATGTACTATTGTTCTGTGTTACCTCTAAGTCACAAAAGAGAGTTCACCATGTTGTTTTGAATTTTACTATTGTGCTACTCAAATAGCAAAATAGTCTTGATTTGGAAGACTAGATTCAACATCAATTATACAATAATACTCACGGCATCCCCATTGCATCATGGATGCATAAGGTGAAGCATTATCATCACATTCCATATTATTCTCAAGTATGAACCCACACATAATTTAAGGTGTAACCATCGAGTTATAGCATACTAGGGTTTCAATAATAGTAACAAAGTACTCCATGATTGTATTAGTCATTCAAGGACTATTCATACCCAGTACCCATCACTTAGTTATATTAAATCTAGGTATAACAAGCTATACCTCATTAGGGTTACATATCAATACAATATGGTTATCATCCCTTCTATTCATATGAGTGAATAGGTAAGACTACCTTATTCAGGGTAACCCTTCATTTGTTCCATCATTATTAAACCCATATCACCATACCACAATTGTATAATACTAAGATGGATTACTGGTATGAATGACTTAAACTATCAAACACCTTTAATTAACATATTGCTTGCACATGTACAACTAAAATCATATGTAAAACAAATTTACATCCCTTAGTATACCTTCAACAAATTATACTTCTAAAAACAAATTCACATATTACTAAAAGCAATTGTCATCTCTTATCTCTCTCCTCATTCACTACTACTTACTTTTTGATACTTATTGTGGCAACACATCCTATTATCACACAGATCACGAGGTGTTACGTGAAAACGTGCGGAAATTACCATAACCACAGATTATGAAAACACAGGTTAATTAAAACCGATTGCGGAAAACTGATAAACTGTGAAACTATTACTTTCCAATCCTCATCCTGCACAGAAACATGTCATATATATATATACATACACAAGATCTGATACGTGTCCATAGCTCAGAAATAGTTGTTCATCCATCACATGAGTTCACCACCTGTTCATATACAGGAAAGGCCCGCATCCGGCCAACAACAGGATATACAAACAACATCGATCGGTCGTCGTGAAACAACGTTAAAACACTGCCAAGGACCTGAGAGTACAGGGATGACTCTAGACTCTACTACGAGACATCCAAAACAACAACATGTCCATCGCTTGCCTTCTACTGCTCCTCAAGCTGCTCGGCCGCAACACCACGACCACGACCACGTCTACCTCGACCACCTAAAAAGGGTTAAACCAGCGGGGTGAGACAATTGAACAATTGTCCCAGTGGGAAACATAACTCCCCACCGCAACTATAGAACCTCAGCAAGATAGATTATAACAGCAGATAACTATATAGCAGAAGCAGTCAAAATTAAGCAAAGCTATTCTTAACGACAAGCTTACCAGCTATACAAAAGCATATAACCAGATATATCTCAATGAATATGATTAACAAGATAAGATGTATCCCTATATAACATGATTATCAGAACAAGATATAATGTCACATAACCTGCTTATCAAGATAAGACATATTGTCACATAACCTGTAAGATATAACAAGGATATTAAACAAACAAGGCCTCAACCAATGTTTCGTGTTTATCCTAAGCAATAAGTACTAAACAGCTATGTTACGTATTATTATGCCCCGAGGATTTGAATCGTACCATTCAAATCCAACCTTCGGTTACGAAACCCAAGCCGGTGCCATACAAGGTCAATGGAAGAGCCGGACTCCACAACTTCCCACCTCGTGGTCAGTACATGAGTACAACACAAGCAGGACCGCAGTCACATGATGAAGTGGTCTTAGCCACAGGGTCAGCTCCATAGGCTACCCTCACTCTAGCCCGCCTTGGTACATGTCTCGGCGCTAGTAAAACTGAGCCACGGGTCTGTTCACCGTGCTCTGAGCCATGAACGCATTCATGCTCCACACATCACATATCCTGAGCCATGGGCCTATTCACCATGCTCTTCATATGTATATGAGTCTGTAACCGAAGTTACACTCTTACCTCCTCATTTTCAGGCTAGGATCAACCTACACATATTCAACAATATGCGCTTCTAGGTTAACCCGTAGGAGAACCTGTTTCACCATCACCAAGTCCTGACGATGATGGATCTATGGCCAGGGCAAACTACATGATATATTTCACTGTGATTAATTAGTATCTTTTAGATGGATTGCAAGATTCAACCAAGTTGTATAACATGCAAGATAATACGGAAAGTAAACAACATTATATTATTATTGAAAACACATCAACCTGACCCATCTCAAGGATCCAACATCACATGTTACCACTTGGCCTCTTGCCAACCATCCAAATCCATCTCGAGGATCATCACATACTATGGGATCTCAATCCCTCATCATGTATTGTCAATGCCTCTCAAGGCTCACATCATCATCATGGAACTGAACACATTATACATATCATCTCATTAACTAGAGTAATTACCAAGTGATGTTACTCATCACATGTGTCTCATAGCCCTTTTCAAGGCTAATCATTACCTGCATGGTTAGAGTACACAATAATCGTAGATTCAATCATAAGGAATATGCTACCATCATGAAATGCCATTCAAGATACTCTACTTATCATTCTTACCCTATTTGGTAATCAAGTCACATTATTAACAAGACATATACATGCCTACTCTTATCTCAAGATTATACAAGTAATTAAGGTGTCCAAACATACGGAACAAGTACTATTGTGACCACTACCATTATGTCACTATCGTCATTATTATCATTATTATCATTATGCAAGCTACTAGTATAACTATCACCATTCTCATTTAACAATTAAGTATAAGGATTACTTCATGCATATTATTATTTTCATTATTGTCATCATTATTATGATCATTATTACTATCATCTTCTTTATTATTAACAAATAAGCATAAGGATCACATCATGCATCTCATTACCATGACCTTCCTCATTATCATCCCTACTACCATTATCATCATTATGATCAGCATTATGACTATCATTATCATCATGCAACTACCATTATCATCATTGTTACTATCATTAGCATTATTATTATTTGCAAGGCATCATATTCATTGTTGTTATCACTAACAAGACACCACCATCGTTTATTGGTGCATATCTAACCACTTCTTCATCACCAAGGGCCGTTACTATAGGATTACAAGACTCTCACCATAACCCTTATCAACCCTCACTAAAACCTATCAAGGTCTGTCGGTTGACACACACTCAACCCTATCGGCCGTCACTACTTAAGGGTGTCGCCCACCATGGCTGTCGGCCATTAGGGCTATCAGCCACCATGGGTGTCAGCCTGCATGGATATCGACCATCATACCATGCATGGCTATCGGCCAGCACCAACAAACCTCCAAGAAACTTAGGTCTATCGTCCACCATGAGGAAGAGGATGTCTCTCAACACAAGAAGGACCATCTCGCCCATCATGCTCACCATGTCAGCCAACACAACAAGATGTATCGCCCAACAACATCCATCGACCAACTCCTCACTAGCTTGACCTATCGCCCAACACAAGAACAAAGTTGTTGCTCACCACAAGGACCATATCGACCATAAAGGGTCACTATGTCGGCCAACACAAAGAACACCACTATGTCGCCCAACACCAGGACAAGGGTCATCTTCAACTTCCAACACAAGGAAACCCTAAACCCTAGAAAGCAAAGGTATACAAAGGAACCCTAAACCCTAGAGGGGAATCAGCCACCAAAGGTACATAAGCAAGGTACAAAAGCAAAGAACTAAGCTAAACTACTAACATGCAACAAGATCATAGCTAGAGGTAAAGGAGTTAGGGTTAGAAGCCATGCAACCCACCTTAAGCTCCAAGCTCCAAGGAAGAAGATGCACTTCAAGCCCCAAGGGATTTCGTCCACCAAAGCTGATCCAAGAGAGGGTATCGGTCACCACTGCAACTCCAAGGGAGTGTCTCAGCCGACACAAGCAAGATGGAGAGGGATACCGTGCACTCAAGGTGGAGGGGAGACCAAAAGATCAAAGGAGACTAAGGCAAGGAGAAGAGCTACATATATAGGAAGAAGGGGAGGAGAAACCAAGGTACAACCATGCTATGTGTCGTCCACCCAAGGGACACTTGTCCTAGGGTTCAAGCCAACACATTAGCACACCAAGAGACACTTGTCCAAGATATACACCAAGTGTCCACCAAACATGGTCAAGGTTGGACCAAGCAACATGGGCGACACAACTAACAACTCAACTGGGCGACACACACTACTCCAGGTCGACACACCACCTCTAGGTCGACACAAGCTTCACTTGGCCGACACAAGGCCCAAGCAAGCCCAAACAAAGCACCTCAAGGCCCAAACAGCTCAAGCAAGGCCCAAGAAACTTAAACAACAAGCCCAAGCCTTCCTCTCAACCCTAGAGGAAGAAAAGAGGGGAAAACATCTCACAAGATGGCAAACTTGCACACAAAACCCTAGACTTGGGTTATTTGCAAGTAGCCCCTCGAACTCTCAACAAAGCACAACAAAGACCCTAATCACCACTCAAAGGTGATTAGCAAGCATCAAACCACCAAGGTTAAGCAAAACAAACAGGGTAAACCCTAAACGCAGGTCAGGGTCCTTACACTTATCTTTCTCATTTTAATCATGTAGATTAAACATCCCTAAAATTGAAACATACAAGGTACGAGTAGATTATTCATCATTCTTGCTGTACTGCAAGAATTTATTTCATATCACACTTCACTCATATTGTATTTCTCCTTTTGTTCAAAACACACTTGTTACATCTCAAAATTTTATCTTACTCTTTGCTCTGAATCATTTCCATATTGTTTATCTACCTTTCAGATTAGCTACCTTTAAACCCTGGATTACTATCGGTGCTAGTTTACTTCTCATAGTGCAAATCTCATGATCTTGTTTTATAGAGATGCTAGTATTCAAGGTCAAATCACTAGTGACATCCCTTGAACTACTACAACTCTAAACATTCTAGGGTTTGGTCCTTACCAGTAGCATGACGTTATTGTGATGTGACTTTGCTCCCTTAATTTGAAATTCAAACTTTGGATCTCACAAGTTTTACTAAAGTCTTCTTTATCTTATCAATTGAATTTCCTTTCTCTTACTCAGCCATTCAGATAGATTACATTGTCAATTTACCCTACTAGGGTTTCATCATCATATTGTGTATCGCTATTACATTCACTAGATGTTTCTACTATGGTGGTTAAGCATCATATATGATTCATTTCCTTATCACTTCATTCCCACATTGCTCTCATTAAGGAAGATATGAATGAGAAGATAATTCTAAGACTTAGAATTCTTATCTTCAAACATTCCCTTAATACATTTCTCGTATGTAGGTTTAATTGGTTATCAACAAGGATACTTGACTAATTAGCACTTGCTTGAATCTCGCAACCTCTTTCTTTTATAATCTATATTACTCCATTATGTTTCAAACCCTTCTTTACTTTCCATATTCCCCTTACCATATACTACTATTCTACATGTCATCTTTAACTTCTAGTTTTCTCTTATGATCATGTTGCTTCTTTTATGTGTATGATCATGTATACCATGTTGCATATATTTCCTTTTATCCTTCTACTAATGTGAAGTTGAAATTCTAAATCAATAATCTCTCTACTAGTATCACCTCATGTTTATTACATTACATATCCTTCATTTTAAATCAAACGGCTCATGCATGGGTGAAACATAGTTTCTCTTTCAATCAAGTTTTTCCTTCCTGAATATAGTCTACCTTTGTATGACTTATTCATTGGTTAAGCTACACTTTTGTTCTTCTTTTAGAAACTAGTTTGTTGTTCTATAGAGACTTGGAATCCAAAGGTAGTAAGGATGAATGTATTAACTTCAAAATAAAGGTATACATTCCATGCTCTCAATTATATCATAACCCTCATTCCTTAATCAAGCTCATCATTTCCAACATTTATCTTTGTTTTAACTTAGTTTCTTATCCCAGTCTTATGATTTACATGTTCATCTAATTCTCTTTACTTTAACTCTTCTGAAGACTCTTCACTTCTATGTACTTATCATATACTTAACTCTTTTCTTCTATTTTCCCTTTGCTTTGGAGTACATAAAAACATTGTACTCGATTATATAGTCCATTCCTCATGATTGATTCTTACTATCTTGGCCCTTACATACTTTTCTCATTTTTTTTCCATATTTCACATTTAAAGTTCATATAATACTAACCATTAAACTTAATCTGAACCTTATGTCGTGTTCCTTTATTCCCAATTAAGGGGTTCTCATATGAGGCCCCAAAGTTGGATATCAGATATCAGTTCCAACTAATTCTTAGCTATTCTAATCTTTCCCATATGTTTCAACATCTTAGTGTATGTACATTCTCACTATGATGTGGGTGTAATCTATCCATAGTCTACTCTTATTATAATTTTAATAGGAGTCATTAGATCCCAGTAACACACCCTACCAGCTGGACTAGGCCGAACCTGCAGTCCTCAAGCCAAGAGCTACTCAGGATTAACTAACTTCTATTAATCTCAAACATGTGGAAAGAATATACACTTAGGGCAAGCTCATTTAAACATAACTTCCGGTCTACTTGATACAAAGAATAAGTGAATCAACTTCATGATACACAACAATATAAAAGAACCATATATATTCTACAAACTAATAATCTGAATTCTTATATATATAAGAGCATTTTTATTGATATCGAATCAAACAAGCAATATAAAGCAAGAGTTGTATCACATTCTATATTTAATCTCTTACTCCTTAATTACTTTATGGTCTCTTAACCCTAAGATTTCTAGGGTTCCTCTCTAGCCCATCCTTCCTCTGCATACCTGGCCAGGGCATCCAGAGAAGAATAGACAGAGTAGCTTGATACTGGTCGATCCAAGTACTTAGATACCGGGCCAGGATATCCAAATACTCAAATCCCTAGAGCTAACATCATAACATCTCCTATCTGCCACACTTATGACTCTAACTTACTAACTTAATGGTCCATGACAACTCAACCTATGCACTGATACCAAATTGTTACACCCTAATCTCACAATTACCACTAATCATGAGATTAGGGCATAAATTGAGGATTTAACGTAATACAAAGATCACTCTTAACTTTTTTTTAAAACTCTTTGTTTCCTCACATTGTATCACATAAACAAACTTTACAATATAATTAAACCTTAATTACTCTAATATGATCTCAACATTAATGATACACATCCATACATTCATTCTGTTTCTCACACTTCCATGTACATACGACATGATAATCAAATGCATTCTCTCTTATTAAGGAAACAAAGATACAAACATCATTTACAACTCTCTCACATCTATATAAGGGCCTATAGTGACATGGACCGACTAAACTTAACTAATCTCATAATTAACTCATGTGGTAGATCTACTTTGATGCTTTGACCTTCTTCAATTCCACACAGTTTTCCTAAAAATTGTGAGTAGAGGGGTGAGCCTACTCGCTCAGTGAATGAGTACTTCAAAGAAACAATCTAAAGCACTGATATAATTACATATATACTTTTGAGCAACTGATATCAATTATAAAAATAATAAGATTTAAAGAGACTGATCATTGATAATCATAAATATGGCAGGATACTCTAGATATCAACAAGAGTAAATCAATATATGAGCATGCTTGATTAATTTCGAAGAGAACTAATGATTCAGAAACATACAAAGAATAATTGAATAAATGCACACACTTGTTTAAACTCTCATTCATCTTATTATGTTTATTAAACTGAATAATATAGGAATTACTACACTGAGAAGATCTAAAACAATCCAGTTAAATAACATAGAATGCGAAAATTTCATTTAAAGAACATCTGCTGTGAAACTGTACTCGAATCTTTCTTAGCCTTTATTACTTATAAGAAACTCTTCAAAACTTATATTATCATATTTTAGCTTATGCCCTGATCATATGCAGTGTACTCTACATATGAAGACTCATAGTGAACTACGATCTCACCGTACAAGACTTAGCTGACACCTCGAGATTGCTAAGCCTGACTACATCACTAGTCTGCAATATGAAAATGGTACTCTGGCCTCGGCACACTTGTGGGCTGTAAAAACTGGACTCCTCTAACCTGAGTACACAGGCAAAGAGTCAAGCCACCTATTAGCTTTTCTGTACTCTAGTGCCACCAAGATCTCAGGTTGATGTTGGACACTACATACTATATTTAAGGATACTTCCACTAGGGCTTCATCCCCCGTACCACCTGTTAGTACGTTCTGACCCCTGTATACTGGACATTGCCAAGGTTAGGTCGTTTCATCCCTACAGCATAGACCTCTCATAGGGAATCTACGATGGTCATGGCACCTACATGTCTAATTAACTGTTTACATTCACAATTCAATCATCACATTACATATCTTAGTTTAGCTATGTAAACCATTCGTTTCACAGACCATCTGATAACATTCACCACAACTGAATTGTTAAGCATCACACATCTCATACTGAGAACATTGATATCAAAATACTTGATTCATTGAACACCCTATCCTTAGGGTTTCATTTACCTCATTCACTTATCACATGGATCTCATAAGGATTTCATGCGACATAAACATTCACTGAATAAAGACTGCTTTCAACAAATCATATACAATCAATATATGTATGAAACCTAGGAACTGAGTTGAATTTGGGTTTCCATGCCATTCACTGAGATATCATGCATCAAGAATAAAATTAAATAAATAAAGTCTATCATGTCAATAAAATCCCTTCAAATGGATTTCATGATATCTATTCACAAATATCCAACTTTCCTCGCATCTAAGGTTTCACCCTCTTTATTGAGATATCAAACAATCACTATTCACCTTAAACAAAATCCAAGATAGTATCTGACATATATGTACTACACATTCAAATAAACAATCATTCATAACCAAGGGGATCCAAATAAACAAATTTCTCTATTTAATTATACATCAATTTCAGTCACAGACAAATTCCCTATATTTTAGTTTACTCTTCTAACCTCTATGAATACTTAGGGAATTCTCATTAGGATGTATTGTATACATTTATAATATGATTTTATCATATGAAATTCATCCAAATAGAGGAAGAACCCATTTCATATCATTTTACAACAACTTAGATCAAACACACAATTCAGGGTTTGTAGTCACATACTAAGCAATTAAAGATTATGGATGATTTAACCAATTTTTGTGCAATATACTGTATAAAGGAAGTTCCCACTCACCCTAAGGTGTGAAAACACCTTAAAATGCATCTCCATATCTGAAAATCTCGATCTCATATCAAATCCCTAGCAATCACCACTTTCTTCTTCCTTTCAACTCGGAAACCCTAGAAATGAGGGATTATGAAGAAAGAGTGAGAAAAGGGGAAGTTTTGATACCATTTTAGATCAAATCAGAGGAGGGATGGAATCTTGACATGTGAGAGAAGATTCACCATGAAACTATATCCAAAGAATCTAAACTTACATGATTTCATCATTCCTCGGACCGCAAAACCCTAGGTCAGCATCTCCATCAATTTCTCCTCTCAAATCCTAACTCTCCCTCTCTCTCTAGGATTTCGTTTCTCTGGTTTGAATCACGAATTATGAGAGATCCTTGTGTGTTAGGTTGACCATATAGAGTAATTGAGCTGCTTGGGTCAATTGCACATTGACCCCTCACTATACTTTCTCTTATTTCAGCTAAATTTTCTGTCATAAAAATATTACTGTAATTTGCCTACTGATAAGGTCTAAACGCATCCAAATATTATAAAATTTTACATGTTGTTTATGATTGAGTTTTAGATCTCCAATTCAAAGTTTAGATCATTTGGAGTTACCAATAAATAATTAAAAATAAAACACTACACTGCTAAAAAACACTCTGTCAACATTTTGGTCGAAGTATAGTTTGACCAAGAACCACATTCAAAGAACACTCAAATATTCTAATTTGTTTCTCCAATATGAATGATTGAGTTATCTATATCACATACAAAATTCAATTGAATACAAAATTTGTAGAAAATATGAAAAATCATTTACCACACTGCTATCCTGATCAAATTCCGTATTCATGTACTATCAAAACCCTAATTTTTGCCGATTAGGGTTTACATTTCTCAAACCCTAATTCTTCAAACTAAAATCATAGTTAGAGTTTCTTCTTAGGTTTGAAACATCACAATTGATATACTATCATTAATAAAGTCTAAACGATGTTCAATCTAATCAAGCATGTAATCATTCAGGTAAACCCTATTTTACCAATTAAGCACAAATATGGTCATTACAACTTTGGTTTTAATGATCCTCATGCATGAGTGCTTGCATGGCCGTGGATTTTTTGGACATGTGTCCTTTTGGTTCTCTTATATCTTGACACTTCATGATCTTTATCTCCCTCCTACCCTTTAGTACATAAGCCCTTTCTTTCACATGCAAGTATTCCCTTTACCTTTCTTCTTCCTCTCTTCTTGCTTGTGTTCGACCTTGACCTTGTGGAGCAAGAGAAGGTGTTTATATCATAGATTGGTGGTTGATCACCTTTACATGTGTTGACCTAGAGCTTGATCATGTCCTTTGTGGTGGTTCGTGTTTATCTTCCTTCTTGGTAAGTGGTTATATACCCTTGATCTCATTTTATTTAGAAATCCTACCCCCTTTCTTCTTCTCTTGACCGTAGACTATGGTTCTTCCATGGTGTCTATATTGAGGAATTCCTTCTCCATAGAGGTTGATACTATGGTTTGGCCATATTAGTACCTAAGTGAGATGAAGCTTCCCTCTTTCTTCTTTCTTTTCCGCCTAGGATTTCTACCCATTCTCTTTTAAACTCCTTTGACTTAGTGTGTTCTTTTCTCTTGAGGTGACCTTGTTTCTCTATGGAGATTGATCCAAGCTTGGTTATTTTCCTTCCTTCCCTTGGATCTCAAGGCTTGGAGTTTATATTCTTCAAGGTGGGTTATATAACTCTTCCCTATACTATTATTATACCTTTTATTTTTCTTTCATTCTGCTCCTCTATATCTAAAACATGATCATAAGATGATAGAGAATGCTAACTTGATATAGGATTTAACATTATGAAGTACTCCTATGAAGATTTCTCTTTCTCCTAAAACCTAATTTATGTATCGTAAATTTTAGTGATGGTGGATGTTTTGTCTCTTGCATGCATTGTGATTGTTGGTTTTATCACCATGTCTATGGTTTGTCTATCATGTGTTTAATGAAGGTTTTTGGATGTTTGATTCCATCTCTCTTAGCATGGTTTCTTTGTTGATCTTGGTGATGATTGTTTCTAAGATTTGATGCTTATCTACCCATGCAGTTAACAACTGTGGGATGCTTGAGTTCCCTGATGTCGAGCATTGCTTTCGGTTGACATGCTCTTGATTCCTTGCGGTCATTATGCTCATGTTGATGGAGAACTAGGGTTTTGGTTTTATCTCTATAATCCCAACCCTAGCTATCTTGGTTGCCATCTATGATGCTTTTGGTGAAGGTTGTTATCATACTAGTGGTGACGGTCATGATCATATTAGTGGTGATGGTTGTTATCAAGATAGTGGTGACAGTCGTTATCCCTGAAATTTTGGTTGCGGTCGTTATCTTTTGATCTTGTTTGTGGTCGTTATCCTTTGTGCTCTTGAGTGATGGTCATCCCTCATGTTTTCTTCTTTGGTCATTATGTTGGACTTGGTTTTGGTTGGTTGGTCGCTAATGCATCCTATGCTTAATGGTCGCTAATGCACCCTATGGTGTGGTTTCTAATGTTCCCTATCATTGGTGGTTGCTAATGGGCTATGTGGTTAACTGTCTCTATGCCTTGAGGCCATGTGTGGTCGCTAATATAGGTTAAGATGACATGGTCATTTTGTGATTTATCTTAGTGGTTTCTACCTTTTGATAAGTTCCCAGTTTGGTCTCTATACGTATAAGGTCATTTGATCACTACACATGGTTGTATCATGTGGTTGCTACATTTACATAACTTTGATGGTCGCTACACATGTAAGGATTCTTAACCTAATACACTCCAAGAATGTAGGAAGTGATGTATCTAGGGATGTTGAATGTTGTTATGGGAAATCCTAACCCTAATTCAAGTGTATGACATATGTGCTTAGATTGCTTGAAAGGCTAGCATGGAATGATGCTTTCTATCTCCTATTTATGTAACCCTAACGTTATAGGTTGAATGCTCTCATAGCTTGTGCTTATTATAGAAATCTTACATGACATAGGGTGACAATAATGAGCCTTTATGAATCATGATGAGATAATGATGATGTATAGGAACTATGTGAGTGGGTCTTATGACCTAGTGGAGGCTCAAATGCCTAATGTGAGGTGATATCCTCTAGTGACGTGATGAGGTATGATTATCTCATGATGATAAGATCATGATGATGGCCTTGTATGGTAGTGGTATCATGTGATGATGAGATAAGTTTATGCCTCAAACGTCTTATATCTTATAACATAGCAACCTACCCTTATCTTTGTAGAGTTTGTTTTGGGTTTGTACATTGTAACTTGATTGATGCACTAAAAGAAATCCAACTGGAAATAACTAATAATGTAGGTTTCCATGAGCCATAGATCCATCTTCAGTGTCAATACTTGCTAGACGATGAAAGGAGTAATTTCTGCAAGAAACTCAGAGCACATGTGGTTGAATATGTAGGGATACGAGTTGAGGATATATCCTTGCATCCACAATCAAATATTTGGAGGATGACTATGGTTATACCCTGGCAAGAGAACAATTGAGTCCATATCTCAGATGATATGTTTTTCAAGGATGGTTGTGATCATACCCTGACAGGAGAACGACTGTGGTCATTTAGATCATAGGAGTCCAACTCTCTTATATCTTGTATGACACTAGTTTTGACTTAGTAATGGTCAGTTTGAGCATGAGTGGTATACCTCATCTCCACATGGCATAATAAAAGACGTAATACAACCATGTAGTATATTTTCTTAGGGTCAAATGCAATTCACATTGGATGACCCCATGTCTTATTTCTTGTATAGTTTCATTGATAACGATTATACATGTTCTTCATATTACTTCTGAAAATATATGATAATCTGTTGATCAGTTGTAGTTGCTTAAACTTCTTGATCTGTATTATTAGTGTTACTTATATCATTTAGCTAAATCTGCTCATCTTGTTTATAGTATTTCATTCCTTCTATGTAATCTACATGTGTTAATAATGGTAGTTGGTGGAGTTATATCCCTCACTAGGATGTTGGTCTCACTCCATGGGTTTCCACATGTTTTAGGTGGTCGTGCATAATGAGGTAGAGATCGTGTGGTTGAGGTTGAGAAACAAGAAGAGCAGTAGCTATTTGAAGGTTGGATATTTTGCTAGTGTTTGTGTCATCCCTGTACTCTCAGGTCCTTGGGGTGTTTCATAGATGTTGTACATCGATACAAGGTTTTGGCAGTACGCCATGGTTTTACATGTATAGCTGGTATATATATGAACATGTTATCTCTTGTGACATGTTGTGGCAAGTCGTCTAGTGAACTATGATGTAAATACCTTGTATAGTATGACATGTGATACATGTGGCACAATTTATGGGATGAAATGTAAAATGTTTTTGCTTGTGAATATATAAGTGATCGACTTTAATATACTATGTTTTTTTTGGGTAATTTGAATGTTTAGTGTTAATTTCGCACTTTGTTTTGAGTTATATCGTTTGTGTGGCATCAGGTTGTCACATGAAAAGGTTGGATTAGAGCTCTAGGTTCACTGAGTCTATAGGGACATAGGACTAGGGTTTGTGTTTGTTCTAGTGTCATCCAAGATATATGATGGTAACTTCTGCTTATGCAGAAGAAAAAAGAAGAAGGGAAAAGATATGTCTATAGAATACAAAGAACATATAGAGAGCAATGATGCTGCCCCAAGAGGTGGTGTCAGGAGGCAGGCAAGGGTTGATGGAGTTCCCGAGGTGCCTCAGTTTGACCCAAAAACTGTGGCCAATCCCACTTTCTAGTCCATGTTTGGACAGTTCATGGCCATGATGACGCATATGGTGGATAGAATGCCTATAAACCAAACAAGGGCAGTTGTTCCCAATGCAGAATCTCAAGGTTTTGGGAAGACCTTTGAGACATTAAGGTGTGTGGGGGTGATAGAGTATGATGGTATGGTTGATTTGACAGATGCTGACATGTGGTTGAATGAGCTAGAGAAGGCCTTCAAGATCCTCAATATCCCAGAAGAGGATAAGGTGAAGCACGTAGTATTCCTATTTAAAGGCATTGTTGGCCATTGGTGGGCCATTGAGGAGGCAAAGAGACCCAATGTAGTGATTAGTTGGGAAGATTTTTGGCACGAGTTCGTAAGATGATACTTTCTAAAGACCTATCAGGACAAGAAGATCTCACAGTTTGAGAGGATCCAGAAGGGATATATGATGATCAACAAGTATGAGGAAAAGTTCATGCAACCTTTGAGGTTTTTCCCACATATGGCTACAGTAGATAAAGAGAGGATCATGCATTTTGATAAGGGTTTGAGTTTGGATATGACAACGATGGTGTTAGATTTAGAGAACATGGAGCAGTTTGCCATGTTTGTGGAGTCTGTGAGGAAGATAGAAACAATAAGTTGTGGATAAGTGTGAGGCAAACACATGGAAGAGACTGGCACAATATCAAGGATAATCTTCTAGAGGCTTCAAGAAGCCTATATTTTCAATGCCTCTGTCACATCAGAGGTTAGTGGTTCAATCACAATGGTTGTCGAGCAAAGGTAGAGGTTGTAGTTTCCCACCAGCTGGAGCTCATATTGTGGCATCTACTTCACTAACGAGGCCATCTAGGATGTAATTTGACAGAAGGACCTGTTATAGGTGTGGACAGTAAGGGCTTTTAAAGTCGTTTTACCCACTGAAGGATGAGGAGGTGACACAACAGCTGATGTAGAGTCAACAAGGGTTACATCAACAACAATTTAGTTGTGGTGATGGAAGAGGGTGTGGTCAAGCGTCATAGGCTGGTTCGTCTAGATAGGCCAGTAGAGGATAGGGGCGACAATAAGAAATGACTCCATTCTATGATATTAGTCAGCCGGAAGGAGTAGTCAACCCTTTAGTCGTGACATGTCATATGGAGTTATTTCATTTTGATTTGTCTTCTTGCTATTTTATATCTATTTTGGTTGACCCAGGTGCGACACACTCTTTTATCACTAGAGAAGTGATAGCTAGTTGTTATTTTCCTGTTAGTCATAGAGTTGACAGTCTCCTTCTAGAAACCCATTTGGTTGGTTTCACCGAGTTGCAAGAGGTGTTTCCATCTTGTGTTCTTTCTTTCTTAGGACGTAACATTCAAGTGGACCTTATACCACTTGACATGCACAAATTTGATGCGATCCTTGGAATGGATACCTTAGAGAAGTATCATGTGGTCTTGGACTATAGTTCTAAGATGGCAACATTATGTGACGATGGTGTCTCATGGGTCTTCTAAGGAGATATGGATATTCTTCCAACATGTATGGTGTCTGTGATGACAGCAGTGAGGCTGATGAGGTAGGGTTGTGAAGTGGTCTTGGAACATGTGGTAGATACTAAGGTGAGGAGTTCTACTATTTAAGAGGTTCCAGTTGTTTGTGAGTTTGAGGATGTGTTTCCTGATGAGTTCTCAGTGTTCCCCGACCTTGAGAGATTGACTTTGAGATCAATCTGGTTCCTAGTACATAACCAATAGCATAAGCACCTTACAAAATGACACAATTGAGATGCAAGAGCTAAAGAAGTAGTTGCAGGAGTTTCTTGAAAAGGGCTTTATTAGGCTGAGCACTTCCCCTTGGGGTGCTCCTGTATTATTTGTGAAGAAGAAAGACGGATCTATGAGGACGTGCATTGATTACCGACAGTTGAACAAGGTGATGATCAAGAACAAGTGTCCTTTATCACAGATAGATGATATGTTTGATCAGTTGAGGGGTGTTGTAATCTTTTCAAAAATAGATCTGAGGTCAGGATATCATAAATTGCGGATCAAGGTAGATGACATACCCAAGTCAACTTTTAGGACTAGGTGTGGTCATTATAAGTTCATGGTTATTCCGTTTGGGCTAACCAATGCACTAATAACATTCATGGATCTGATGAACAGAGTGTTCTGACCTTATCTTGACCAATTCATGGTGGTGTTCATCGACGACATCCAAATCTATTCCAGAGACAACCAGCAACATGAACAACATCTACAACAGACATTGACCATGTTGAGACAACCTCAATTGTATGCTAAGTTCAACAAGTGTTTCTTGCCTTGCATGGATGCTTGAGTTGTAATAGAGACCTTATGTTGTTGGTCCTTGGTTAGTGCCTGATATGTTGTCTTTCAGATGTGCTTTGTGGTGGTTAATATAGTTGTATGAGTTACTTTGATGATGCAATTGATATCCCTCCTTGACCCATCTTGGTCGCTATAGTAGGTTGACCATGTTGATGGTTAGCGGTCACTATGGTTCATGGACCAAAAGTGGCCACTACACCACTTTGGTTTTAATGAACCTCATGCATGAGTTCTTTCATGGTCTTGGCTTTGTTGTACATGTGTCCTTTTGGTGCTCTTATATCTTGACACATCATGATCTTTACCTCTCTCCTACCCTTGAGTATATAAGCCCTCTCTTTCACATGCAAGTATTCCCTTTAGCTCTCTTCTTCCTCTCTTATTGCTTATGTTTGGCCTTGAGGTTGTTGGAGTAAGATAAGGTGTTGATCTTGGAGCTTGGTGTCTGATCACCTTTGCATGTGGTAACCTAGGGCTTGATCATCTCCTTTGTGGTGGTTCTTGGTGATCTTCCTTCTTGGTAAGTGGTTTTATACCCTTGATCTCATTTTCTTTGTACATCCTACCCCCTTTCTTCTTCTCTTGGCTGTAGACTATGGTTCTTCCATGGTGACTATCTTAAGGAAATTCTCTCCATAGAGGTCGAGACTATGGTTTGGCCATGGTAGTACCTAAGTGATATGAAGCTTCCCTCTTTCTTCTTTCTTTTCAGCCTAGGGTTTCTCCTTTCTCTTTTGAGCTCCTTTGACCTTGGTGTGTTTTCTTCTCTTGAGGTGACCTTGTTTGTCTGTGGTGGTCTATCCAAGATTGGTGCTTTTCCTTCCTTCTCTTGGAGCTCGTGGCTTGGAGTTGATCTTCTTCAAGGAGGGTTATATAACTCTTCCCTCTACTATTATTGCATCTTTTATCTTGCTTGCATGCTGTTGTTCTATATCTAAAACATGATCATAAGATGATAGAGAATGCTAACTTGATCTAGGGTTTAAGATTATGAAGTACTCTTGTGAAGATTGCTCTTTCTCATAAACCCTAATTTATGTACCTAAAATGTTAGTGATAGTGTATGTTGTTGTCTCTTGCATGCATCATGATTGTTGGTTTTATCACCATGTCTATGGTTCAGATATTGTGTGTTTAATGGAGGTTTTGGACGTTTGATTTCATCTCTGTTAGCATGGTTTCTTTGTTGATCTTGGTGATGATTGTTTCTAGGGTTTGATGCTTATATACCCATAGACTTATCACCTTGGGGATGCTAGAGTTCCCTGATGTCGAGCATTGCTTTCGATCAACATGCTCTTGGTTCCTTGTGGTCATTGTGCTCATGTTGACGGAACATTAGGTTTTTAGTTTGATCTATATAATCCTAACCCTAGCTATCTTGGCTGCTATCTATGATTCTTTTGGTGACAGTTGTTATCATACTAGTGGTGACAGTCATTATCATATAAGTGGTGATGGTCGTTACCAAGATAGTGGTGATGGCCGTTATCCCTAAATTTTGGTTGTGGTTGTTATCTTTTGATCTTGTTTGCGGTTGCTACCCTTTATGCTCTTGACATGGTCATCCCTCATGTTTTATTGTTTGGTCATTATGTTGGAGTTGGCTTTGGTTGGTTGGTCGCTAATGCATCCTATGCTTAATGGTCGCTAATGCACCCTATGGTGTGGTCACTAATGTTCCCTATCATTAGAGATTGTCGATGGGCTATGTGGTTAACGGTCGCTATGCCTTGAGACCATGCGTGGTCACTAATATAGGTTAAGATGACATGGTTGTTTTGTGATTTATCTTAGCAATCAATACTACTTGATAAAGTTTCTGGTTTAACCCTAATTCAAATGTCTAATGTACGTGCTTAGCTTCCTTGAAAGACTAGCATGTAATGATGCTTTCTCTCTCGTATTTGTGTAACCCTAACATTGCAGGCTGAATGCACTCATAGCTTATGCTTATTATAGAACTCTAATACAACATAGGGTGACAACCATGGACATTTATGAGGCACAATGAGATAATGATGATGTGCATGAACTATGTGAGTGGGTCTTATGACCTGGAAGAGGCTCAAATGCCTAATGTGAGGTCATATGCTCTAGTGATGTGATGAGGGATGATTATCCCAGGATGATGAGATAATGGTGATGGCCTTGTATGGAAGTGGTATCATGTGATGATGTGATAAGTTTATGCCTCAAACATTTTATATTTTTTGAAGTTGCAACCTACCCTTATCTTTGTAGAGTTTGTTTTAGATTTGTACATTGTAACTTGATTGATGCACTAAAAGACACCCAACTGAAAATAACTAATTAAATGAAACCCTACTCATGTAGGTTTCCCTGAGCCATAAATCCATCTTCAGCGTCAGTACTTGTTGGATGGTGAAATCAATAATTCCTGCGGGAAACTTGGAGCACATGTTGTTGAATATGTGGGGGTGTGAGTTGAGGATATAATCTTGCATCCACAATCACAGATTTGGAGGATGATTGTGGTCATACCCAGGTAGGAGAACGGTTGAGGCATATCTCAGATGATATGTTTTTTAGGGATGATTGTGGTCATACCTTGGCATGAGAACGGATGTGGTCGTATCTCTTATACCAAGGTTAACTAGGTTGTTTTGGAGTTTGACTCTATATGTCACTACAGCAGACTCAGATGAATGAGGGTGTGGGAGATCATAGGAGTCCGACTCTCCTAGATCTTGTATGGAACTGATTTTAACTTAGTAATGGTCAGTTGGAGCATGAGTGGTATACCTCATCTTTACAAGACATAATAAAAGATGTAATCTAACTGTGTAGTATATTTTCTTAGGGTCAAATACAATTCACATTGGATGACCCCATGCCTTGTTTGTTGTATTGTTTGGTTGATAACCGTTATACATGTTCTTCATATTCCTTCTGAAAATATATGACAATTTGTTGATCAGTTGTAGTTGCATAAAATGCTTAATCTGTATTATTAGTGTTATTTATATCATTTATTTGAATGCTCATCCTATTAATAGTATTTCCTTCCTGCTATGTAATCTACGTGTTTAATAATAGTTGTTGGCGAAGAGTTATATCTTTTACTGGGATGTTGGTCTTACTCCATGGGTTTTCACATCTTTCAGGTGGTCGTGCACGACGAGGTAGAGATCATGCAGTTGAGATTGAGCAACAAGAAGAGTAATACTTGTTTGAAGGTTGGATATGTTGCTAGTGTTTATAGTAGATTCCTATGTGTCGTACTATACTCACATGTTCTTGGGGGTGTTTTGTAGATGTTGTACATCGATACGAGGTTTTGAAAGTATGCCATGGTTGTACATGTACGACTTGTATATATATGAACAAGTTATCTCTTGTGATAGGTTGTAGCAAGTCAGCCAGTGAACCGTGATGTAAATACCTTCTATGGTATGACATGTGATACAAGTGGCATAGTTTATGGGCTAAGATGTCAAATGTTTCCGCTTGTGAACATATAAGTGAATGATTTTAATTTACTGTGTTTTTTGGTACTTTGGATGTTTAGTGTTGATTCTGCACTTTGTTTTGAGTTATCTTATTCATGTGGCATCAGGTTGTCACACAAATATTTAGCCAATTGTTGTTTCCAATCAACATGACACTCCAACCGATCTGTTCAACACTTGAAGCGGTTGGTTCAGAGTTTAGTAAGTCAATTTTAAACCACATTGAATAGCTAAATACTTTTAGTAATAAATTTAAACATCTCTCATGAATAAACTCATATTCCAAGTGCATCCTTTGTGTGTGACCCTATAGATCCCAAGTTACGTTGGCAGTAAATGCCCTTAAATAACTTATGACATCACAATCAATGAGAGGTATCTAGAAACACATCATTGACACCCAAGTAATTTAGAAAGTTGGAAAACAACTTCAACCTACAATCTATGATCATTGTTACCGTGATCATATAATTCCTTTGTTTATGATATCCAAATTGAACTTGAGGCATGGAATCTACATCCTCTTCAACATTCAATCCATATTCCTTTAACTAGAATAAACTGTCTGAGATTCAGGTGAGTTCACATATCACATATTGAATCGCACAAGTATGTCCATACATTTCTCAATCTCGCTTATCAAGTGGCCTAGATATCAATCTCCCGTAGAAGGGACAAATCCTATCTACATCACTCACACTCTATCCCCATGTGTTACAGTGCACCCAAGCATCACCTTTATGACAACCCTTATTCAGGGCCATGGTGGATGATGTCAAATTTCATCAAATGACATGTGATGAGTATAGTTACTTGAGGTCTAAGAACCACAATCACAACTATTACTATGAGAGCTAATTCTGACTACTATTCCATCACATGCATGTATCACTCTCAAGCTGGGTCTATTCGATACACTATTCTCTAACATGTACCTGTGTGCTTGAATTGATATCACATACCATGACTAATGAGACTATGTCATTAGTCAACACACACTCTAGTCATATGTATTACTATCATCTATTTTGCTTCCATAGTAATATCCGATTAGGGACATAACAAGAATTTATGTACTCTTATCATACATATCATCTCATTATTCAGGTCCTCAACCTAAAGACATATGTCATCGAGCAACATAATTCTTTAGACATCTACTATGTCTGTGTCATCATCTCATGATTGAGACAAACACAATAGACAAAATTACCTTTATCATTATGAAATCAGGTATCTAATGCCACATTTCAATCATCATATGATTGGATCTCTAGGCATACATACCAACAAAAGCTACTACCTTCCGACTTATAACCACCTTCAACATCTCTTCCTCTATCCATGCTATTCTTCCCATCTACATTCTCCATCACACTACTAACTAGAAATTTGAATATCATCCATCATCTTTTGATACATTTCCATCAACTAGATCTTGCTAGCACTTATCCACCATCAACCTGAGCCATGTCTATTTATTCTATCATATACATCCTCAACTCCACTAGGACTCTAAAAGGAGAGATCAATAAGAGTCCATCCACTCTTACACTGATATGGGGATGAATTTAGAGATTGAATCAGAAATTGCAGCTTCTCAAACTTGTAGTAGCTTGTTCGGTAAAACTAAATGCATCTTTGTTGCCTCTACAAGCCATCCAAGTGAGAGAGAAACTTAGTGGTGTTGGGAAGAAAGTACACCAAATAAACACCAATATAAAATATACAAACTTGCCTCATCAGGCATCTATAATTAGTCAATGAACATGTTCATGGATTTCAAATTACCAAGAATTTAGTCAGAGATAAATGAAAATGTCAAGAAATAACTTGAGTATATACAACTAAGATAACTGATTTATTTATCACAACTGCATGCATAGTTTGTATAGATGATGCAGTATAGACGTGCTACTAACAAAAGATAATATATAATGATAATCTTAGTGTTTTTCATTACTGCTAATTTTGTGAAGTTAGTATATATGTATAACCTAGATTATTGGATTATAAGTGGAGCATATAATCTAAGTTATAATATACAAGGGTATATTATAATCTAAATTAGTTTATTTGTTATCTTAGTCATGCAAATTTGATTACACACATGTATATACATACACACTCTCTCTCTCTCTCTCTCACACACACACACATATGTGTGTGTTCGTGTGTGTGTGTTTTTGTTCGTGTGTATGTGAGTAAGTGTGTGTATTTCCAACTACCATTATTTAGTTGCCAAAATGTGGAATAAGGTTATCCTAGAATTCTGCAACATAGTCTATTGTGAATTTTTAAGAGTAAATCCCATTATATGTGCGCACACAACAAACAAACAAATAGACACACACACACACAGACACACAAATATATATATATATATATATATATATATATATATATATATATATATATATATATATATATATATATATATATATATAGGCCATGCGTTCACTACCTGTGCGGGTAACTAAGGTTAGTTACCCATACATCTATTTTATAATAGGAAGACACATATTTGTAACAAGACATACAACATTGTAATGAGATGACCAAAATTGTAATACAAAGACTCGTTTTGTAATACTATGTAAACTGTTGTCATAAATATCATTTTTACTGTATTCAAGGAGAATAAAAATTTCATGATGTATTTATAAAATGAGTCTTTGTATTATAATAATGGTTGCCTCATTATAATTAGGTATTTTCCTATTACAAAATAGATCTATGGGAAACTAAAGTTAGTTACTTGCACGGAGAATGAATATATACCCATATATATGTATATATACATCAATAAGTGGTTAAATGGTAACAAAGAAATTACAATATTCTGCTAAAAGAAATTTTTGTAGATTACCTTTTTTATGTGTTAAAACCTAAGATCCATATTTCTATAACTTCTGGTATTTAGATATACTCCAAAAGGATAGACCAAGAAGAGTCCACACCCTCTTACATTGGTACATGGATGAAACTAGAGATCGAATCAACAATTACAACCTCTCAAACTTGTAGTAGCGTGTTCGAGAAAAAAAATGAATCTTTGTTGCCTCTACAAGCCATCCAAGTGAGAGCTAACATCTAGTGGTGTTAGGAAGCAAGTAGGCCAAATAAACACCAAGATAAAATAGACAAACTTGCCTCACCAAACACCTACAATTAGTAATGTCCCAAACATATGAAAGGTTAGTGAACATGTACCTGGAATTCGAATTATCAGGAATTTAGTCTGAGATAAATGAAAATGATAAAGTCAAGAAATAGCGTGGAGTATATACAACTTAGTTAACTAAATAATTCATCACAATTGCATACACCATTTTATTTTATATACATGATAGAGTATAAAGAATGTTTTTTTTTTGGATCTGCATGGGCCGAAGCCCACCCCCTCTCCAAACAGGTGCCAGAGCCCGGATGACCCAAGAGGTTGGTAAATACAGCTGACCGGAGCGGATTCGAACCAGCGACCCTTCGTGAGGGGCGCACTGGCTTGACGGCCGTATGTAAAGATGGTCTTAGTGTTTACTATTGCCGCTAATTTTGGGAAATTAGTTAGTATAAATGTATTAGATAGATTATTTGATTATAAGTGGACATATAATCTAAATACAAGGTATAGTTATAATCTAAGTTAGCTTCTTAGTCATGCAAATTTAATTACACACACACACACACACACACACACACAGATATATATATATATATATAAACACAAACTTGCTTATATATATAAATATAAATATATATATATATATATATAAATAAATAAATAAATAAATAATATATATATATATATATATATATATATATATAATATGTGTGTGTCTCTCTGTGTGTGTATTTCCAAGTACCATTATTAATTGCCAAAATGTGGAATAGGGTTCTCCTAGAATTTCCCAACATAGTCTATAGTGAATATTTAGGGTAGATCCCATTATACGTGCGTACACAAAAAATACAAACACACACATATGCATCAATCTACTATTTTACCAATCTAAACACCACAACTCGTTTCCGTCCTCTATTTCACATCGAATCCTTGGACTCTTGCTATGTATCCATTCTGCGGTTTCCTCACTACAACAGAAATGATTTTGTGTAAGGCTAAAGCTCCAAGGGTTATAAGCATTAGTTTAATGTGTTAAAGGTTTACCCCTTACACAAAAGTCTTGGCGGGATCCCGCCATATGCCTCTAGTGATAAAGGACGGTCCAGATCTGATAACTAATATGTATGGCTGAGATTTTGCTGTAAATAGGGTAAGTTAGAAAATTTTCCCCTTCACCGATCGACACTAATCACAACTTCTTTTGCTCCGTCTGCGCACTCTGGGCATCCTGCATTCCGTCTTCCGTCTCCTATGCTCCGTCTCTGCGCTCGGGCATCCTGCTACGCTTTTGAAGCCTTCGCGAAATCAGGTGTTGCTGGGTCGTTCTCCACCTTCTTCTGCGACATTGGACCCTGTCGGCCTTAGCCATGTCCGCAGCAAAGCACTGGCGGAACTTTCGGTTCACAAACAGGTAACGGTTTTCCCCCTTGTCAGCAGGGCGCCGTTTCTATTTGCAGCAAGGTGGTGGTTTGGCTCCTACCAGCAGTAAAGCACCGGCGCCGCTTCCGCTTCGAGCAAGGTGACGACTTGGCCTAGTTCGCTTCCATCTCGCAGTAGGGTGACTGCTTGGTCTCTGTCCAACAAGATGACGACACCCAGTCCAGACTAATTCCATAATAAAAATACGGTCAGGGTGGAGCAGACGGAGGGCAAACTCGCATTTTGCCTAGGTACCTCTTTACATTATGCCTTGTCGTTCTTCCTCTCCTAACATGTGTATGATCATATCTTATCTGATTTTCTGAAAATGGGTTCTCTGATTTAATTAAAGAACTTGGGTACGGCATTGACTCATGAATAGTATAACTTCTGTTTAATTTAATGAGTGTTGTTAACTACACGTACAAGACCCAACAAACATAGCTGATTGCTCAAAGACCTTAGAAATGTTGAGTCGCTAGCTTAAATAATGATAACTTGGGTGTTTGAGGGATTCGTCCATCTCTATTTTTAGCCCTAAAAGGGTAGGATTTGCTCATAAACATTGTTTGTATTATTAATACATCTTTTCAGGATCAATTACTCATATCATTTCAATATTAATGGTTATTTGAACTCCTAAGATCATAGGAGTGGGTTGCAAGCCTAATATTTTTTATTGAGTCTAATTAAGTAACAAACTTCACAATACCTTTCTTTCCTTCCAAAATTTTAGTAGGCTTATGGATTTCTTGTTAGGAGTTTTTTATTGAGTCTAATTAGGAGTTTTATATATCATCATTTTTTATACTACCATATATCTATCTCTTTTTTTTGTTTCAAATGTCTGCCCAAAATTTACTATATTGGCTCAATCATTGAATAGGGTGCTCAAAGAAAGCCAATCAGCATAGAGGTACCAAGGAGATTAAGCTACTAGTTGCCCTAGCTAGAGAGGGACTGATTTTGATTGTTCACAAATATAGAAGATCTGAGGTACATAAGAATGACAATTATGATCTCTAATTGTTAATTTTATTTTACTGAATCTCCTTTCTATGGTTTGATTTAACTTGGAATATATAAAATGTTATATTTTTATTTCGTCTCGTTGGATACTTAAACCAATCACAAAGAGTAAACAAAATTTGAATAAAGGACATGTCGATAAATTGACTAGTGACTACAAAAGACACTTTGATCTTACTCCTCAACTATAATTCATTATTGGTAACTATATTGCACATATGTGAAATAACATAATTATTAAGAACTGTTGGATACATAAAAAAATAAAAAATAGAAATTTGAACAAAGGCAACACATGGTAAGCCCGACTTATTTTAAAAAAAAAAGTTTTATGTTTGACTTCTCAACAATATTTTCTCACTCATAACTATCTACTATAGTTAAATGACATATTTTTGTTTATTTTCAACTAGGTATTACCTGATAATGGATTTGATTGGTGATAAAAGTTGGATTTCATATGGAAAGACTAGTTTTGATAGATGTCGGAACACATTATTTCAACAAGGAGTCAGCACTTTTTTAAGATTTGCATTTCAAAATAAGACTACAAAAGAAGTTAGATGCCCGTGCAATAAGTGTGAGAATAAGTGTTATGAGTGCATGTACACTATAAGAACTCATATCATGATGAATGGATTCATGGAGGACTACAAAACTTGGACGAGACATGGTGAGGTACCCGAGAGTCCAGTAGGTCCTCAACATGCTAGAGTAGATGATTGTATGGATGATATAGAGGGAATCATTCGTGATACAATGGGACAATCTGAATTTATAGGATCTGATCCTACAATGGATACTACTAATGAAAACCAACATGATGATATAAAAAAATTTAAAAAAATTATAGAAGATGCTAGTCAACCTCTATATGCAGGGTGCTCAAAGTACACTAAATTATCTTGCATTATCCGAGTGTTTGAATATAAATGCAAATTCAACTTGACAAATAGTGCATTGTCAACCCTTTTCACGATGATGGCTGAATTTCTTCCTGAGGGTAATACTTTACCAAAGAGTTGGTATGCATGTCAAAAGATAATGTCAACTTTAGGTTTGGACTATAAAAAAATTCATGCTTGCCGAAATGATTGTGTGCTATTTCGTGATAAGTATGAAAAACTTGAAGCATGTCCTATTTATGGATCTTCTAGATGGAAAAGATCAAGGAAAAAGAATAGGGTATGGAGATTGCAAAAGATACCTGCAAAATTGTTTCGCTACTTTCCTTTGACCTCAAGATTAAAGAGGCTTTTCATGTCAAAGAAATTAGCCCCATTTCTGCTTGGACATGACACTTTTCCTAAGAGTGATGATGGGGAGATGAGTCACCCACGAGACTCATTGGCATGGAAAGATTTTGATTTAAAACATCCAACATTTAGTTCGGATCCTCGCAATATAAGACTTGCTCTTGCTAGTGATGGTTTCAGCCCTTTTAATTCAATAATGGGTAGTAGTTGGAGTACTTGGCCTGTGATTTTAATATGCTACAACTTTCCTCCATGGATGGTAATGAAGCCTTCGTTATTTATGTTATCTCTGCTTATCGAAGGTCCAAAATCTCCTGGGAATAAAATTGACACATATTTACAACCGTTAATTGATGAGTTGAATACATTATGGCTAGATGGTGTAGAGACTTATGATGCAAATAAAGATGAGATGTTTAATATGCGTGTAGCACTTTTATGGACAATAAATGATTTCCCTGCATATGGTATACTGTCTGGTTGGAGCACCAAAGGATATAAGGCATGCCCACATTGTGGTATTGACCATGGTTCTATTTATCTTCCACATAGTCGTAAATGTGTCTACATGAGACATCGCCGTTTCCTTGATGCAAATCATCTATGGCGTGTAGATAAGAAAAATTTTAATGGGATGGAAGAATTTGGTAGTCCACCGGAACAACTTACGGGTTTAAATATACTAAAGATGTGGGAAAATTATGATACTGCATATTTTAACGGTGAGATTGTTGGTGCACGCAAACAAAAAAGTTCTCAGTTGCCTGATGGATGGAAAAAAAAGAGTATTTTCTTTGAGCTTCCTTATTGGTCTACTTTGTTGATCCGTCATAACTTGGATGTAATGCATATTGAGAAGAATGTTAGTGAAAATATTCTTAATTGGCTGTTACATAAAGATGGGCGTACTAAAGAGAATATCAATGCAAGTTTGGATATGCAAAAGTTAAATATAAGAAAACCATTATGGCCTAAGAAAAGAAAGCATAATGATCAATTCTCATTGCCACACACATCATATAGCATGACAAGTAAAGAAAAGGAGGATATCTTACTGGTGTTAAAAGATCTGAAATTGCCTGATGGGTTCTCTTCAAACATATCAAACAAAGTGCAAATAGAAGCCAAGAAGATTGTCGGGTTCAAAAGTCATGATCATCACATTTTGATGCAACATCTTTTACCTCTATCTTTAAGGAGGACCGTCTCAAAACCTATTGCAAAAGTTCTAATAGAATTTTGTCATTTTTTCAAGTCCCTGTGTGCAAAGAAAATTAGCTATAAAGCTATGGAAAAATTAGAAAGTTCAATGCCAATTCTTCTTTGTAAGCTTGAAAGGATCTTTCCTCCAGCATTTTTTGACATCATGGTACATTTGACTGTCCACTTAGCATATGAGGCCAAAGTTGCAGGTGCGGTAGAATATAGATGGATGTACCCAGTTGAGAGATATCTATACTCATTGAAACGCTTTGTGCGCAATCGAAGTAGACCTGAAGGATCTATTGCAGAGGGATATCTTGTTCAGGAAGCCACCATTTTTTGCCAACATTATCTAAAAGATGTGGAGTCTAATCTGAACAGAAAAGTTCGATATATTGATGGGCCTATTGGTGCAGGTTTATTTGTTACACTCTCATATAATGAATTAAATCAAGCACGCAGATTCATTCTATTCAATACAGCTGAAATTGAACCATACATATTGTAAGTATTTATTTACAATATACTTTGAAGTATAATATCATTTTATCCATAACATATATAATTATTTGTACTAGGTTGCATGCTGATGAGATTAGGCTGCAAAATCCATCATGGGATGAATATGAAATACAACGTGAACAACACAACCATTTTGTAAAATGGTTCTCAAATTATGTAAGTATGCTTTATTTTTTGGAAGTAAAACCTAAACATCACATATAATGTGTGCATCTTTATCAGGTATGTTCCTTACCTCGAGACGTTGATGTTTCAAATGTTGTGAAATGCCTTGCTAGAGGTCCTACATTAGGTCTACGTTGTTACAAGGGATATTATGTGAATGGTTATAAATTTGAAGTTGAAACAATAGACAATAGCCATGTGACTCAAAATTGTGGTATTTCAACCAAAGGGGACGATGAAAACATGTTTTATGGAGTCCTAGTTGACATATTTGAGCTTCAATATGAAACTATTCCTCCTATTTGTCTTTTCTAATGTAGATGGTATGATATGGAAGAATCTATAGGTTCATATGTAGATGAATTTGGCTTCACTTTGGTTAACACTTCTAGAACAAGTTTTGAAGATGAGCCATTCATTTATCCTGAACAAGCCATTCAAGTATTCTACTCAGTTGATATACAAGAAAATAACTGGAGCATTGTTTGTCATTGGAGGTCAAGAGACACTTTTGATCTACCAATAGATACCATATATAGTGGAGAAGATTATATAGAAGAATTTATTGAGCAAATAAATCATGGAGATAGTGGCGATGATGACGATCATGAAAACACATGGGTGCGCTCAGATATAGCCCTCCCTATACATGTTGACCATACTTTATTGACTACCACTCTAAGATACAAATAAGATCTTAAGGTACAAATTGTGAAAAATAAGTTACTATACTCATCTATATTATTTTTTAAGGTAACTTCTATTTTATATTGTTGTATACATTATGTACATACATTTCTAGCTTCCAAAAATTGTAACTAATACCTCAATTATATTTCATTAGGTGATATAGGTGATGCATCAATAGTTAAAGTTGGCCAAGGCTCCACTATAGTTGTTGAAGATCATGTGATAGGTAGTTTATTACAACACGATATTTGTGTGTTTCCAAATAATAATTTTTTCATATTTAATTCAAATAATATAGGTGATGAATCAAGGTTTGAATTTGGCCAAAGCTCTAGTAGCCTTGCTGAATGTCATATTAAAGGTATATTTTCAGCGCAATGCATTTGTAGTTTCTTAAGACAATTTTTTATTAGAACTATGTTTGTGCATCTCAATGTACCTTTTTTGTTTACTACTTCACATAACTTAGGGGGGAAAGAAGCACATTTACCCACCTATGGAGTACCTAACCCTCTACAGATTCAAAGTCAAGAAATTGATTTTCTGAAAAATGTAGAAGAAGGTGAGTTCTTCAGCTCTAGTTGCATTACTACTAGTATATGTATTCTTATTTTTATATAATATAACTAATGAAAATTGAAATTCTAGATCATCAAGTAAATAGTATTTCAACACCACATAGGACTGATTCCTCTAGATTAAATGAACAATCATTGTACTCCATAGCATGTGAGTGGCTTCTTATGGATATTGTTTACTCTTCTTGAATGCAACTTTATATATGACATGAATTATATATGTAAATAGCTGAAGCTAAAGAAAAAGCCAAGTTTCTATTAGGTCATAAGAATGTTTCATCAAGGTCTCAAGTTGGGCAAATCTCCACTAAACATGTTGAACACCATGTTACAAGTGGGTTTTTCTATTGTAGAGCATTACTATTATCAACATTTGGTGATTCTTTTGCTCATTTTGACTTACTTATTTTATAATTGTTATGAATTTCCTATATATAGGTGCAACTAAAGAAAAAACTAATTTTCCAAGCCAAAACCTTCAAGTGCCTATAGGAAATGGTAACGATACATTATGTACTAACATTCCTAACTTCCAAAAAAATGTAACGAATACCTCAATTATGTTTCATTAGGTGATGCATCGACATTTAAAGTTGGCCAAGCCTCCACTATAGTTGTTGAAGATCATGTAATAGGTATTTCATGACAACATGATAATTGTATTTTTCCAAATAATCATTTGTTGATATTTAATTCAAATAATATAGGGACCAATGAACATGTGTGGGTAATGTTTATTTTGTTGCAAGTATTTGTAGATATTATTATATTTGTACTTCTAAAAATCAATAACTAGTTTCTAACTTTTTTCTTATATATGGTAATATAGGTGATGCATCAAGGTTTGAAGTTGGCCAAAGCTCCAGTAGACTTGTTCAAGATCATGTTTCAGGTAATGTCCTTGGATCATGATGATTTAGCATTAGTTTTTATATCTATCTCTTTTTATCTTTTAATAGTATTCTTGTGTATTATATATGCATGTTTTCATTATAGAAAGGGAAAGATCTAATGTTGACATTGAGAGATGCTTGAGCCAACAACATGAAAATATAGAAGATATGTCATCCAGAATTAGACAATCTTGTCGTATGTGGAAGCGTAATCATCGTGCTAAGAGGTTTAAAGATATGGAGGCTGACCTTTCAGGTACAATTCATGAGAAAATCAACTTAGTTTATTTTTTTATAATTTAATGTGATATTTTTTATTTATAGAATACAATGGATCTTACATAATTGAAGAAAGGAAAGGTCGTGGGTGGATAGGCTATAAGTCCATCAAACCTCCAATAGGGAAATCACATCATGATTGTTGGACACTAAAAAATGAACCTGTCGGCAATGAATGCGGTGTTCTAGTGAACTTTCTAGGATTGAAAGCTAGAGACACTGATAGTTTCCCATTGCACCTAAGATGGGGAAATTTGCAAAGAAATAGTTTCTATGGTGTTTGGGCAGAAGTTGAGGTATTTCTTTGTGCCTAACTTATTAGTGCTTACATTTTACTTATGTCTTTCTTATATTACGATCTAACTATTCATTTTGCTAACAGAAACTATTCAAATTTAAGAGTTATGAAACAAAGTTGACTCCAAATATGTATTTTATAATGAAGTGGTGCCTAGCAAAGGTGAAAAATAGTATCACCACATTTCGCCACAATTTGAAAGATTATCTATACATGTTGCCTCCTGAGAGGCTTCAGTTTTCACCTGAAACAAGGATTAGCCAAGAACAATGGTACCATTTGCTTATGTATTGGAGTAAGGAGGAAACAAAGGTAATGAATATTATGATAAATTCTAAAAAAAATTATCAAATGTGATGATTGTATAAACATTGGTTTTTTTTCATGTATAGTTAGTGGCAGAACAAAATACAACTAACCGTGATAAAATAAGAGCTACAGTCACATTAGGGACCAAGTCGATGCGGAGAAAACAATTTGAGTTGGTAAGCATCTTAATTAAGATATTTTTTAAAATGCTTCATATTTATGCTATTTTTATTCTATTAGATGGTACAAGGTCATGACGCATCTGATTATCACACTTACATGATTGCACATAAATATAAGAATGGAGAGTTCCCAAATGAATATACAAAGAGAATGATGGTAAGATATATTTAGATTTATATAGCACAATAGTCACTCCCTTAATTTCTCAATAAGAGACACTCACATAAAACTATAGGAGGAGGTTAAGCTGAAGCACATCATAGGAATGTACAAGATAGTCATAATGCCCTTGATTTTGGACCTGTTTTGGATCATGTGCATGGGGATCGACATGGTGGCTATCAAAGGGGTTATGGCAATGGTTTGACAAGACAACTACGGAAAGAGGCCCCTATGATGGAGATAGCTCAAAAGACCTATCAAGACATTGAAAAGAAAGCTGCATTCCATGCTCGAGCATTAGAGAATGCACAACATAGGCTGGCACATATGATGGGGCAGGTTGGCATCTAAAACTAGTGGATTTATACTCATGTATTATGTATTGGCTGTAGAAACTTTTTTCAACTTCCCATATACAAGATGGGTCTTTTCTTATCATCAAAATTTATATAGGTTAAAAGTTGAATCATTGTATACTGTTTAATGAGAAATTTCATGCATAAATTACAGAATGGATCTATATCTTCTCATGCTCGAGGATCAAATAGTGATGATGACGGTCCCATTTCTCAAGCAGAACACTCCAACAACAATGAGATGGATTCTCATGCAAACCATTCCTATAACTAAGAGTTGGTCAATTGATTTTTTGTCAATAGTACGTGATTCCGAGTTGCATTCTGAAAACATGCATGCTTTAATTGATTTTTTGTAGAAATCTTGACAGTATATGTAAAAGTAAACATTGAGAAATGTGAAATTTTGTACATGTAAGTCACAACTATCATACATGTGTATTATGAGCAAGGCATGTCAAGATACAATTGAGAAATCTGAATGTTGAAATTACAAGTACTACTATCATATTTTTTTGCATATATAGAATTATATATTGAGCGATTTGTGAGATTTTATCAAGGTAATATTTCATTTTATTGTAATATTTTAGTTATTTATCAAAGATATATTTCTAATATTTTAGACATGCACTAACTACAGAGAATTGGTGGAGCTTGAAGGAAATTTTGAACATCCGTTGTTATTTGTTTGATGTTTATGAATATGACACAACTAAATTTATTGACTTCTACAATTATCTAGAAGAAACTACTAAATTGCAAAAGCCTTATAGATGAAGATAGAACATGTAATGGAGGTTGCACGACTATTTGGAGGTATATGTTTAAAGTGTATACAAACATATGTTCAATCCCTCTTTTAGTTGTATGTATTCCTTTCTGAGGAAAGAGTTTTCTGAATATGTATTAATTGAGGCATATTTTCTGATTGATTTTTCTCTTATTAATTTTCCAATATCACATTCGGGTACGCTACCTACAACATGGTGGAACAAAGCCCCTCCTAAACTACATGGAGCAGGTCCTAGAACAAGCTCCTCACTAATTGGCATATTGGAGGTGTACATTGCCAGGTTTGTTTTCTTCTATATTTAATACTGTTGTATGATTATATATTTATATATGCTTATTTGGTTCCAACATAATGCCAATATGATTGAGTTAAAGTGACATATAGGGAAAAAACAAAGTATATAGATACATGAACTGCTTTTTGTATTATTTCGTGCAAATAAATTATATTGATACGTGAACTGTGATAGTATGACCTGATCTCAAAGAGACCATAAAATTTGTTATCTTAGAGGGATATTGCATGTGACAACATACAACTCCCCACTAAACTTACATGGTAGACTCTTGAACGTCTACATGAATTGTTCGTTCATGGTAGAGACTGGGTACAATACATAATATCATTTATGTTTCTTATTGTTTTATGTATCATTATCCACCAATGATTTATGTGCTCACAACTCTACAATAAAGATGTTGGTTGTAGTTGTACTAAAATGTACAGGTTTAATCTCTAGTGTTTGATTTTTGACGTCCTTTCTATCATTTGATCCTCCTTATACTATAAGAATACCTCTTTATATGTTAATATTTAAATATATTGTAGGAAAATGAATAAAGAATATAAATGAATGATCGTACCCATAATGTATATTGACATAGAATTATTTTGTGTAAACAAGAATTCATATATGTGTGTTGGGTTATCTATGGCTGATGGCAGCAGATTAATCAAGCAGAGCAACATTCTGGTGGAGTTGTGGATAGCACAAGAGAGTCGTGGTAGCCCGAGCCGGCGATTCAAAATGACGACATCGCGATTCTGGTCCTGCTCGTTAGTACCATCCTCTGCAGTGTCCACACTCCCACCGGTCGTGCCCGCGGCGTGGCCCAGACGCGACGCTCGGTGTGACGCCGGGTACCGTCGGCGGCCGCCTCTGTCTTCGCCATCCTACGTACTATTCCCTCTCACCTATCCTGTCCCACAGCAGTTCTGTAACTGCCAAGGATTAAAATTCTCGGTTCTGAGGGATTGGCAGAGGAGCTTCTTCTTCATCGCTACCACCACGCTTCCTTGACTGCGACGATTGTTGAAAGGTCAATCCAGAGCTGGCTGCACATTCAGACGAGATAGAGCCTACAAAATGCTGGGTTCTATTCTCACAAGGGTCTTCAAGTATGTGGCTCCCTGAACTAGACACCCGATATCACTATCCTGTCTTTCTTCTATCTGAGGTGTCTAAGTACAAAAATGCTCTAAGTAAAATTGGTTTTTCCATCTTAGAATGGTACTCGGCTATGCATATCCCGCCTATGAGTGCTTCAAGAGTGTGGAGAAGAACAAGGCAGACATAGAGCAGTTACGATTTTAGTGTCAATATTGGATCTTGGTGGCTGCATTAACCATATTTGAGAGGGTTGGTGATGCATTTATTGCCTGGGCACCCATGTACAGTGAAGCTACACTGGCTTTCTTCATTTATTTATGGTATCCCAAGACGAGGGGAACAACTTATGTATACAATACATTTTTCCGCCCTTATATATTGATGCACGAAGAAGACATTGATAGGAGCTTGTTCGAGTTAAAGGCACGGGCAGGGAATGCTGCTGGGTTGTTCTTTCAGAAGGCTGCTATTTATGGTCAAACAAGATTCTATGAGATACTACAGTATCTTGCTTCACAATCACAACAATCTGGGTCACAACCTGGTCAGGGGCGGTTACAGAATACAAGCCGACCATCACCAATCGTTGCCACCGCACAACCCCCTGAAGCACTGATCCAGCAGCAAGCTCAACTGCGAGCTTCAAATACGCAATCAACATCTGTGAAGAATGAAACTTTAGAAAGTAAGCAGGAAGCAGCCAGCGATACGCCTGCACCTCCTGCACCAGCTCGAGCTGTCTCCGTGCACACACCATCTCAACAACCAACTCCAGCCGATGCCCAAGTGCCAGATCCTTCCAATAGCAAAGAAGAGAAACATTCTGGCAGCAGATTAATCAAGCAGAGCAATATTCTAAGTATGCCCAAGTGTCAGGTCCTTCCAATAGCAAAGAAGAGCAACATTCTGGCAGCAGATTAATCAAGCAGAGCAATATTCTAAGTATAACGAGGTGCATGCGAGCCTCAAATAACGACAAAGTTTTAACTAGTAAAGATTAGATATCTGAATGAATAAAAATATCCTGAGATGTACTTCTGCTTAAATGCTTTTGTAATCTCTCATGGGGCAAGGTGAACGTCCTCCCCTTTGTACCAGGAAATTTCGTCCAAGATAAATAAATTCGATCATGTGTTCTTTATCATGTGAAGGTGTTTGTATTTTATATTTATCAGCACTAGTGGGAAGATTAATCGTATCTTTCAATGTAGCTTTGTTTAACGGATAGTTGCATGTTCGTATTTTATTAAATGGAGCATGTTTGTGAATCCAGAAGTATTACTGTTTGCTGCTGTTACTCAGCTAGCTGTCCGTCGTATGATTGTTTTTAATTTTTTATTCCACTTCAAAAACGGTTATAACCCTTACAACAACTCTTCTTATTTTATTCTTTTCCTACTTTTGTGCTAGGCTTACAGCACTTACACAATCAATTGAGCGACAGCTTTTTGGATAAGGTAGTTTGTGCAAGGGTTATATGATGTGTAAGAGTTTTTACTCTAGTACATTGCGTTCCTATTAGGGTCATCAGGCTTGCTGATTGATCATTCTGTTGTAGTGCCTTAAACTCGTCGAACTCTCACCGGGATAAAGGATTGCAGACGCAGACCACTATTAATAGGGAAACAATGTGGATTGTCGGGATACATACCTCTATTTCTAATAGGGCTCAGAGTCGTGCGAGCCTATTCTCATCCTCACGCAGATGCCAATCCACGATGCTGTATGGACGAGCATAATGTCCAAGGCCTGGCATAGACTGGCGATCCACTGGTGCTCATCTCAGGCGTTGGCGATCTCTAGACCTTCTCGATCTTTCTGATACCTTCCTCCCCAGGCCGCTCCCTGAAGCACATGAGGACCAACAGGCATAACATGGCGTACTGGAAGGCGTCCTTGGCAGTGAAGACACCTTGTGCTTTCGATTCCGACCGGACTTTGTCGAGTAAGACGTCGAGGACCCAGTCGCAGCCTTGCGAGAAGAGGTGGATCCGAGACGGGTGCATGATCTCAGAGGTTAGGTTGGGCCTGAGGAGGTGCCAAAGGGGGCCGTATGTTGCATTGTTGACGTCGTCGTTGTTGCTGATTAGGCGATTGGCTTCCATGAGCCCCGCGCGACCTGCGAACGCGGCGTCGTGATGGACCAACGCGTCATGTGCCAGGTCCCTGTCGGAGATGAAGTTGACGGGACTGGAGCGGATATGGAGTGTTACCGCTGGGGCGGAGTAAAGGCTCCGGAGGATGCAGAGAAGGGGCTCGATTCGGCCGAGGGAGACGTAGAGCCAGTGGTGGTTGGTGATGATTGGGAACTTCGCCGGACCAAGAGGGAGGGCGGTGCTGTTGCGGCGGCAGAAGAGAGATGCGATGGTCGGGATCAGGAGTGCAGAGACGATGGATGGGTGAGGGTGATCATGACGAATGCCAAGGATTCCATCTTGTGCTCTGCGTTGCTGGACCGCACCACATACCCCTGATCGATTGATTCGATCGCTCACCTATTATCTAATTATTTTGTATTGTTGAAGGACACAAACGAAATATGCTCAGGCGCTCATCTCAGGTGCTTATCCGATAGTCGCGACAGATATACAACAATATGTGACCTGACTCCAAGTTGGGAAGATTCATAATCAACAGAATTGAGTGTCGTGATTAAAGTCAATGACTTGATTTCTTCTTGCACATTGCCTATTGACTCTCATTTTGGTTTCTTGACATGCTCGTTGGTCCGCTGCGTCCACCCGCAACGTTTGTCTATCAGAATTTGCTAAGTCATATTCTTACTACCTCGCATAGGAAACCCCAAATACATCGCAACTTTGTATGCAGAAAGAGTCTACGGTAATATTCATCTTCGAATCGATATCTTGTAGCAATTGATTCTTTCGTTTTCTTTGAAAGAGTTCAATTATGCAGTGATAAAATGTCCAAGATAGCAAAAATAATTTTAACCAGACAATGTAGATATCTTATTCTCTTTTTATTGTTATAGTAAAGAGAATCACTACTTAATTGTATATTTTTCATATTTTATTTAGCTAAGTTCATGAAATTTATTCTTAAAGGTTACCATATGACCATTGTTTATTATTGTGGTTATACAAGACTTTACATACAAATATGATAATGTATTGTCTGCACATAAATACACTATCATTCAGATGAAGAAAATGTCATTCAATGGAATTCAACAAGTCGATGTGATCAAGATGCATTTTCAGGTCGTGGATGCTTTATAATTCCAGATGCATGGATTTTTTTGGTCCATCATAGAGCATCGATTTATCTTGACCTTCCTCCGGTATTTGATACTTGTACTTCTAGTGTTCTTAATTTTCTATTCCAAAGTTTACTACGGCTTTTAACACATAATACATGCCACTAGATTAGTTTAGGTTTCCTTATCATCATATGATACTGTTACGGGAAGGCATACATATGGACATGGTGATGTTATATAGCCAAAATTATGAGATCCAATACTTTGTCCGAACTTAGTGTTTCCAACATATACCCGCTGCTACCCGTGATAATTCTACTTATCTATTTACTTGTAGGGGTGGCTATTTAGAACAACCCATAGCATGGATGTAGTTGGGGACATGGAGTGAGGACAAACAATCCAAAATTTTAACCTCACTATAGAAGATAACTATTTATTGAAATCAAACCACTATAGACAAACTACACATTATATCGATGTCGTGTCCATTCTCACCACACCTTACCACCAAACATTACTATAAGGAATACCATTAGGCATACACAAGTACATATACATAGGATTTCACTAATGTATGCGTGTGTATTCTTTGTGTTATAAAAAAGTAACTATTTAGTCCATAAAGAAAGTAGTATATCTAAAAACTAACTATTACCAAAAAAATAAGTGTTGTATCTGAAACATATTGCATTACAAATGATGTAAACTGATGTCGACATAATACTAGAAGTAAAATGTTAACTGATGTAAGCATAATACTAGAAGCATACTTACAATACAATTGTGTGTTCATGTCCATAGAAACATTTTAAAGTGTAGAGAGCTGTGAAATGTTTGCACAAAATATCAAACTAATATTTTAAGATACCTTCAAATGTTGAGGTGCATCTCTTAACAATAATTTTCTTTCACGAGAGAAAAAAATCACAATGTTATTTTTACAAAAATTATATCTACGCTATAACCATATGTACAATTTTATAGCTAAAAGTAAGTGCAACTTTGTGGCAGAAAAAAGTTATGCAGTTATTCAGGGATATGATTCCCCCCACACCATAAGTCGACAATCTTAAATGTGGATGTGGAGCATGTGGGCTCATACTAGATTCATGAATTTTTATATATCTTTAGAAGAATATACATACTTAAGATTTGTATATATTTAGTCAATACCAGGAATAACTTTTAGCTCTAATTGTTTCAAATTTACAACTACTATTGAAACCTTAGATGTGGGGTTGATACCATGAATGACTTTCATATCTCATTCTTTCTACTTTATAACTGATATTGAAACCCTAGATGAGGGGTTCATGGGATCATGCTTAGTTCATTCATTTATAAATAATTCCACATAACATATACCCACAAATTATTTAGTGTTACAAATAACTACTTTTTCTTTATCTATTATTTTTTACCATATAGTTGGTGCCAAGCACGATGTTGTATCTTTTTCTTTGAAATATATAATATTTAAAAATATCTAACCTAATTTTTTTTCTTTAGGGTTCATGTTAATGGTTGATTTTTAACCATTTTAGCAGAGAATACATGTGCTTAAAATTTATATCAATTCAACCACTAGAAAATATGATGAACCTTATGGATATCTTTGTCTTTATTATTGTTATGATATAACTGTTTATTGATGTGTGGTATACCAAATTGCGTCCATATATCTCAATCTTCATTACCATCCATCTTGAATCTTTGTTTGACAAGTTGTTTATCATATACTTATATTTATGTTAGTCATGTTATACTATGATAGAAGGGGATAGGAAGATAGCATGTTTTATGATTACATGTTTATGACATAGTGTTTCTTTTATATATATGTAAAAATATGAAGTGGAATTGTCACTTTAATAATTACTAAAGTGTATAAATATGAAGTTGTAATAGGTTGTAGCATAGGTTGTTGGGATCTATATTTCATATTACATGTGCATCTTATGGGATTGACTTTGTATGATCTTATGGGTATACTCTTGGTAATTTAGAATATGAGCATACATACTATCTTCAATTAATTTAGAATTGGTAAAAATATATTTATATATTTATTTTAATAGTTAACTTTTATTCCTATTGAAAAAATATGCATTGAAGGATCCTACAATAGACCACATCATCATATTATTTCTAGGACATCACATATGTGAAGAATTGTGGTCATTTGTAAACTTAGATCACACAATCTAAAGTGATATTAGTGGATACACTTTTATTTTGTGTGATTTTTGTAAGCTACAACTTTTCTCCTCTTTCCTATAGATGTGACTGCAAGAGTGAAATGAGTATAAACAATGAAGAAGTGCTTGTTGTGCATAAAAGGGTAAACATTATCAACTCAATTTATTCTATAACTACAATTTAGGAGACATTTTATTTCTTCTACTATGCAAGCACCACAAATCAATAACCTTTTTATTTATAATATTAGATGGATGATGAAGATAAATATGATATATTGTTGAGTGCAATAATATTTTTTTGTAGCATTGAATGATAATGTCCCCTTATCGAATAGAAAATGGAGTTTGTCTTGTCACTTTACATGGTATTCCTAGATTTGAATATTGTATATAAATTGTATTCTTATATACATTTTTGTTATTACTATTAGCATCATAAGTTTCTAATAGAATAAGGGTTTAAAAAATTAATGTTGGGAACTTGTAGATGTCTAAAACTTTGCATTGTGTGCAAAATCTTGATTTCAAATAGCTAGACAGATTTATAATCATTTACTGACTTAAGTAAAACAAGTTATGATAAATTGGTATTGTTGGTGTTATTATTTGGATTTAAATGTATTATTCTTGTATACATAAAGTTACAATTCATCATAGAGCAAATGGTAGATGCTTGAGAAGAAGCATGTGTGAGAGTTTTTTTTACTATGTGATTATGCATAGTCATTGATACTTGTATCTGTGTTACCAATTGCCACTCATTTGGGCTTTATAAAAATACTATAGTGTGAAAAAGATTGCTTTCAATATATTAGAAAATGCAATAGCATTGTAGTGGCATTGGCATAATGTTAAGTAATAGGAATCTATATCTAGAAAAATAATAACACAATAATGGTAGAGATTAACATTATTGACCATTGACCAAACATTTTCCCATGCAAATTCATTTATATTTTTCTTGTTATCTATTTCAAAAATTTCCATGTCTCCCCTAGTTGCATGGAACCAAATAGGCCCTCACTATCCTCTTGATGTTCTAAAATAATGGATCTTGTTGTAGGAAGTCAATGCAAGGTAGTTGATGAAGTATTAATTTCTCAACTCATATCTGATTTCTATTTTGTAGTAAGAAATATTACATCCAACCAAAGAAAGGTCACAAGAAGAATTCACTTTCTTGGTGACATTACCAACCCTTGATCTTTTTTTTTTAATTTTTATTTTTGTTTTATATGTGTGGATAATAGAAAATTAGTAGTTTTACTTACTTTTTCACATAAGGATCTCTATTAAACAAAAATGAGATGTAATTGGAAAGTATATAAGAGATAACTAAATGTAATGGGGATCTATTCATAGTTTTTCTTTCATTTTTAGGTTGCGAGCAGGGAATAATTTTTAGTAATTATGTACTATTAGGGTGATAAAATACTTCAGTGCAAGTATTTAATGCACAGTGTCTAACTTCCTCCTATAAACTAGATCGATTGTTTGGGAAATAACTTTGAGTCCCTCACTCATTTTAGTTGTTGTAAATGAGAATATGAGGCCTTGATATAATATGTACAAAAGGTTGCATTCATTACTATTACAATAATAATAGTATGAAAATGATCTAAACATGGTTTTTTGGGATTAGAACAAGAATTCATTTTCCTTTTGTCAAGGAATATGTCTATCATAGAATATAGAAAAAAAAATGAACACTCCAATATTATGGTGCAAACATTGACATATGTTTATACCAGACATGAACACTGTTACAACCTCGATTTTGCACATGTTTTCATAATTGAAATATAATGATTTTACGAATTTGGGCTTAATTAAAAAGGTTGTATGGTTTGCTTCAAAGGATGGATTTCTTTGCATAGGAATTTCATGATTCCAATTATTATATTAATACAATAATGGATATAAAAGAGAAGAAAAGTCCAAATATTAGAAAAAGATACAAGATAATGAATATTAAGCAAAGTTTTTATGAGAAATATATGAAAATCTCTAGAAAGTGGCATTAATGGCCACAATTGAATAAATTTCGTTTATATGTGATTTCTAATGAAGGAAATAGGAAAAGGGGAAAAGAAATAAAAGATAAAGAGAAAATCCTTGAAAAGAGATATCTTAATAAAAAAATAAGTAAGATAATGAGAAATGAAGAATGTAGATGCATCTAGAAGGATAATAAGTATACTTAAAATAGAATTTCGAAATCTTAGGATTTCTTGGGATCCAAGGAGTCCCAATGAATAAGAAGAAAGAGAAAATGCAAATAATATAAAATAAGAGGATACTGTGATACATAATTAATGAATTTTTTGGTATTATAAAAAGAGGTAATTTCTACTATAAGAAAGTATAATTTTGTGCCAATGGATTAAAAGTTAAAAGATGATAAGAGAGATGATTTTCAAATTCCTAAATATCCAAGGAATATGGTTTATTAAGAAGATAATTAAGAGAGAGAAGATTACTTCTTAATTAATGAAATAAGTGTCCTTTTGGGAAAGGGACTTGTTACCTCATGGATGGGCATCCTAGGGCTTTGCTACCCTCCCCTATATAGGGGGTAGAACCCTTGGCCGAGTCCAGTAGTGTAAGGAGAGTGAAATCACTCCTTTACTAAAATATGGTAAACAAAACACCATTAGAAAGCAGCGGACTAAAAAATAACTGACTGTATTCAATTTCATAAAAGGTTTACAAAATACATCAAATTCTCCCATTAGGGTTTACATCAAGACGCACAATCATAATATAGATAGGGGGAAGTATAGACTACTACAATCTTGTCTCCAAGCAACATCTCCATCAACTGAGTCCAAGCCAAAAGCTAAGATCTTCCTTGTCTTATCCATCACATTGCTCAACACCTGGGTGGTTGGGAAGGCATCCGACAAAAAGGGAAGCGAAGAAAAGTATGTGTCACAAAACTAATCTGGGATATCAAGATAAGTACAAAAAATAAAAATAGGCTAGGGTCCATCATATGATTAAGATAACAAGAGTATGAGGCTATATTAAAAAAAAACTTTCCATTAACAATTATATCAAAAAGAATTTGCATGTAAGATAATTATGCCTACCTAACTAAGTAGGGTTGAGGCACCTACCGGACCTCTAACCTTAGGTGAGGGGAGAATAAGGCATTCCCAGTCACCTACAATATTATGGGGAGAATAAGACATTTCCCAGGGTGATTATTTACATGCCCTCTGTGGGTGGTTGTACATAAGTACTGCTACTTCAAATTAAATAGAACATAAATCCACATGCTAGAAAAGTAGTCATGGCAAGAGTAGTCATAATATCCAATAAGAATCGCAGTGGGGTATAAGACCCAAACAAGAAGAAATTATAATCTAATTTGAGGCATGAACAACATTAGGATTCAATAATAGAATATTTAGGGTTCATTTAAGCCTCATTAGGGAAATATAGGATTTGGCTGCAATTATCCCAACATAGGGTGTAAGGAATGCACATACCTATCTTACTGATATCAATTACTAACTTTCACCACTTTAATTGAGTCCAAGTTCCACTTTGCCTATTTTCAATGTATTAAAATGTATTAGAGTACATAGTGCACATTAATATATAGAAACCCTATTTTTAGAGATTTTTAGAAAAATTCGGATTTAGACTCTTAAAACATCACCAATAAACTTATTAGGTTTTCCTGATCAGGAAAACATATATTTATGTTAATTTTGGAGTTATGATGATTAAGATGTATTTTTTATGGATTTTATGCATTAAATTCGTTTTACAAAAATCACCCTTCTTCAAACCATGAAATAATACCTTGAAAATATTTTTATTAGATAGATATTAATTTTCCAATTCCAAAACATATTTATTTGTCAAATTTGGATAAGCGGTTTAGAAGATATGAATTTTGCAATACTGATCAATAGGAAATTGCCACATCATCAAACTGATCGAGATAATTAAAGAGAGAGGGAGAGGGAGAAAACACCATTCAAACAAGATCAGGTTTGAAGTTGCATAGGTAACCAAACTAGAGCTTCTAGAGAAGGTAAAACAGCAAGAAATCAAAACCTTAGAAGAGCAGGTAAAAAGAGATGGAAATCGTCGATTTTCAACATAAAAGCATGAGTTTTAAGCATGTACTAAGCAATATATGAGAAGGGTGTTAACCAAACTTGCCTCTAGGAAGGTAATAAGGTTCAAACAAAAAGGATTCTGAGATTAGAAGGTCTGGTTGCTCCAAGACAAGCTCCTTTCTTGAGCAAAGATCACCTTCTCCACTTTAGAGGTGCAAACCCTAGCAAAAGAGCAAGGAGATGACATGTTTTAGGGTTTTAGGTGGAGTTTTACCATGTATGGTCATGGTTCCGACCTATAAGAAGGTGTAAGGAAGACTATCAGTATGAAAATAGGAAATTAAGGGAGGAAACTTACTAGTTTTGGTCGAAATTACCAAGGAGGAGCTTTAGAAACCCTAATAGAGCAATTTGGAAGCCCTAGGAGCCTTCTTCACCAAGGTAGGCTCCCTCTATTTCCTTGGGGCAGAAACTTCGTAGCCAAATACAGAAGGAACTATTATCTAAGATAGAGGAAATAAAAAGAGAGCAAGAGTTTTTGAATTGTGAGTTGGGAAGGGGTATACATGGCTATATATAGAAAGAGGTGAAGCATGAGGAGTCTTAAGGGACTTCCCATGTGTCTTTAGCCTAGGGATTGATGGCCATGCAAGAGGATAGCTCATTGAGGTTTCATGCATATCAAAAGTCGGTTCTAAGATCCCATAGATTATTCTAGGCCATCCCCACCGTTTTTCAAGAAAGAAATAACCTCATTGGTTGATAGCTTTTAAGGATAAGCATCTTTATAAAGAGGGTAATCCCTATAATGCCCTTAGGAAGAAATACCATCAAACCAAGGTGAAACTAGGTTCTCCAATGGTTTAAAATCTATTTAATGGTAAGGGAATATCTAAAGATTAAAATTAAGTTGATAATTTGCAAAGAAACCCCCCAATTGGGTAAATTGCATAAAAGTCCAAAATGTACCTAAAATTGCATAACTTGCACAAACAACATCCAAATTGAACCAAACTTTATCCACAAGTTATCTTTGATGTTTAGAATATGAATTTTCCATTATTTCGATATTTTTAATTTATAAAATCACATTATTAATTACTTATGCCTTTTATTGATTTTCTCTCTCCTAAACTTATCCTAATATTTCAAGGTGGTCCAAATTAGATGAAATTTGACATGTAGGCTAATTTTGATATGTAGATTTCGAATTTGAAGTTTGTTTCCTCTTTTATAACTTATTTTTATGAGATATATCATATGGCCCATTAACAACCCATTATCTAAATTGTTCATCCAATTAAGTTTCTTATCTTCATATTACCACTAAAATGAGTTATGTGTCATATTTTATGTTTTCAAATCACATCAAAAAGTTCGATTAAGGTTTAGAGCACTTAATTATGGTAATTAAGCTTTCAATGAGGTATTTGTGCATAAACCCTTCCATTGGTATAATTAGTGAATAAATGTTCACTAAACCACTATAAATTCCATTAATTAAATAGAAAGGCCATTAAGGATAGAAATGAAAGGAAAGGATGGGAAAGAGGGTCAAAAGACAAAATTTCAGAATTCGGTATGTTACAACACTCCACCCCTTAAAGAGGATTTCATCCCCGAAATCACAAGCAAGAAGGGAAGGGTGAGTGTGCAACATCTCATCACAAAACTTCAGGTTATTTCTCCAACCTTAACTTCTACCAAACAACTCATCAACATATACTCTACAAGCATCTTGACATAGGTTTAGGTTCTCAAGGATCACCTAGGTTCCATTATTTAGATATTCTTTTTAGTATATTTACCATTATTTTAATTATGGCATGTCATAATCACTTCATTACCAAGGAAGTTATATTTCATTATCATCCATGAAACATCATATATATACATATATATATTTCTTATTTATCTTACTAAGAATTTTAGAAAAATTATGGGTTACTCAATTCCCTCAATGTACTTGATCATTATCCTTAATAGTTTGAACTTCAACTTCATTATCCTTATACTATCACCACATTAAGTTATAACGAATTATTTTGTGTGAAATATTCAATTTGTCATTAATTCTTCATTCAATCCGAATTATGTCACATCAATTACATATATTTATATTAAATGTTATCTCATTACCACATTATCTTTATTGCTCACATTTATTTCATCATTAATCATTTTATCATATTTATTTATATTATTGATTTGCACATTTATGTGAATCGAATCACTTCATATTCATATTGAAGTCATTCCATGTATTTTAATGATCAAGGTGAGGCATATTACAAATTGATTCACATTAAGTGACTAATCGTGTGTGTATTAGATAACAAGGTAACATACCATGCATTTCATATTGATGACCTGATTAATATGTGACTAGATGATTATATATATCATTTATGTGTATCAAAGTATGTTAATTGATTATGACACCTAATGTAATTAATGTATCATGAAAGGCATTAAGGATGCATATGTTAAGGTTAGATGATTACAACTTAGGGTTTAGGTTAATATGATCACTGTATTTTACTTAGCATGTATTAAGTCCAAGATTAGGTTACAATCATCTTACTTGTCATTTAATTAGAGTTTATTGGTTTATGACATGGGAAACACCATGCATATCCATTAGGATTAATATGTGAGTTACTCATATTATGTGCATTAGGTATTCATTAGGGTTTGAACATATAAATTATTCCTCAGATGATCATTATATGTTTATTACTATATAAATAAGCATGTTTAGGCTATAACTATAACTTATTTGGACCCCACTAAGGTTTCAAGCACAACAACCTCCTAAGTATGGGGTTAGGGTTTCTAAAGATAGTGTAGATAGATTTCAAGATGTCATAGGGCTCCATCCCCCTAAAGAGGATTTTGTCCTCAAAATCTAAACACCCAACATCATCAAACTAACTATACTCCACCCCTTAAAAGTTTGACCTATCAAGCCAAAATACACTAGGGTTAAAAGATGAGTCTAACTAAACCAAGTACAAGATCCATCACACTTCCACTGTGCACTCTGATACCTGACTTAACCCCAAACTTCAAATTATAGGTTCTAGGGATAAACTATCCAAGCATGTAGCCCCAAGGGACATAAGGAGACTATCTTGGTATCCATCCTCAAACAAGTCATCATACACATAAATCTTAGGGTTCCCAAAGATATACAACATAGATGTCTAAGGTCACTATTGCCTAAAAGAAAACTATTTCAGACAATCCATTTCAGCTTAGGCCAGGCCGGTATCATATGCATCTGGAAGTCCTCGTAAACCAAGCAAGTGGCATGGAGGAAAATATTGCCAGCCCCCAGAACCTGATCCTTTCTAGACACCTTTGCTTCAACTTCATGCCCTAATAGTTGCCTAAAGGCAAACCTAAACAACATTAAGTTATGCATATTTTAGTTATGAGTATTTTAGAGTTTTATTCATCATGATACTAATGTGGAACTATAGGGTCCTAAATCAACCTCTCATCATTTATAGATCAACTGTAGGGAAACCATGTCACCTAAAGGAACTATGTAAGGCATGGATTCTAATTAGGGAGACAAAATTGAAATAGTCAGATTCCAACTACCATGGGATCTGATACCATGCTGTAAGGAGAGTGAAATCACCCCTTTACTAAAATATGGTAAACAAAACACCATTAGAAAGCAGCAGAATAAAAAATAACTGACTGTATTCAATTTCATAAAAGGTTTACAAAATACATCAAATTCTCCCATTAGGGTTTACATCAAGACACACAATCAGAATCTAGATAGGGGGAAGTATAGACTACTACAATCTTGTCTCCAAGCAACATATCCATCAACCGAGTTCAAGCCAAAATATAAGATCTTCCTTGTCTTATCCATCACATTGCTCAACACCTGGGTGGTTGGGAAGGCACCCAACAAAAAGGGAAAGGGAAGAAAAGTATGTGTCACAAAACCAATCTGGGATATCAAGATAAGTACAATAAATAAAAATAGGCTAGGGTTCATCATATGATTAAGATAACAAGAGTATGAGGCTATATTCAAAAGAAACTTGCCATTAAAAATTATATCAAAAAGGATTTGCATGTAAGATAATTATGCCTACCTAACTAAGTAGGGTTTGTTGGATCCTAGATGGGTGATTAGATGCTCTAGAGGAGGGGTGAATAGAGCTGAAAGCACTTAAACAAAACTCATTAAACCTTCAAGATATATGAAAAGATAAGGTTGCTAAATAGGTAATTTGAGTGCAACTAAAGCATGCATAGCAAGGATGAGAGAGATTGAACATACACCAATAGACAAGCTATTTAGAGTGGTTCCACACTTCGAACTAGAAGTGTGTCAGTCCACTTTCCTAGAGAGGTCAACCTCTAGGACTTCCAAACTATTGCATTCTTATATTCATTCATAAGACTTACAATACATGACCAAACAAAGGACTTACATATCCAATACAAAGAGTCTTCAACCTTACCAAGGACTTACCCACTTTTCAAGAGTCTTCGGCCTTCTCCAAGGACTTACCCACTCTTGCACAAGTCTTCAGCCTTGCAGGAATTACCCACTCTTCTTGGATCTTCCGCCTTTGACTTCACCTTCACTCGGAGAAGCTTCCACCTAGGACTTACCCACTTGAGCTTGAGTCTTCTGCCTTCTCCAAGGGCTTACCCACTCTAGCTCCAAGTCTTCAGCCTTGATCTTCACCAAGGGACTCCTTCCCTTGTTCTTCTTCACCTCTCTTGGATAAGAGAGAGAACCTTCATCTTCATGATTGCAAATGAGAGATGGGGAGGTTGTGGAAGTGAGAGCCTCACAAGATATACATATAGGACTAGCTCTCTTACAGATTTCCTACTCACTCTAATGGATGTAGCAAGTGATTAAGCTTAGAGAGAGATAGGAGGCTGTAGGAAGCACTCAACTATAGAATAGGAGCCTCACATAGAGTTTGCAATGAATGCTCAACCTTGGAATGAAGCCCAAGGGGTCCTATTTATAGCTGGGGATGCCTTTTAGCTTTTGGGAACACTTGGAGCTGAAAACTAGCCGTTTTGTGGCTTGCAACGGATCTATTTTCACTTGTTGCAACTCCACAATGGCTAGAAGCACTTTTATGCAATTTTCCGTACAGTGCAATCGGTCGAGTTTCAATGGGTGTAACTCGACCGATCAAGTAGCAGGCAAACTGATGTTCAAATGATCGGTCGAGTTTGTTCTGAGGAAACTCGACCGACCATTTCAACTGGAAATGGCCTACTACCCAATCGGTCGAGTTCTGTGAGTGCACAACTCGACCGATGCAATCTTTAGAAAATCGACCAAGGTTGATCGGTCGAGTTTCAAGCCAGGGAAACTCAACCGACTAAGTGCCTGTAATCCATTTTCTAAATTGCAATAAAAGTGCTCTAATATTCGATCTAAGTGCCCCTGATATTTTTCTAAGTTTATTTACAAGTCATACAATTATTACAAGTGATTTACAACATGATTCTAATGGATATACATCATATTACAAAAATGTGCACTTGTATGACTTTGACTTGTCTTTTCTCCAATTTGATATGCGCAAGATAGGGCATTTGGAGTGTGTCTATACCTAATCTGAAATCACTCGAGTAGAGACATTAGAAACCAATATGTGGAATGGTTAGTCATCATCAAAACATGGGTTAGTCAATTTAGACGTGAGTCAACATTGACCTAATTGACCTTGAGTCAACAATCTCCCCCTTTTTGAAGATGACAAACCATTCCATAAATGTATTAAAAGCTTTTAAGTAAAGTCATACCTTTGGAGAAACCTAGGGGTTTCAATAGAATTGAGTTCATATGCTCCCCCTCAATTGATGTGCATGGAGTTCTCATACTCCCCCTCAATTGATGCTATTTCTCATGCATGGTTAGCTTTCACAACATTTATAGAATACTATGTCTTCTACTCATATATGTTCTACACATATATGTCTTCTCCCCTTTACCTTCTCCCTTTACATGAACATGCTTCTCCTCTTCATGTAAGACATGCCTTCTTCCTCTTTTAAAAGAAGACATACCTTTCTCCCCCTTTGTCATTTCAAAAAGTGGGGTTATGAAGAAGATAAGAAACATCACTTGTTAAAGAGAAAGGAGATAACACAAATATATATAAGGAGAGTAGAAGAGCACAGATAGGGGCTTGTCCAAGCATAGAAAGAAAAGCAAGTTAAATCATATACTTGAACAACCCAAGATGCAAGATAAAGTGCTGCAGAAAAATAAATAAATTTCAATTTTGACCCTCAAGATGACGGAATTTGACCAAAAACTGAAACTGGAGTAAAAGCTGCATAAAATCCAAAAAAATACTCTAATTTCTACATATAATGTAGATCTATGTACCCTGCATCACAATGTTATGCAAGCAACTCAAGATAGTAGATATGCAAATCAAGGAACAAGCTTGAGCATGTATAAGCATAGCATATAGATGAGCAAAGATGCCAATTGTAAACAGGGTTAGAACTACATGTATATGAACTACTAGTAGATGATATCACAAGTTAGGACTACTAGTAGGATCTAGATCATAGCAAGATATACCAAAAGATACACAAGATAAAGCAAGCTATGATTAGATGAAGAGATATATCCAAACAAAGAGATATGCAATTTTAGAAGCATGAAATGATATAACTCACAAGATATGCATCCTTATCAAAAGATGATTACCCCTAAGAACCTCAAGGTTGTATCAAAACAAGATATACACCTAGATAGATGTAGCAAGTTAGAGCACAACGGAAGCAATTTAAGATACAACCAAGAGATCCAAAGAGTTCATCATCAAAACCTGCAAAATAACTCAAAGCAAGTAATTGTAAGATATAGATATACCAATTTAGAGCAATTAGAGAGATAGAGTTGTAAGCAAGATAGGCAACTTCGAACATGGAAATATGCATATATATAAAGGTACCAAATGAGAGTGCCAAAGAATAAGGCTATTGGTTGAGAAAATCTAGTTGAGAGGGAAATTCTCACTCAATAAGCCAAATGTATATTCTGTGCACAGTGTTATTGGTCGAGTTCTGTGCATTGACAACTCGACCGATGACAGCTGTTGGCAACACCCATTGATGCCTATCGGTCGAGTTTCAATAGGGCAAACTCGACCGCACCAGTTGTCAAAAGGCATATATATTTCATAAAAACATATTTAAAGGCATGATAAATATGCAAACCATATCCAAACATGTCTAATCAAGTTAGTAATGCACTATAGAAGCATTAGAAATAGTTTTTGAGCAAGAGTGTGAAGAGAAACATAAAATACCACTTTTGACTCAAAAACCATATGTATAGTGCACACTATCTTGATAAAACAAGTTAGAAATGGTTATAAGTAATAAAACCATTACCTTTGTGCTTACCATTGCTTTTCCACTTGTTGTCACCCTCTACACATCTCACCTTTCTTCTTTCATGTGGATTGAGAAGTCAGTTTGCAATTCAATAGCTCAAGTCAATCCATTTGCAAGTACCTACAAGAAGAAAGATGAAATGGTCCCCAATCATGTTTTTGGGTCCGGAGGGGTTAGTTTAGCAACCCAAGTCCTATTTCTATTGGGTGCTTTTCTAAAAGGACAACAAGTAGAATAATGACCAATTTCATTGCAATAAATACAAGTGCCTGTAGCCTTGGAACTGGAGGATTCTTCATTGAAAATTGAAGGTCCTTTGTTTTTGTTGTTCCTTTGGCTACAGTCAAGTCCAATGCCATCTCTACCCATTTGTTTGGTAGTATGGTCTAGGATTTGATTAAGATTCTTTTTATCACCAAAGAATCTTTGCAAAGAAGATCTCAAACTATGATTGTCATGCATAAGAGAAGTAAAGGTAAAACACAATAGATTCATATCATCTCTAGCATGCACAAGATAGATTTCTAAGCAAACATCTTTATTCATATAAGAATCTTTATCACAAGATAGAGCATCAAAAACTTTCTCTCTATAAGAAAAGATAGTATGAGGGTCAAGAGCAATTACACTACTATGCAAGGAAGCAAGTTCATATACAAGACAAGTAATCTTTGAAGGATAAACTTTATCTACACATTCTATTCCTTGCAAAGTAAGCTCTTTACTCTCATAAGCACATTTAAGAGCATAAGAAACAATAGAGAGAGAAACAATAGTAGGGGCAAGCTCTATATATGAAATAGTCATAGAAGGTTGAGATTCTAAAAACTTAATCTTATCAAGCAAGCTAGAATTCACAAATTTAAGAGCATTTAGTTGACTAATATAAGCATTTGTTTGAATCTCAACACTTGAATTTACCTCATTTAAATCTTCAATATATATGACAAGATAAGGTTGCTAAATAGGTAATTTGAGTGCAACTAAAGCATGCATAGCAAGGATGAGAGAGATTGAACATACACCAATAGACAAGCTATTTAGAGTGGTTCCACACTTCAAACTAGAAGTGTGTCAGTCCACTTGCCTAGAGAGGTCAACCTCTAGGACTTCCAAACTATTGTATTCTTATATTCATTCATAAGACTTACAATACATGACCAAACAAAGGACTTACCTATCCAATACAAAGAGTCTTCAACCTTACCAAGGACTTACCCACTTTGCAAGAGTCTTCAGCCTTCTCCAAGGACTTACCCACTCTTACACAAGTCTTCAGCCTTGCAGGAATTACCCACTATTCTTGGATCTTCTGCCTTTGACTTCACCTTCACTCGGAGAAGCTTCCACCAAGGACTTACCCACTTGAGATTGAGTCTTCTGCCTTCTCCAAGGGCTTACCCACTCTAGCTCCAAGTCTTCAGCCTTGATCTTCACCAAGGGACTCCTTCCCTTGTTCTTCTTCACCTCTCTTGGACAAGAGAGAGAACCTTCATCTTCATGATTGCAAATGAGAGATGGGGAGGTTGTGGAAGTGAGAGCCTCACAAGATATACATATAGGACTAGCTCTCTTACAGATTTCCTACTCACTCTAATGGATGTAGCAAGTGATTAAACTTAGAGAGAGAGAGGAGGCTGTAGGAAGCACTCAACTATAGAATAGGAGCCTCACATAGATTTTGAAATGAATGCTCAACCTTGGAATGAAGCCCAAGGGGTCCTATTTATTGCTGGGGATGCCTCTTAGCCTTTGGGAACACTTGGAGCTGAAAACTAGCCGTTTTGTGGCTTGCAACGGATCTATTTTCACTTGTTGCAACTCCACAACGGCTAGAAGCACTTTTTTGCACTTTTCCGTACAGTGCAATCGGTCGAGTTTCAATGGGTGTAACTCGACCGATCAAGTAGCAGGCAAACCGATGTTCAAATGATCGGTCGAGTTTGTTCTGAGGAAACTCGACCGACCATTTCAACTGGAAATGGCCTACTACCCAATCGGTCGAGTTTTGTGAGTGCACAACTCGACCGATGCAATCTTCAGAAAATCGACCAAGGTTGATCGGTTGAGTTTCAATCCAGGGAAACTCGACCGACCAAGTGCCTGTAATCCATTTTCTAAATTGCAATAAAAGTGCTCTAATATTCGATCTAAGTGCCCCTGATATTTTTCTAAGCTTAATTACAAGTCATACAATCATTACAAGTGATTTACAACATGATTCTAATGGATATACATCATATTACAAAAATGTGCACTTGTATGACTTTGACTTGTCTTTTCTCCAATTTGATATGCGCAAGATAGGGCATTTGGAGTGTGTCTATACCTAATCTGAAATCACTCGAGTAAAGACATTAGACACCAATATGTGGAATGGTTAGTCATCATCAAAACATGGGTTTAGTCAATTTAGACGTGAGTCAATATTGACCTAATTGACCTTGAGTCAACAGGGTTGAGGCACCTACCAGACCTCTAACCTTAGGTGAGGGGAGAATAAGACATTCCCACTCACCTACAATATTATGGGGAGAATAAGACATTTCCCAGGGCGATTATTTACATGCCCTCTGTGGGTGGTTGTACATAAGTACCACTACTTCAAATTAAATAGAACATAAATCTACATTCTAGAAAAGTAGTCATGGTAAGAGTAGTCATAATATTCAATAAGCATGGCAGTGGGGTATAAGACCCAAACAAGAAGAAATTATAATCTAATTTGAGGCATGAACAACATTAGGATTCAAGAATAGAATATTTAGGGTTCATTTAAGCCTCATTAGGGAAATATAGGATTTGGCTGCAATTATCCCAACATAGGGTGTAAGGAATGCACACACCTCTCTTACTGATATCAATTACTAACTTTCACCACTTTAATTGAGTCCAAGTTCCACTTTGCCTATTTTCAATGTATTAAAATGTATTAGAGTACATAGTGCACATTAATATATAGAAACCCTATTTTTAGAGCTTTTTAGAAAAATTCGTATTTAGACTCTTAAAACATCACCAATAAACTTATTAGGTTTTCCTGATCAAGAAAACATATATTTATGTTAATTTTGGAGTTATGATGATCAAGATGTAATTTTTATGGATTTTATGCATTAAATTCGTTTTTACAAAAATCACCCTTCCTTAAACCATGAAATAAAACCTTGAAAATATTTTTATTAGATATAGATTAATTTTCCAATTCCAAAACATATTTATTTGTCAAATTTGGATCAGCGGTTTAGAAGATATGAATTTTGCAATACTGATCAATAGGAAATTGCCACATCATCAAACCGATCGAGATAATTAAAGAGAGAGGGAGAGGGAGGAAACACCATTCGACCAAGATCAGGTTTGAAGTTGCATAGGTAACCAAACTAGAGCTTCTAGAGAAGGTAAAACAACAAGAAATCAAAACCTTAGAAGAGCATGGTAAAAAGAGATGGAAATCGTCGATTTTCAACATAAAAGCATGAGTTTTAAGCATGTACTAAGCAATATATGAGAAGGATGTTAACCAAACTTGACTCTAGTAAGGTAATAAGGCACAAACAGAAAGGATTATGAGATTAGAACGTCTGGTTGCTCCAAGACAAGCTCCTTTCTTGAGCAAAGATCACCTTCTCCACTTTAGAGGTACAAACCCTAGTAAAAGAGCAAGGAGATGACATGTTTTAGGGTTTTAGGTGGAGTTTTACCATGTATGGTCATGGTTATGACCTAGAAGAAGGTGTAAGGAATAATATCAGTATGAAAATAGGAAATTAAGGGAGGAAACTTACTAGTTTTGGTCAAAATTACCAAGGAGGAGCTTTAGAAACCCTAATAGAGCAATTTGGAAGCCCTAGGAGTCTTCTTCACCAAGGTAGGCTCCCTCTATTTCCTTGGGGTAGAAACTTCGTGGCCAAATACAGAAGGAAATATTATCTAAGCTAGAGGAAAGAAAAGGAGAGCAAGAGTTTTCAAATTGTGAGTTGGGAAGAGGTATACATGGCTATATATAGAAAGAGGTGAAGCATGAGGAGTCTTAAGGGACTGTCCATGTGTCTTTAGCCTAGGGATTAATGGCCATGCAAGAGGATAGATCATAGAGGATTCATGCATATCAAAAGTCAGTTCTAAGATCCCATAGATTATTCTAGGCCATCCCCACCGTTTTTCAAGAAAGAAATAACCTCATTGGTTGATAGCTTTTAAGGATAAGCATCTTTATAAAGAGGGTAATCCCTATAATTCCCTTGGAAAGAAATACCATCAAACCAAGGTGAAAATAGATTCTCCAATGGTTTAAAATATCGTTAATGGTAAGGGAATATCTAAGGATTAAAATTCAGTTGATAATTTGCAAAGAAAACCTCCCAATTTGGTAAATTGCATAAAAGTCCAGAATGTACCTAAAATTGCATAACTTGCACAAACAACATCCAAATCGAACCAAACTTCATCCACAAGTTATCTTTGATGTGTAGAATATGAATTTTCCATTATTTCCATATTTTTGATTTATAAAATCACATTATTAATTACTTATGCCTTTTATTGATTTTCTCTCTCCTAAACTTATCCTAATATTTCAAGGTTGTCCAAATTAGATGAAATTTTACATGTAGGCTAATTTTGATATGCATATTTCAAATTTGAAGTTTGTTTCCTCTTTTGAGACTTCTTTTTATGAGATATGTTATATGGCCCATTAACAGCCCATTATCTAAATTGTTCATCCAATTAAGTTTCTTATCTTCATATTACCACTAAAATGAGTTATGTGGCATATTTTATGTTTTCAAATCACATCAAAAAGTTAGATTAAGGTTTAGAGCACTTAATTATGGTAATTAAGCTTTCACTGAGGTATTTGTGCATAAACCCTTCCAATGGTATAATTAGTGAATAAATGTTCACTAAACCACTATAAATTCCATTAATTAAATAGAAAGGCCAATTAGGATAGAAATGAAAGGAAAAGATGGGAAAGAGGGTCAAAAAACAAAACTTTAGAATTCGGTATGTTACAAGTAGGATCCCATGCATCCTTCTCTATTCTTCTTCCTTGTTTTTGTCCATAAACCCTAACCAAGAAGAGCAGCTAGCGTGACCATGGAGCAACAAGGAGCCAAGAAGGGGTTGCGATGGAATCTTGATGTGCCACGATGCAAGAGAGAAGCTTAGCCATCATCATCATGCCCTAGCCTAAAATTAATTGACTTTCAAGTATGCTTATGATGTTGAAATTAGGGTTTGTGAACTAAAAGAGCATTAAACGTGGTAAATGCATTATGGAGGCTAAAACCTTAATAAAACCCTAAAGTTGGCCTAGAAACCCTAAGGTGGAATCCAAGTAAATCTTGAGAGTGTTTTGGATAAACTATAACACTTGGATGTTATGCATTAATTTTAGGATATTGTTGATTGCTTGTTTGATTGTTCTTTATCATTATTGCTTGGACATCAAGATGCTCTGGATCAGGTATGTGGTTATTTATGGTTAACCGCTTTATTTTCATGGAGATTTCTCAGATGTTTAATTGAATTGAATGCAACCTATCAATTTGGATGTTCATATATGCAAATCATAAAGTCAATATGATTAGCACAATTAAGATATAAGTGTGTATTCTCATACCTACATGCCACCCTGATGTAAGATGCAATGAGGTCAAGCCCAAGAGGGAAGACCCATGGGCACCATGAGAGGTGACCCCAGACACCAAGATCAGGATAGAGAAGGTGGCCTTATGATATTACATGACTAATGGGTACCATGAGAGGTGACCCCAGGCACCAAGCTCAGGATGGAGAAGGTGGCCTTAAGTCAATAACAAAAGAGAAACCCTAAAGGGGGGTATTCCAGGGGTAGGGCAAAAGCGGTGGAGAATGTCACATTAAAAGCATAAATTGACTTGTTAATTAACTTGATTGTGATATTTAGATTGTTAGCCATATATGTGAAATTTTGGTTGTCCCCACATACCGACATATTCATTTATGCTGACTGACATTTTTTTTGTCAGCATTTTAGGTACAATATTGAAAAGGACAAACAGTAAAGTGGCATATTGTGAAAATAAGAATTAAAGTACTAGGAGGATTAGTTAGAATAGATTGAAGCTGTGGATAGAAGTTATATATCCAAAGTTTTTAAAAGGTATGCAAAGTTTTATTTTATTCCAGCTTTCAATATAGTTTTGTAGAATTTTATAATTATTATTAATTATTTGTAGAACCTTTGATCCGGTTAATTGGGATAATGGCTATGACCTCTGGGTCTCCCTTAATTGGGGGTTACCAGGAGGCGGGGTCATTACATTTGGTATAAGAGCATTGATTCCTCATTTAATCCTTAGTAATTATTAAATTTTACAAACTCTGTAGAACCCGAGGGAGTTATTAGAGGATTTTTTGATGACAGAGGTGTCTAGAAAAGGATCACAGTCCGAGGGCTGGAAATATTTTCCTCCGCCCCGCTAGTCAATCACGAGGACTCCCAGATGCAATGTGACTGCTTAGCCAATGTCTTAGGATCTGACTCAAAATAAGATACCTTTAGGACTCTCTCATCTATTTTCATCCCTTCTCAACCCTAATTCTGTTAAGATACTGAGGTTTAGGGTTTTCTCTCTCTTCCTCACCCTCTTGAGGTTAGGGTATGCATGATAAGGTTAAGGAATCCTCCACCAAATTAATGAAAAAGCATGTAAATAAGATGTCATGGACAGAAGCTTAATAGTTTAAGCATAAACTAAAGAATAGTTGCATGCTTAGGTTGTATGACATGTGTTGTCATGCCCTCAAGAGAGACCTGAGGTTAGACCTTCTTGTTAGGAGGATGAAGTAGAGTTGGTCTTGGAGGAAGAGACCTCCATTAAAGGTAGAGACCTGGCATATCCTCTGAGGATGGGGCTAACCCTAACCCTAAGTGGTGGTTAGAGAGAGAGATGGCATGATGAGATGGAATTCATCGTCGACCTTGTGTGCGGGTTGACATGATGTTGGTTTTGAATCCCTATGATAGTGGGAGCCATGTGAGGTTGGCTGACCTGATACCTTTGGCGACCCAACCCTAGGAAGGGTTGTGCATGTTAGGGTGAAGGATAACTCCTTCCTTGATGAGGTTAGTAAAGAACCTATAGAAACCCTATGGGCTTATATGAGAATGGCATAGTATGCACCCATATTACATCAGTAGTGCTGGTAGTAGGATAAAACTGAGGCCGGAAGGGCATGATGGATAGATTATCAGATAAGCATAAAGAGCTATGGGTAATCTTAAGCGAACATATGTTTGATCATATGTTTCACCCATGTAAGTGTATGCATGTGATCTTGATCCACCTTAAAGAGAGGACCTCTAGTAGTGAGGTTGTTGTAGGGTTAGCTCTAGAGAGAGAGAGCAAGACCCAAGCAAGAAGGTTGGAAGCTTAGATTTCGGGATATGAGGAAACCTGAGAAGTGGGGTATGTTGTGACCTAAGTGAATGGTTGGGGTTGCCTCGTGCATGATCCCTCGAGGCTTTTGGCATCTTGGTTGCCTTAGAGGAACCAAACCCTAGAAGAAGGATGAGGTTGTTGGTACCAATGTACAGATGATATAGGTGCTTGCCTTCTAGGGATAGGAAGAGGAGTTCCTTAGACCCTGAGAAGGTATAGTATCAAGTTGGAAGGCCTCATACCTAGTTGGTTGTCCTTGAGGAGGACTCAACTCTGAGGTGTTTCTCAAGTAGAAGGATAATAAGAAGTGCACACCATACCTTGTACATGCTTGGTTCGTGGTTACAAGGTTGAGCATGTAGTTGGACATCAAAAAGGTGAACCTCCTGTACCTAATAGGGGAAGTAGTGTACTTGATGCTCATGATGAGATTTGAGTTTCTATAGATTTGAACATGGCACTCCTCATGCTTAGAGGAATATGAACCCCTGAGATTAATGTATATGCTTGATGAACCCCTTATATATATATGTTTGTGATATGGGCATGTGTGATGATGGTCCAATGTTAAGGAATGAGAACAAGTACGCCCTATCATGGAGACCTAGTATGGTGTAGTAGGTAGTCTGCTTGTTAGCTTCATGCCTTAGTAGCTTGCTAGGGCTAAACATGCTCATGTGGATGTAAACTCTGGACATAGGGACATTTGTGACCCTTGCTGCTATCATGATATAGTTTCCTCCCATCCTGGGAGAGGACCCTTTTGTAGGGTATGAATCAAATTTTATTGGGTTTGAGGTAACCTTAAGAGGTCTCATAGAATCTTGAGAAGCTAAGTGGAGAGTACATAGTATAAGAATGAACCTGCAGACCCATAGATAATTATCTCTAAGTGCATGTGGATGTGTTACCATGGAGGTAACCATTATGGGGCCTGACCGAGGTAGATAGGTCGCCATGATCCATATGAAAGGATGTAAGTTAGACCATGAATGTCGAGAAAGATGATGGAGACTTGGGTAAGGTTTCACGCTGGATATGTACCATGTTAGAATCCTAAGTCTATCCTAGGGTCAGGTAGGGATAAGATCGATGAGAGTAGGAGTTGCCTAATTCCCTAGTTGCACATGACCATAGGGTCGGGAGGTAACAACTATCATTGTCTGAGGGCCATGGGTTAGGAGATTGATCACCTTCATGAACTCATGGGACCCAAAGGGCAAATGAGGAGGGCACTCTCTGATGCATAAGGGAATAGGGATGACCCCAAAAGTGCTGGCACCCTACAAACCTAGAGGAGATGACCAAGGATGGTATGATGATCCAAGTGGGTTCGAGACCAATTTTCCATGGAAGTAACCCTGATGTCGAGATGTTCATGATGTAGAGACATGTGATGCACATTTCAAGTTAGATTTGAAGGTGTACTGGCAATGTGGGATGTACCATCTCTACTCTTGGAACAGGAAAAACTTTGTGTTTGGACGGCCGCCAAATGCTTATTTCCTCATGGTATGAGAGTGAGAGATAGGATAGTACGCATGCCATGCACGAAGGATAAAGATGATGTGAGTAGAAACGTTGCTATGATGTATGAGGATGGAGGTAATAACATACCCTTATGGAGTGTACGATATGTGAATGGTTTACAAACATCAAGAGAACTAAGGTAGTCATCTTATGAGGATGTTTTTATCATGATCTTTGTGGAATTTGTGAGTTATACAAGGTTGAGTTCGAAAACCAAGAGGATGATCTCAGAGTTTTCTTGATGAAGATAGACTTAGAGTTTGAGATGAGATAATAAGTGGAATACATGGAGGTGTATGTCTTTAACATTACCTTATACATAAGGATGTGAGGTGGTAATGGATGCTCTGGTTGAGATGCAGCTACCTAGTTTAGCTAGTGGAAAGGCTGGAAGAGGTGGCTATGTGAACCCTAAGTTGTGAGATATGTTTGGCTAACACTCATATGTAACGAGATCCATTGATCGAGTTAGTGGTTGCTTGGTTAGCCAGCCAATGGCTTGTTGTGATAGAAGGATGGTTGTAGAACCTCAGATGCACTTCTCTGGAAAAGAAGGTGATGAAACCCCAACTAGAGTGGTTTAGGGTTTCCAGGGAATCAATCTTGAGGAATCATGACATACAAGAGATCATGATTTTAAGATCACCATACAATATGTTACTACTAAGATAATAAGTGGTAGTAGTACTTTGATGCCTAAGAAGAAAAGTGTACAAAGATGCATGTGGCTTGTTGCCATGCAAGCCAGGAGGTGAAGGACAAATGCCAGTAACCAAATGAGTTGATATAGAGGATAAAGAGTCCCTAAGTGGGAATGGGAGTTCATCACTATAGTGGTTGTGGTAAGTCTCCCTAGATAGAGGAAGGTTAGGATGCAATGTGGGTTATGGTAGATCACCTTACCTAGATGACATGATCTAAGAGAAAGAGAGAGAGTAGTGTCAAGGGATAGATCTAGTTGAGCTACACATAAGAAAGAGAGATGGTTCAACTATACCATGATGCGAGTTCAAAGGTTCTTGAGTATAACCTAAAGATTCACTTCCATGAGGTAGAAGTAGGTATATGAAGAACTCGATGCTAGTACATCTTATCACCCCTAACTGATGGTTAGAATGATCTAGACTAGAGGGTCTGATGAGAGTATGTGTGCTTGTTCAAGGTGATACATGGAGACAGTTTTGTCCTATGAAAAATGTGATGTTAACCACCATAGCCTTTATCAGGATGTAAGAAGCTTTGTAAGGGAGGCTTTGTCGGTCATCGCTTCATGAAAATGATGTCAGTGGAAAGACCTTGCGAAGGTTAGAGAGACCACAGTGTGTGTAGATGAAGTCACCTTGATCATGAAATGGCTGAGAAAGCCCAGGGGCGACATGAGTCGTGAGTTGATGCAAAGTAGATTGACATGCAGTTCACTGTGGGAGAATATGTGATGTGAAAATCTGACCCCTCTAAGCTACAACTGAGAAAGCTGAGTCCCCAATATATGGGTCCATTTGAGATGGATTGGTGGAGATGGTTATGTTTAGTCTTACCCCTCAGGATAACGTGATGTGTTCCACGAGTCCGATCTAGAGCACTATGTGAGGTACCTAAGCCATGTGCTGAGCCATGAACCTATTCAGCTTTGTGAGAGGCTAAAATGTCCTGAGTCACTTATGAGGGTACGATATACCAAGGTGAGAGAGGACTCAGATGTAAGAATATAAGATGATGAAGGTTCTTGGGAAGCACCATGGAGAGGGTGAAGCCACATAAGAGCCATGATGGACACGAGAAAGTCTTATCCTGCTTGTTTCTATGTTTGATGGAATTTTGAGGGAAAAATTCCTGTAAGAGGGGAAGGATGTTACAACCTCAATTTTGCATATGTTTTCATAATTGAAATATAATAATTTTACGAATTTGGGCTTAATTAAAACGGTAGTATGCTTTGCTTCAAAGGATGGATTTCTTTGCATAGGAATTTCGTGATTCCTATTATTATGTTAATCCAATAATGGATATAAAAGAGAAGAAAAGTCCAAATATTAGAAAAAGACATAAGATAATGAATATTAAGCAAAGTATTTATGAGAAATACATGGAAATCTCTAGAAAGTGGCATTAATGGCCACAATTGAATAATTTTCGTTTATATGTGATTTCTAATGAAGGAAATAGGAAAAGAGGAAAGGAAATAAAAGATAAAGATAAAATCCTTGAAAAGAGATATCTTAATAAAGAAATAAGTAAGATAATGAAAAATGAAGAATGTAGATGCATCTAGAAGGATAATAAGTATCCTTAAAAAGGAATTTCGAAATCTTAGGATTTCTTAGGATCCAAGGAGTCCCAATGAATAAGAAGAAAGAGAAAATGAAAATAATACAAAATAAGATGATAATGTAATAAATAATTAATGAATATTTTGGTATTATCAAAAAGAGGTACTTTCTACTATAAGAAAGTATACTTTTGTGCCAATGGATTAAAAGTCAAAAGATGATAAGAGAGCTGATTTTCAAATTCCTAAATATCCAAGGAATATGGTTTATTAAGAAGATAATTAAGAGAGAGAAGATTACTTCTTAATTAAGGAAATAAGTGTCCTTTTGGGAAAGGGACTTGTTACCTCATGGATGGGCATCCTAGGGATTTTCTACCCTTCCCTATATAAGGGGTAGAACCCTTGGCCGAGTCCAGTAGGATCCCATGCATCCTTCTCTCTTCTTCTTCCTTGTTTTCGTCCATAAACCCTAACCAAGAAGAGCAGTGTGACCATGGAGCAACGAGGAGCCAAGAAGGGGTTGCGATGGAAGCTTGATGGGCCATGATGCAAGAGAGAAGCTTAGCCATCGTCATCATGTACTAGCCTAGGTGCAACAACGGCCGCACGACTGCAAAAGTAGCCACACATTGCAGGCCCGACGAGCATGAAACCGGCCGTGACCAAGTGGAACCCCGGGTGCGGCGGAGGCGGCAGACCTAGGGCGGTCGCTGGCGGCAAGTTTCTTGGTCTAGGGAGGAGAGGGCGACCCCACGAAGGGCTGCAATCGACGGCCGTTACAGTTGTCTGGAGGTTGAAGACGACCTAGGGCCGTTGGACGATTTTGCCCCTCCGCACTGTGCAGTGCCAGTCACTTAAGTGAGGGAAAAGGGTAATTTGGTTATGTTCTGGACCGGTTACATGGCGTATGAAAAGGGTGATGTGGCAACCTCCCATTGGTCCAAGTAAGTAGTTTTTGTAAAAATCATATCTAATTAATGATAGCTCAGATGGATGCATATAATATATGAATTTGCTCAATAAAATGCAAGGAATCCATTAAAAATATATTCAGAAACTAATTCTTCTTGTAAATTGAAAAGTAGTTGAAATTATCTACTTTAGTGCATTAATGACTAAGAAACCCTAATCTATGATGATTAATGAATTGGAAAGGGTGATTTGGATGTTTAAAGTTGAGTTAACCTGTTGATTATAAAAAGGATACATTAGATCCAAAATGATAATCTTTATGCGTAATTTGATTAATTTAGGGTTCCATGTACATATATATGCTTTAATGGGCCTTGAAACCCTAATCTTGGTAATTTTGGCTCTTAATGGCTTTAATTGTTCAAATCCATGAATAAAACTAAGATATGATGAATCTAAGCTATTTTGAGTATAAAAGTTCCTAATTGTGGATGAATACCCTTAATTTGGTAATTAGGGTTTTCTAATGGATAAATGTGGAATTAGTGATAAATAGAGTTCATATGTGAATTAGACCATAATCAAATACAAGTTGTCAATTCGAAAGAAATGAAGGAGATAATTGGGTTTAATGACCTTGGCATGACTTAAAAGGATAAAAGATGGTAGTTCTAGTGTAAAAGAGACATAATAAACTAATTGACTTTCAAGTATGCTTATGATGTTGAAATTAGGGTTTGTGAACTAAAAGAGCATTAAACGCGATAAATACATTATGGAGGCTAAAAACCTAAAGTTTGCCTAGAAACCCTAAGGTGGAATCCAAGTCAATCTTGAGAGTGTTTTAGATAAACTATAACACTTCGATGTTATGCATTAATTTCAGGATATTGTTGATTGTGTGTTTGATTGTTCTTTATCATTATTGCTTGGACATCAAGATGCTCTGGATCAGGTATGTGGTTATTTATGGTTAACTACTTTAGTTTCATGGAGATTTCTTAGATGTTTAATCAAATTGAATGCTACCTATCTGTTTGGATGTTCATATATGCAAATCATAAAGTCAATATGATTATTACAATTAAGATATAAGTGTGTATTCTCACACCTACATGCCACCCTGATGTAAGATGCAATGAGGTCAAGCCCAAGAGGGAAGACCCATGGGCACCATGAGAGGTGACCCCAGGCACCAAGCTCAAGATAGAGAAGGTGGCCTTATGATATTGCATGACTAATGGGTACCATTATAGGTGACCCCATGCACCAATCTTAGGATGGAGAAGGTGGCCTTAAGTCAATAACAAAAGAGAAACCCTAAAGGGGGGTATTCCAGGGGTAGGGCAAAAGCGGTGGAGAATGTCACATTGAAAGCATAAATTGACTTGTTAATTAACTTGATTGTGATATTTAGATTGTTAGCCATATATGTGAAATTTTGGTTGTCCCCACATACCGACATATTCATTTATGCAGACCGACATTTTGTTTGTCAGCATTTTAGGTACAATATTGAAAAGGACAAACAGTAAAGTAGCATATTGTGAAAATAAGAATTAAAGTGCAAGGAGGATTAGTTAGAATAGATTTTTTTTGAGAGCAACTGTTCTGATTCATTACTTGTTGGCCATACGACATCTACAATTGGGGAGGAAAATACAACCAGAACACACACATATCAAAACCAATAAACCAAAATCACTACAACTCATATTGGAATGAGAATGGAACATTTCTGCCTTGATTCTTCTTCCCTGAGGCTGACATAAACAACTTTCTTTGAAGAACTCCTTCAACTTGAGCATATTAGTTAGAATAGATTGAAGCTATGGATAGAAGTTAGATATCCAAAGTTTGTAAAAGGTATGCAAAGTTTTATTTTATTCCAACTTTCAGTATAGTTTTGTAGAATTTTATAATTATTATTGATTATTTGTCGAACCTTTGATCCGGTTAATTGGGATAACGACTCTGACCTCTGGGTCTCCCTTAATTGGGGGTTATCGGGAGGCGGGGTCATTACAAACACGATCAAACATATCAAATACATTATATAAATAATGTGTTTTAAGGATAATAATAGTTCTACATTGATCTTACTATAAATTATTGGGATCAAGATTTTACATTTTTTCTCCCATATGTACCACAGGCATCCCCCATCTCATCTTTCTACATATTATTGATTAGAGTCACATATATCTTTCTTATTTGGTATAAAAGGGAGTTGATAACATGAATGTGCAAAGATTGTTGAGAATCAAAATATGACTTGGTTTAATTCATATGATATTTGTCCATTAAAGACAACTACAATGAAACATCAGAGGAAACCATATCCAACAAACAAAAAAGTTAATCAACTATAAGTATAATTCATCAAAGTGTTTTGTTTTAGGTAAATTTTTCTCATAATAAAATAAATACAATTTGGTTGTTTGCATTATGTAATATATTTAAGTAATATATATTTATTAAAATAATTCGACCTATTTTTTGTATGATAACTTCTATAAAGATAGATGAATTTTCTGGACAAGTATCTTTATAAGGAATACCATAATACAAAAAAGTATTAAATATATAACTAAAAAATATATTTTACATTTAAATAAAAACAAATTATAAAAATCTTCACAAATTTGTTTTGAGCATATGGGTGTGAGGAAATTAGAATGATTTTACATAGTGAAGATCATGTGGAAAGAATACAAAATTCATCTACCAAGTCAACAAGGGAAAATATGTCATAAACAAACTCTTGATCAAAAAATAATGGGGTATGGATATGATAAGAAGATTCTTGAATATCTGGTGGCATAAAGAGGACAAAAATATTGCAAAATAAATAAAAAATCTTTTATCATATGTCAAATTTGTTATCAAAATAATATATATTTATATTATTATTATTTAGGCTGATATTTTATGAATGCCTAATTATCATAGATAGGAGTCACGTGCAAATCACATGCATTTACTAGTAAGTGGTTAAATGACAATAAAGAAATTACAATATTCATGTAAAAGAAAAATGTGTAGATAACCTATATTTTATGTGTTGAAACCCTAAGATCCATATTTATATAACTTATGGTATTCAGATATACAATATGGATCTAGGATGTATATTTAAGTGTATTGGTTTATTTGAAAACTAAATGGTGTAAAAAAGGATAGAATTGTTTTGTAAGAAGTAATTTATAAACACACACACACACACACACACACACACACACACACACATATATATATATATATATATATATATATATATATATATGGAGGAGTTGTAATGGGATTGGATTTAAATATTTACGTTAGACAATGTTTGGGAATTCTAGGGGAACTCTAGCTCATATTTTGGCAACTAATAATGGTATTTGGAAATAAACAATACATATATGTATGTTTCATGATGAATTCATGACAAAATTTTATCCAGGGAACAAAAATTGTTTGGAGACTGACATATAGCATTAGAACTATACACTAATATCATGTATGTACATCCTTCCCTATTCTGATGCATTTATATGACTACAATCCTAGCTCTTATATGAAACTCATTCTTGCTGGTAATCCTAGTTCCTAAAATGAGATTCCTTACTAATGTTAAAATATTCAGTTGATTTGGGTTTATAACCTCACTTTCCATACTTAGTGAAATACTCTATCCATCATCGAATATGTTGATGATTAATCACTTTATCTTCCCACCATATTATGCATGCTTGATGATAGATTAGTTACTCTACAATACTGATACTTATATACAACAATATATATAAGACATGCTCCGTATTTGTAAGTTTAGATATTTGTGTTTTATTTCCCCTACCCATAGCTCAAAATTTTATGGTGTCTCATCCCTATGATAGATATATTTGTCTATATTATATTTGTATGCAACCTTTTAGCTTGTGGAATGATTTTAATTATCAAGATGTTGACATTTACATTTTGATCACGTTAAATGAATACATCATTACTTTCTTAATTATTCTCTTAATTTACTTCCTCATGAACTTTACCTTAATTCATATAGCCCTCTTTTGACTTAGAACACCCTATATGTTTTACTTTATCCCTTAAATGCCCAAGTAATTAATTATTTGTACATATACTAGTTTATACTAACACTTACTTTTTTCTAAAGTTCATCCTTATCTGCAGGTTTCTCCCAAACCACGTAGATGCATGCACTTTTGAGGACGATAACTTAGGGGGATACATACAAAGAATATGAACTTTGAGGATATATTGGGATTTCCAAGTTTTCTTCATCACTAGCCCTTTGTATAAATTAGGTGCACCCTTCTTCATTTTGTAATGAGCCCTTCTAGTGAGAATCAATGAAAATGGAATATATATGATAATGCAATAGTCTAACCGCTTCCACTGATTTGAAATCATACTACTTCATGTATTATACTTTGATGAAATAAAGTACATATGTAATAATGTGTCTGAAATTAGATGGATTTATCCTCTTATAAGTAATGAGTGGATCCCCTCACAAGTCACACTCATTCTAAGTAGGGTACTAGAGCTTGAACAACTAGTTAATCTAACTATTTAATGTTATCCTCTATTGTTACTATACATGTGCTTTGACTAGAAGTTAGATGACCCTATAAAGGATGTTGAGGGACGTATTATTGAGTTTTGGAATGCTAATTATGGTTTCAATCTACTTACTTGATCTTCCCTACTCTCTAGACTACTTCAATTGTTGTGACTCAGTATATCCTAACCCTAGATACCCCTACACTCTCATTAGTGGCTAAAACTTCCTGTGTGTAAGAGCAGAAAATTTTGTGACTAGATTCTATCTCCTACTTGAATGAGAATTAAGTTCAACAATTATCGAGTGTAGGTTACTTGCACACTTTTATCTAGGTTTTGTTGTATCTTATACCTTTGCCCTCTTATTAGATGAGCTTTTTTAGGTTAAGCGAGAGTGTGATATCATTCATCCCTACCTCCTCAAGTGTGCTGTAAACTATGTCATTTTGAGTTTATCCTGCATAGATGACAATCTTTGAAGACATGATGAAGTTTAGAGTTATGACATCCCATTTGCTAAGTGATAACCTAATAGGACTCCATTTTATTTAGACATGATGTGTATTCAACAAGGAGTTTCTTAAGAATAGTTTATTTTCCTAAGCTCTCTTGCATGGAGGATGATACTTGTTTCATTTTTTATTCCTCACTAACTTAGGTTGGTTGAGGAATGATAAGGAGTATCCAATGAAGTATTTTAGAAGTACATATCTCTCATCTTCACACAACTAGGTTTAGTGCCTAGGGAATCTCCTAAGGTATATGTATATATGCTTAACTAGATTGACTAAGTGAATAAAACAGATGCTTCTATGGTCCCTAATGGTTAGAGGGACAACTATATAGTAAATGATTTAAAATTGGGAAAATCCTAATTTTCTCCTATGATGCTTGGATGACCAGTTTACTCCCCAATTTTATGAGGGTTTTTGATCCCTTATAGGAAATAGTATGTTTTATAGTAAGTGGTAGTTAGTGGATGATATAACTCATTAGTACTTGGTAGAAGCTCATGATGTAATTGGAAACCCTAACCCTCTCTCCTACATTATAAGATCGACATGATTTACAATATACCCTTTTAGATGCTTGGAGTTTTAGATTCTCTTGGTGGAGTAAGATAATGGTGAAAGTATTAGTAAAGGTGATTTGTGGTGAAAAGTTGTTGACTTGGTTCTCACATTGATTTTGTCACCAACTTTTAGATCTACATCAGAAGGCTTTCTTCTCCAGAATCACTATCCATTATTAAACTATATATACAAAAGAAAGTTTTTATTGTTGTTGATGGTTTCCCATTCCAAGTCATCACTTGAGAAAGTATGTAGTTGCAGAAACCTTTTGATAAAAAATAACTAACTTAAATAAGAAACACCATAATGTTTAAATGGAACCCTTAAACCCTGCATGTTGACACAAAGAAATTGATATCAATGAGTCCCAAATATATACATGACCAATTGACTTACCCCTTCAACCTATTTAGGTTGTTAGTTAGGTTATAGATGAATCCTTTTAAGGTTTATACCATTGTATGCTTTAGTCATTACAAGTGTAACTTCACTTAGGGGATGTATAATCTTAATAGTGAATGCAATAAATAGGTCTTGGGTAATTTTCACTATTAGTTTCAGAAAAAAAGGTCATTACCACTAATCAGGGTAAGTGGGTAAGTTTTAAAATTAATACATACTTCTCTAAAATGATGGAAATAAGTAAGGTAGTTACTAAGTTAGTTAAAAATGATGATCAATTGCTAAAAGTTTGAAATTGATGCCCCATACCCCAACTTGCTTTAACAATAATGGTATGGATAACCTTAATTTGAACCTATGATTAAATGTAAATGATCATGTCAGATACCTATTAATGTAGTTTGGTTGCTCATGCTTATGTGGTGGAAAATAAGTGACCTCATTAAACCCCAATGATCATACATATAAGTTCCCAACACTTAAAAATATTATGGAGGTAATGTTGATAGTGAAAGCATGGTAGTGAAATATGCCATTCCAGTTCTACATAAGCCTGATAGAGAAAAATGGTGCGATATGCAATGATACTAAATGAATTCACCCTCTTAAGTGACCTAGAACCTTACTATTTGTTGAGGGGGTAAAATTTAGTGCACTAGGTCTTGGATGTATATAATTTGAGGACAAAATACTCTTTAAGGGGTGGAGTGTAGTATAATACCAAAACCTAAATACATTTCCTTACAATTTTTTCTTATTGATTTTCCTCTAAGATTGGTTTGAATTTCCCTTTGGTTTGAATTCATTGGTGACATGTGTCTTAATATTAAGCTAGATCCAATATAGTGTGCAATATATGTCACTATACACATATTAATTTAAATCAAGTAACAATACATGGATGTGTATGGACATGTTTGCATATTCAATATTTTGATTAATAATAATTGAATAATTTTATTTTTTAAATAACCCTAGTTACCTTTATTGAAATAATATTAGGTAAAATTTAGTCTAGTTGATTATTAGATAATCCATTTAATAGTAGTCAATAAATAAAAATTGGAATCATTACATAATATACATTATTATTTTATATCACATATTATTTGCCCCCTCATGTAATTATGTGTCTTAATTAGCCTAAAATCCCAACACACCAATTAACTTATGTCATGTGATGTATAACACCCTCTCTCCTCAATTTTGGTGGAAAAAACATATGTAGAAAATTAAAAACGTAGGAAATGGCCTATTTATATCCTTTTTGTAAATAACAACATTTAAGTTGTTCTCATTACTTGACAATGCTTCATATAGTTTGTAAAATTATGTATACTAGCTTATATTAGAATATTCGAGAGTGAATCAACTTTTATATCCATCTAAAGCCCTAAATTGACCATACCACCCCTACCCTAGTTAATAGCCCAAACAACCCAAAATACCAAATTAGCATTTTATTTAATTAGTCCTACCTATAGCCTACCCATGTCTCAAATTTCATCTCATTCATAGTTCTTCTGCCTATTCATGTAATTGATTGAATTTTCCCAACTTTAATACACGTTAATACATCAACCTATCTATTAAGAGCTATGCTCTATTTATATTTCACCAACGTATCACATGGGCGCCTCTTGCCTTCAATGTTGAGTGTGCTCTTCTTGTTTTTGGATCAAGGTGAGCCACAAACATTTTGGCAAGTGAAGATTATTCCACCTTCTCCTCTCTTCTCCTCTTCTCCAATGTTTCTTCTCCTCCTTTCATTTTCCTTGTTACCTTTAACCATAGATGCTCTCTTACTCTATCCCCTTGCATACATCCACCACCACCTCTTGTTGTAGTAGTGCTAACCCCCAAAACAACCAAAGAATCATTCATATACACACTTCACTATTTGAGACAAGGTTATTGACCTTCCCCCTTGCATCCACATTCATACCAATGATGTTCTTCACTTTCTAGGACCATACACATGTTTGTGTATCATATTAAACCTTGCAATTGCACCAAGACTCTGTGATGATTGTGCCATTCATAAAGAAAAAACCACACAATGACAAACTAGAGCCTCACCAAACCAATAAGACAATCTATAGTGAGTTCAAGCAATGCTTATCCTTTGATCATGGTGACACATGTCCAATTCTTTCAAAACTTTCACTGACCATGACATCTAGTTGCTGCCTTCACACTCGTCACCGACACTCATTCCCTTTACATTATATTGCTCTTTCCATGCTATACTCCCAATCAATGATTTTCATTAGACTACTTCCCAACAATTTGAACATCATTGCTTCCTATTATGTATTGTCATGATCTAGATCTCATAATTACTTATCTACCACCAACCTGGAATACATGCTATCTATGCCAAAATTGACAACCTTAACTACACTATAACTCCATTAGTATAGAGCATTAAGAGTCTCTCCCCTCTCACTCTGGTTCTGAGCTTCAACTAGAGATTGAATGAGCATTTGCAACATGTCAAAATCTACAATAGCTTGTTCAACAAAAACAAATGAATCATAGTTGCCTCTACAAGGCATCATAGTAATAGAGAACCTCTAGCATGGTGTCAGGAAGAAAGTAGGTCAAGACAAAAACAAGCTTAAATAGACAAAATGTGAGAACCCGTTACACTAAGTGAGATTACTCAAAACATAAAACACAATCAATCACTAATTAATCACATACCCAAAAATATGGGTAAATTAAAACCAATTTCAACATCAACACCCGCTCAGAAACATTTGCATAAGAGCTCAACATCTTTATTGTATCCATACTATGCCGAAAATTTGATACAAATTGATCTATCGTCTTATCCACAACAGATATACATAGGAGAATAATATTCATATATGCCACACAAACAAGCATTAATATGCTAACAAAAGTCCGATTCGTTTGAAACACCATATACACACTTTTTCTCACCCGGACCTGAGAGTACAGGGACGAGTCTAGGACACACTAGACATCTAATCAACTTTCTCAAAGATTCATTAATATAGCTCCTCTTTGCTGCCACATGTTTGTTTTGGTCACTTCCGATTACCTAAAAAAATGTGGCGAACCACACGGGTGAGACCCATATCCCAACAAGAGATATAACCTCCAACAAGGTTTATTGACTACAACATTTTAAAGTAATTAAACAGTTAAGAAGTTTATTCAGATATAACAAATAAGATCAGCAAAACTGATGATTAACAAAATACATAAAGGAGAAGATAATAACTATCATCATTAGCCAGACTATCACCCTTTATCTTGTTGACAATATAAACAATTCAGTAGCATATGCATATCTAGCATCATGAGCAAGTCTAGTAACATAGCATAGCTAACAACATGAGCATGTCTAATTGGTTGAACATATCAACATGATAAGAAGAGCTAACAACATAAGCACAACTATCTAGATAAGCATGATTAGCAGTATATGCATCTCTAGTTACAAAGGCATGGCTAGCATGCTAAACATAACTAACATCATGAGATAGCGAGCATCATGATTATAATCAGCAGTAGCAATATAGTTATCAATATAATCATGGATACTGTATGTAAGCATCTATAATCTTAAGCATATCCACAACATAAGTATATCTACTATCTCTTAATTGCACTAAACATCATCTTTATGTAAAGATAACAAACAAGGGTTATCATCCAATGTGAAACATTGTGTATAACCCTCAATAAATATACTACACGGCCGTATTACATCTTTTATTACGCCCTGGGGAATTTGAATCGTACCATTCAAAGTTCAACTAACCCCTGCGAAGGGCTATTCGGTTCCATACAAGATCTAGGAGTGCCAGTATCCTAAGATCTCTTCCCCTAAGTCAGTATGAGTAAAAAGACAATGACATATCCGTCAAAACTTCCACCACAATGACATATAGTCAAGCTGATAACCACTAGTCTGACCTTGGTACAGGTCACGACACTAGAAACTAGGGTATTCAAACCCAATCACTGAGGTACAACCGCAGTTGTCCTCTAATCACATCATGTTATAATCACCGAGACACGACCACAGCCGTTCACAATCACATCAGATGTATGAGGCATGGCCATAGACAACCTCCACAATCTGCATTGTGGATGACAAGGATATATCCTCAACATGCCATCCCCACATACTCAATAGTATGAGCTCTAAGTTTCCCTTAGGAATATTCGTTTCACCATCCAGCAAGTTCTCACACTGAAGATGGCTCTACGACACATGGCACTACATAATTAGAGTTGCACTTGATTAGTTATGCCAATTGGGTGAATTAAGGTTGCATCAAACAAGTGGACATACAAACCCTAATTCACTTCTAGCAAGCATATAAATATCACAACTTTGAAAAGATATAAAATGTGTGAAACATAATTTCTCATCTCATCATCACATGGTACTATTCACTTGCCATTCATGAGACCACACTAGTCATCATACTATCACAAGATATAAATCATTTTCATAATATCACAGGGTATGAACCCTTATCAACATAAGAGGATTACACCTCATTCAGGTCTCAACCATGCCCAAAGGTCATTAAGACCATCATACTATCACATGATATAAAATCCTTTTCACAATATCATAGGGTATCAACCCTTATCAACACAAGATGATTACATCTCATTTAGGGCTCAACCATGCCCAAAGATCATTAAGACCATCATATTATTCCCTGCAAGATCATCATGATCTTTGCATGCCTTATAAAAAAGCTCAACAACATCACTTACATACAATATACAAGATCAACACAATATCGCATTAATGATCTTGGAGATATTCATAAACAATCATAGCAGGGTTATATTAACATTAAGAACATTCCTTTACTACATCAACATGAAAGGAATCTAGATATTATTAACTCTCATCATATTCATAATGCACATGTTTAGCATAAGAAAGTATCAACCATGTGGCTATGATCACCACCAATCAATATATCATGGTTATGATCATATTAAGGAGGTTATTCCACCATCATTCCATCATATAAGTATGTTAAACATGAATACTCATCTTTAACTATTTGCATTAGAATTAGGTTCACGAGATAAATTATATTAATGTTACTATTCAACACTCATACCCAAACCCTAACTCATGGCATCCCCAGTGGATCAAGGATGCATAAGGTGAAGCATCACCATCACATTCCATACCATTCTAAAGTATGAACCAACACATAAATCAAGGTGTAACCATCGGGTTATAGCATACTAGGGTTTCAACAACAGTAACAAAGTACTCCATGATTGTATTAGTCATTCAAGGACTATTCATACCCAATTTCCATCATTTAGTTATATTAAAGCTAGGTATAACAAATATAACTCATTAGGGTTACATATCCACATAATATGGTTATCATCCCTTCTATTCATATGAGTGAATAGGTAAGAATACCTTGTTAAGGGTAAATCTCCATTTGTTTTATCATCATTAAACCCATATCACCATACCATAATGTCACCCAGAACCATTTGATGTTTAAAAGGTAAGGCCATTGGTTGTTTATATAAGTAAACACCTTGGATAAACCACCTATGAAGTCCTTGATTTGTGCTCTAGAAAGAGTAACCATCTAACCCTAGACATCCCTTTATTTAAAACACAAAAAGTTCCATTGAGAGTAGGGTAAAACCCACAATCTACTGTTCAGTTAAAATAAGCCATCCATTGTCAACAAGTAAGCTCCTTATGTTGATCATATAAAGGGAACCATCTAAATCCCATTATTAGGACCAACATATTACATTAGTCATAATTACACCTTATTGGAGGAATAAATATTATATCTTGACTATTGGGTCAAGTTCATATGTTAAAACCATCAATTACAATATAGGTCCGACCATTACATCAAGTGACCCAAGAAACCATTGGTCTAAGGCTTAATTGACGCTACAAATACAATGATTAACTTAACATAGTTTGTAGAGACCTGATACACCATCATTAGTGATCATTAAATCACCATAGGTTGTTAGATCAACACTATATTCATTAATCAACATCAAATATTAAGATGATGTCATCATTGATTGATAACATCAGTAGGGTACTTAATGGTTGATCATTATACTTCTAATTGATCCAAAACTGACATAAGGAGGTGACCATAGGTTGTCACCATCATATGATACCTTTGATCAAGACCATCAGTTGTCATGAAGACAACACCATAGGGTTGTTGCAATGGTGCCATCATCGGGTCATGGGTTTATAGAAGAAATCAACTTAAAACCCTAAAATTGACCTTTGGTTGATAGGTTCTTAGCACCATAGGTTGTCAAAACAACCTGATACAAGTCATATTATACCTTAGGAATAATGTACACATGATCACATGTTCATATAGAACTGAAATCAGAATAGGGAACATTATAAAAATTGAAATCCAAGTCAAGCATAGCTTTTTAGTGCATAAATCATCATTTTCAGGCAAGAACATAATCTAGAAGGCTTATGATAAGCAATAAACGTGGAACAAGTTATAAAACTTGCCTCTAATGAGAAGATGAAACCCCACACAGAATAAAACTCGAGCAGGTAGGGTAGAAAATCCAAAGCTATGAATTCGTCCATCTAGCACCTTTCTTCATCAAATGAGCAAACCCTAAGCATAAGGAGCAAGAAAGGTAGGGTTTTAGAGCTTTAGAGCGATTTTTACCATGGGAAAGCAATGTTATGACCTGGAGAAAGCTAGGAGGAAGGATAAAAAAGAAATAAATGGAGTAAAGAAGGAAATTCTTACTCTTTTAGGTCAAGATCACTAGAAGGAAGCTTTTTCAACCCTAAAATGAAGTCAATTGCAACCCTAGATCCTTTTTCCAAGAAGGTCCCCACTTTCTTCTTCCTTGGACAGAAAAATTAATAGCAGCACAGAAGGAGAATGAGGTTGGGAGAATGAGGGAAGTGTTGGAGAGAAAAATGGCTCGTTTTGGTGCTTGGGGATAAGTATATGAACTTTAAGACAAAGCAAAAAGAAAAAGTTGAAGTTCTAGTATCTATCCAAGTATCCATGGCCTTAATTTATTAAGAATATACAAACACAAACACAAGAAGATCCCCCAACATGTGTATAGAACTTCTTATATTTCCTTTATTGAATTTCCCAGCCAATCGAATAATTCATTAGTTGATAGCTACTAAAGGTAGCTCATTCGTGAAGGGGAAAACCCTAAAAAACCCTAGGAGAAAACACCTTCAAACCAAGGTTTAAATAGGCGCCCCATGGATCAACAAGCTCAAGAATGATGATAGAATATCCAAGGAACATAATTCAAGTGATAAATTGCAAAGAAAATCTCTCAATTGGGTAAATTGCAAAAAAGTCCAAAATGTGCATAAAATTGCATAACTTGCTCAAACAGTGTCCAAATTGGACCAAATTTGAAAATTAAGCTTGTATTATGATTTAAAAGCATATAAAATGGTTAGATTAGGGTTATAAGCATTCAAGTATGATAATTAAGCTTATTCAACTCATTAAGAAAGTTTGGGGGCCTTATACAAAATCTTCTTTAGACTAGGCATCCACAATCCATAATGTCTCGAGCATAGGGAACTAGTGAACATGTTCATGTATTTTCAATTACTGAGAACTCAATCCACGAGTCAAATGAAAATGAAATTTTTTTAGAGAAGTAATTTATATATAACTTAGATATACTAGTGTGTTTATTTGATTTGCATACACCATATTACTTCACATATATGCTAGAGTATACACAATGTTACTAATATATAACCAATAAGCTGATAGTCTTACTATTAATTATTGTTATTTGTTATTTCAAGAAATCAGTTAATAAATATGTACTAGATGGATCATTAGATTACAACCACAACATTCTATGCATAAAGAAGCTATAATGATAACCTAACTCAATTTATCTATTAAAATATCTTGAGAATGTATGTATATGTAATATATATATATATATATATATATATATATATATATATATATATATATATATATATATATAGTCATACTAGAATACACTCGAGTGTACAGATTATGCCGTACACCTCAATGGTGTTTTCCTATATAGACCTTGTATTTCGAAAATACAATCCATTGATCTTCATGGTTACAATAATAATAGGCCACATACAAAATTTGAGCTCAATTGGACGAGTGTAAGTCACTCATCCAAGGGAAAAAAAATCAACACACAAAATTAATTTGAAATGCATGATTCTTTCCTCCTTTAGATGCATGACCTATAAGTATCAAAACGAGCTAAAATTTATTATATAGTATGTTCTTAAGATATTTAAGAAGAACAATAGTTTAGAATTTTCAAAAAGTTACTGCATCTTTAAAAATGACTGAGGTGTACGGTGCCCCCGGTACACTCGAGTGTATACTAGCCTAACTCGCGCGCTCTCTCTCTCTCTCTATATATCTATATTTATATATAGGAAGAGAGTAGAGTCCTCAAAATTTGGAAATTTTAGATCTAATTCAATAATATGATGTGAAAATCAAAGTAGAATAATTAAGTGAATATGGTGACCTTAGTTTATGAATATAAACCCTGAACTTAGATGTAGTCTTCAATTTTAGGTGAATAACAAATGAATGAGCAAATGTATAATTAAGATACTTCAATTGAGTTACCATGGCATCACCAGACCCAATTTTGTAATCAAGAAGATAATAGATCTTATGGACTCATTGGAAGGCCAAGGTTTTGAGCCACAGGCCCTGGAATCCAATACAAGTCCAATTGGATTCATGAGGGTTTACATATGGGTCCTTGGGATAAAAAATTGAGAATTAGGTATCTTGAGCTCCCAATAAATACTCATGGTAATTTTGGTCAATGAATGATTGATACATTAGTATGGAGAAATTCTATAGAATGTTAAGTTATCTTTTGGCCTAGAGAATTATTTAAGTAATTATCTAGTAATTTCTTGAATGACAAGTATGGAGTAACTAAAAAACTATTATAGATCAATTATATTTCCTAAAAGTGGATAAGAGCAGTATGAAGATAATAAAAAATATTGGTATTAAATGGACCTATAACCTAGCTTAGTTAATTATTTACTTGATCACTAGTTTTATCAAAATGGAAAAAGAACTAGACTCTAGTCGAACTCTAACTCTGGGCAATACACAGGCAAATAGGGTTATCTCCCTGACCTGAGAGACTTGGAAGATGCATGCTCTCACCTCTCAATTTTTCTCTACCTCTAACTGTCACTCCAATCCCCAGAACCTTACGGGAACCATACCACAACTTTGGCAGGTTGCTAGCTACACAACAAACCCCAATCTTCACATTATCATGAGGAATCAAAGAGATTCCCAAACCCCATGAATACAATATTGAGGGTTGGTCATTGTCACTCTATTCTCTTATAGCTTGACTATATAAGGCCCCGGGGATCACCACTAAAGGTAGAAGAGCCATCGAGACCCATAAATTGTGGATAAGGGAGTCACCAATCCTCTCCTTTACTCTATATGCTTTTCCTAATTAAATCATACAATCACCAAAGATCAAGGCTGCCTCACCCAAATTGGTACTACCAATACCATATGGGAGACCATAGGGATATCTAATAATACCTGTTGGGCATGACTTGGCCTGGAGCTCCCAGTCAACAAGTAGCACTGTCAATCACCTATTTTTGGTTTGTCGACACACTGCCTAGAGAAATTCTAGGATTATCTGATGAAGGCAAGAAATTTGGTAGGACAAGGCAACAGACGTTGGGTGTGTGGACTACTATAGTATCAAGGTAACCTACACAAATTTAGATTATCCAATAATGCCATGTTTCCATCTATTTGTATAAGTGTTTTAACTCCTATACTATGGTAGACCCCCTGGGATCTCATCTACCTTCAGAATAAAAAACCTAATGATTTTGAACCCCTGAATCCACTTGGGTATACACCTCATCATTCTCCCCTAATTTTTCCACCTACTGCTCTTGATGAGCTTTGGTGGTGACTCTTTGCACCTCTTGTGATGTAGGAGGGTTTTCTAGGTCATAAGGAACCCATATAAGCCAATCATTGCCTTAGTTATGAGTATCGGGCACCACATGCCCAAGTCAACTTTCAAGTTGACCTCGCCAGGGTTGGCAACAATAAAAGATGAGCTAGCAGAAGGGATGAACAATCCCTGGGCTGATGTTACCAATATGGTGTTAAGCATGTGACATTTTTAGCTCACAACACCGGGGGTAGTGAGTCATTTAGCCTCTCTCTAAAGCCTAGCCCACATGGAGCTCTCAGCTAATGTGTCACCCACTAATTGGCTAGGCCTGATCTCACATGGCTAGTATAGATAATGTTATAATGCTAACTTGGTGATTGGTACAACTATGACAATCTTGTTTTATTACTAAACAAATCCTCCAAACCTCTACGTAGTTCACATGGACCACTGAGAATTCCTCATGCTTTTCAAAGGGAAGGATGTTGTCCCTTTGATGTCTTGTCTCTCCCTTTTATGGGTAAGAGTTGCTTAGGCTCTCATGTTACCACAATAGTGAGACAAAAATGCTTATCAACATTAGTTGCATCTTTTAAAAGCCTTTACTATCCCTCTATTAATAGGAGTATGGGGTTAGGGTTTTCATATCAATTGGGATTTGAAGAGAAGAATTTTCCATGAATTTCTGGCTGATGTGAATCATGAGTCAGTCTACTCAACACTTGAGTCAGTCGAATCACACCCTAGTCGGTCAACTAGTACATCTAGTCAGCCAATTGAAATGTTTTCCTATTCACAAACTGGCTTTCAATGCAATAATCAATGCACAACATGACATCAACATCAATCCTTGATATAGTCTTATTGATTGTCCAGTCGGTCGACTAGACTTTTCAGTCAATCGACTTAACACTTGAGTTGGTCAATTCAACACTTTAGCCGATCGACTCACATTCCTAGACAACCAATTTTCAGCCAATGTTGGTTAAATTGATTACCTAAACACTTTAGTAATCAAGTCAAACCTTATTCATGAGTAAACTCCTATTCCAAGTGCATCCTATGCATTTGACCTATATGTCCCAAGCTGCGTTGGGAGTGAACATACATAACTAATTTATGACATCACAAGAAATGAGAGGTATGTAGCAACACATCATTGCAACCAGATAATTGGAAAGTTGGAGAACAACTTCAACCTAGATATGTGATCATTTTTATTGCCATTATATAATTCTTTTGTCTTAGATATGTGGATTGGACTCGAGGCATGGAAACATCATACTCTTAATCATTCAATCCATGTTAGCAGAGCAGATTGTAAAGATGCATATGATCTCAATATCATATATTGAATCGCATGAGTATGGCCATACATTTTCTCAGTATCACTTATCAAGTGGCTAGGATATCAACTCTAGTTGGAGGGGAAATCCTATCTACATCACTCACAGTTAATCCTCATGTGTTACAATGTACCCAAGCATCACCTTTATGGAAACCCTTATTTAAGGTCATGTTGGATGATGTTAAAATACATTGAACAAATTGTGATGAGTGTAGTGACTTTAGGTCTAGGAATCAGAATCACCACTTTCACATTGAGACGTGATTATGACTATTATCCATGTATCACTTCTCAGACCAGGTCTGTCTAGTAAAGTGTTCTCTAACAAGTACCTATATGTTTGGTTTGATATCACATCTCATGACTAATGAGATTATCTCATCAAACAATACACGCTCTAGTCTTATGTATTACTGTTGTTTATTATCATCCATAATAATATCTGACTAGGGACATAATCAAGAATGAAAATACTCTTATCATACTTATAATCTCATTGTTCATGTATTCAACCTAAAGACATATGTCATTGAGTAGTATCATTCTTTAGACATCTATCATGTTATATCATCATCTCATATTTGAACAAACATATAGATGGAATTGCCTTTATTATTAAACAAATCATTTACAAGATATGCCATTACAATCCTTGTATGACTTGCTCTCGGTGCATACATACCAACATCAAAAATTATTTTTACATATTTTACTGTTACTCCTACAATGATTATGAAATTTACAAGATTACTAATTTATTGATTTTTCAATACAAAGAAATCCAACTAACGAATCCCTGATATACCCTAACATCAAATCTTGTATCTTAAGGTGTGACAAGAGCACAAATGTAAAATTGGCACGGAAAGAAGACATGTGATCCAGAAAAAAAGAAGGGTGTAAATACTATATCATCCATGTGGCTAAAATAAAGAATTGGATGACGACATGTACATAATGGAGATTCACAATGAATGGATATCCTTTCTCTCTCACACGCCATGGTTGCAAGCAAGAAGCTTCCCAACCATGAATAGAGTTGGGGAAACAAGGAACTAAGGAAGGGATGCCAATTAATACTACCAAAAATGAAGTAGGTACCTCATGAATATTACATCAAGTTCAATTGTACGCAGGCTAAGGGTGATTTTGACGGTGAGGAGATTGGTAAGGGAAAAAATTGTCTTGGCAGAGGAGGAAGATCAAAGATCAAACAAACATGATGTGAGAGGATGCTGACACTAGGGAAGAGGAGGTCGGGGGACGGATGAGTATATATAGATTTAAGGGTTAGGGCTTCCATAGGTAGTTGGTTCAAGAAGCATTGAGGGAGAATTGAGAAAAACTCGAATATGGGAAACTAGGTCTCAAGTAAATCATAATTTAGTGTGGTATTAAATAAGGAACTATTGGAGAAGAATTGTGTTATTACATAGATCATAGAGAGAGACATCCTTCTTGAAAATTTATTCTCATGTGACTACCTAAACTAACTAAGAAGTCAAGGGAGGAAGATGACCTATGACCATCTGGTTTAGTGCGCACGACCCATGGACAAATTGTGGTTGTCCGCCTGACAAACCCACACTGAGAAGAAATAGGGAAAAGAAAAGAAAAGAAAAAGGGGTGTGGTAGTTGTATATCATGAACCTATTCACACCGGATTTAGAATAAAGTGACATGCATTAATTACTCTTTTTCTTTTTTGTAGTAGCAATCAACACCTGAATTAGATGAAAATTGGCAAGTAGACCACTTGAGCCACAAGAAACCTGATATGAAGTCAATTTTATCTTTTGACAACTTTTAATATGCAAAACTCATGACTTGAAGAAAAGGTAACTTTATTGTATTACATTTTCCTTCAATACTTTTTCTCCTAAATTCGAGTTTTGACTCTCTTTCTCTCCCATCTAGTCACAAGAAAATTCTAGAGTCTAGTTTTAACTTAAATATATTAAAATTGCATTTTCGAACCCTAGTTGGGATATTACTTCAATACTTGTATTAAAGCCTCAAATACATTACTTATTGATCAAAACTCCATGATATTTCATTCTTAACCCCGATTACTATCTAATTTTGGGGAGATAAGTTTCAAACTAGAACATCATTCAACAACGGGTAGGTTAAGTTTTTGCTTAGGATTGAGTATGTTACAACACTGCACCCCTTGAAGAGAATTCCATCCCAAAATCCAAATGACACAAACTAAGAGTTTGTATACCATCATTATATTTGTTAAGGTTACCTACATTGCGAGCATAGTTTCGTTGTTTAGATTGGTGCACATTTTACCTAAGGATGTCAAAAATGTTCACCTAACACCCATGATGGTCCACTTATCCAAGTCTACTTAGGTACCCCAATTAGGATGTAGTTATACTCACATACCATTAATTTGAGAAATAATTTCAGTGTTAAATAATGTGTTCAAAACAATTTATCCTTAATAGATTTCAAATCTTAAAGACTAAGGGTTTCACTCACCTATTTAAAGGATTATTCTAAAAAACTAATTGTTCCATAAGGACAACATGAGATAAGACAACTATGTCTCAAACTAATTACCAGTCATAGTTCTATTCTAGGTTAATGGTAACATGTTGACCTAACAGAAGAAAGTTTCTATCTTAAAGGGTTTTTAATTATCTAAAACTTCACATGGTGGTGAGTTGTTTTTTAAAAACATAAAAAAAGTCCAAAGATTTTCTTTTGTATACACAATATAAAGTAAGTTGTCATTGAAATATCCGTAATGAAAAACTAAAAATTAGCACCAAAATCAACGTGAAGCAAAGTCACCAACCATAGTCTCTCAACTAACTATTTTACTAGTCAGATGCAAAGAGATGTCTGAAACCTCCTAATGTCTAAAAGTCTCAAAACTCACACTTATAATATTCAACTTAGAGAAAAACAAAAGGGTTTCCTTTAAAAGGGATACCTATTTTCCTCAAATAATCTTTAAGACTTAGTTATAATAGGTAATTCCCTATCCTAATCTTACTTGATAGAACAAATACTACTAACCTTCAACATTCTAAGGCAAACAGTCATAAGCTTGATCTGAACAAAGGTAGAGACATAGAGAATAGGTTGAGGTGCAAACTACCTTCATGTGTTGCATGAAAATCCTCGACACCCACAGTGTCAAGTGCAAATACACGAGCTATGTCTCTCTCAACATGAGGTCCCCTTCGATAGCTATAGTTTTTTCCTTGAGGGTGGTGTAATGGTTGGGCTAGTAGTTGGTTTTGCTGAAGCTTGGGGCATTCTGGTCGAATACACCCGAGTTGACCACATAGGTGGAGGTGGGATTCCAGATGCCACTTTGGGTTGTAGACCTTCCTGGAGGATGGTATCGATGGTAGTAGTTGCACCAAGAAGGTCTCTGCTCCTCACTACACTTGATGATTTTCTCACTACGTGTTGGGGCTTGAAAACCAGGGTAGGACTCAACGGTTAGGGCTTTATCAACCATTTGTTGGAAGGTGATAGGAAGTAGTGGAACAAGAGCATGACTCACATTGTAGTTTATTCCTTTAAAGAATAGAGTAGACCTATGATCTTGACTCAACCCAATAGCATAATGCTCAAGTAGGAGGAATATTAGCTCATAAGAAGGGATAGAGAGAGAACTTTACTTCAAGTTGTATAACTTTGATTATTTCTTCCTAAGAGAGGCGGTGCAGACATACTTCTCATGAGAGAATGCTAAGAATTGTTCCCCAAGTCAAACAGTAGGTATCATGAGATTGAGCTATCCCATTCCTCCAGACTCGTATTGGCCTATCCAGCACATAAGAGGCAAGTTGTACCTCCTAATGAGGACGGTGTGTCATACCCTCAAAAGTATTCTCTAAGGATAGAACCCAGGCATCTTCCTTATCAACTATCTCTATCTCACCCTAGCCCTTGAAGTAGGGCGGTTTCATCTTCACGAAGTCAGTAAATGAGAAATCCTTTAGTTTGTTAGAAACTGGAGGGTTGTTCAACTTTATCACCATGTGGTGAGAAGCTATCAGAACAAGGCTAAATCATGTTTAGGAGAGATTCCAATAGGAGTGGTAGACGTGGGTTCCACAACACCATGATCTACAGGTGAAACCTAAGAACTTGGGTTGTTCAATGGAGGTGGGTTCACTGGTGGCATGCTGAAATGAAGGTTTCTCATTGTGTTATGCCCATCAGAAAGACTAGACTCAGAGGTAGCACTGATATTCTTAAGCACGTTGGTTCTCCTAAAACATATGTTTAACTTATAAGGGAAACTTACCAAGGAACATTTCTGAGATATTCTGTGTACCGATTATAGATATGCTCTAGTACCATCTTGTGAGGAGTGGGACCAAAGAGGTGATCCAATCCTTAGTTAATATAAGAAAATAAATCATACAATCTCATACATTCACAATCACATAGTAAAAGTACTCAACTAAAATGGGTGCATAATATTTTCTCAAACAGATTGGTAAAGCACATAGTATTATAGAATAAGAAAGGTAATTCTAACTATTAATTGTTTTTGTCTAAGTTCGACAATAAGGCAACAAGGGGCATCTAACAAGGTAAGAAATCTAATATAACAAGATCAACTTGCAATGGGAAACCTATCCATATTAGAATTCCTCCTGAAGCTAGTTTTAAGCAACAACTCCTATTTTTCAATTCTCAGATAGTTAATCTATAGGTGGATTGAAAACAACACCTTGAAGAGTAATACAAACAAAGGAAAGGACATCAACATAAAATTGAGTATGCACCAACTAAAAACAACTAGGAATTATCTAAGGCAAGGGGAGATCAACTAAAGAGATGTCAATAAAGGGATATTTGAAGGAGAAAGCTTTTGAAACATTTATCACATGAAATAGATGATGCTTTTATTGATAAACATATGAATATTCTAAAGGATTCTTTCCATATAATTCCATATTATTAATATCACAAATAATAATAGTTGCATGGTGAATATAATTTAGACTAGTATATACTAACAAGCAGGTTAGGAACCCATATATTCCATATCAAGGGGTAGGAGGAATAAAACCTCAGTGCCAAACAAATATAGTATTTTGTAGGAGGAATAAGACCTCAGTACATGGCATGGGAAAAAAACCCAATGCCTTAAAATATAGGTGGTAGGGGAATAAAACCCAATGTTGGGTAGGGGAATCAAACCCAGTGCCTACAAACATTAGAAGTGGTAAGGAAATAAAACACATTGCCTATATGTTGTCACTACTTTTATTTATGGCTATTCAATCACACATGCAAATAAGGCAGACAAGATAAAGTATAGTCCTTTCCATACAAGAAATGATAATATGAAGTCATCATCCATTAGACTTAGAGGACCCAAATAAATACCAAGATTAGGCCAAAATTTGTTAATGTTATACTCACATATCATTCGTAACAAATCAGGAAGATATTCACAGAGAAGAGTACTTCCATAAGATGATAAGAAAGTTTATAATTCAACTAATGCCTCATTTGGGGAAAGGATATTTAGTCATAATAATGCCCAATTTAAATAGAGTGGATGCACATACATTGACTTGGGTGTTTGGATTGGATACTAAATGCTACCCTCTCAAGCCTAGAGTTCCCTCAAACCTACACATAAAATATTTACACATATCAGGGTTCAATTATGTCTCATTTCATGTAAACTTATAAATCTAACCATGGATAAACCCTAAATTAATTCATAATATTAGTCTATTAAGAGGGTCATATGTTATTGATTCATGGGCTAATTCATTGTTAACTTCTAAATTCATTATTTTCTTCATAAAAAATTCCTCAAAATTTGATAAGAGAATAAGAGAGATTGAAACCCTAAAATTCACATCTTTAAAATGTTAGAGCCATCTAATGAAAACCAAACCATTAAAAAGAAAAGTCTCACAATTTCAGAACATATTTTTACATATTTTTTAGACTTCTATGATTAGTTATGAAATTTACAAAATTACTTATTTATTAAACTATAAAATAATTAGAAATTCAATTGTCAAGTTCCTGATATACCCTCACATAAAATATTTTATCTTAGGGCATTATAGGAGCATAAATGTAAAATCGATGGGGAAAGAAGACATGCGAGTGAGAAAATAAAATTAAGGGAAAAAATAATATATCATCCATGTGACTAAAATAAAGAAAAGGATGAGGACATGGGCATAACAAAGATTAGCCATGAATAGATATCCTTTCCCTCTCATGCGCCATGTTCATGAGCAAGAAACTTGCCATCCATGAGAAAATTGAGGAAATGAGGAATAGAGGAAGGGTGGCCAATTAATACTGCCAAAAATGAAGGTAAGTACCTCATGAAGTTGACCCCAAGTTCGATTGGATGGAGTCAAAGGGTGGTGTTGATGATAAGGAGATTTGTAGGGGAAAAGTAAGTGACTTGGTGGTGGCAGAAGATGAACTCAGATGAAATTGATGTGAGAGGATGATTGCACTAGGGTCGATGGAGGTCAGGGTATGGTCGAGTATATATAGCTTTAAGGGTTAGGGGTTCCAATGGGTGGTTGGTTCAAGAAGAAAGGGAGGATTGGGATAAACCCTAAACAAGGGAAACTAGATGTTAAGAAAATCATCTTTCAATGTGAAATAAATAATGAAACTAATGGAGAAAGATTCATCCTATTTCATGGATCAGAGAGAGAGAGAATTCTGTCGCGGAAATGTTTGCTCTGATGATAGCATGAACTAGTGGGGAAGTTTCAGGAGGAAGATAACCCCCTGGATGCCTGATCCAGTAGGAATGGCCCAGGGACAAACCACAACCATCCACTTGATGAACTTGTTTGGGGGAAATGAATGAGAAGAAAAAAGGTGTGACATCACTATATCAAAAACCATATAGACATTGGATTTGGAATAAAGTGAAATGCATTTATTGCTCTTTTTCATTTCTAATCAAATTTGAGTAGCAATTAATGCCCAAATAAGATGAAATTTGGCAAGTAGACTAATCAAGACCCAAAGACTTTGAACCATAAGTTAATTTTATCTTTTGACAACTTTTAATATACAAAACTTTGACTTAAGGAAAAGGTACATTTCTAATGCATTATATTTTACTTTACTCCTTGTTCTCCTAAACTCAGTTTTGACTCTATTTCTCTACCACCTAGTCACAAAAAAAATTCTATAGTTCAATTTTAACTTAAATATATTAAAATTAGCATTTTCAACCACTAGTTAAGATATTACTTCAATGACGTGTATTAAATCCTAAAACCAAAATATAATACAACAAGGGGGGTTAAGATTTTACCTAGGCTTTAGTATGTTACAAGGGATTACATACCTTATATGCACCATTATTACATTTATTTAATCTACCTTATTTTCTAGTACATATTTACCCAAGGATTCCTCTCACCATGGTTTTATCATTTACATATTTTGTAGTCACTTTTGAATTATTAAGGACCACATATTATGACTAGGTTGAGGTAAGTACTTTCATGCATTATACCCATACCATCCCATCATATCTGATTTTTCTAAGCTTAGGTCCTATTAGGACACACAAAGCTACCTCCCATCTCAAAATGAGGTTGGTCAACTCACCTTTCTAGGGGAAATTATAGCCTAAAGTTCCTTCTTGGCTTTCAATAGGAGGTTAGGCTCTCTAGCTACAACCTAAACCCATGGGCTGTGGGTTATCCCTCCTTTACAGGACTTTTCCCTGACTTGGGTTGGCCCCCCCAAGTCTGAACACCATCCCTAAAAGTGAGTTGAGGGTCTTATATTTTTCATAATGTGACTCGTGATTTCCTACATTTCATATATCTATATACAAATTCCTTTATATCAAGCATGCACTACTACCTATACCCTATGTACTTGCATGTATGGGAAGCTGCTTGCATCTAATATATGGTATCAATATGAATTATCCAAACTAATTTAGATTTCCTCTTTCCTTCATTTGCATTTAAGGACCGGGTATGGTATTATTTTCCTTCACTCTTTGTATGTATATACCTAAAACTAGGTTTTTTTATTATAGTTTTAGATTAACAACTTCATCCTAGAGTTTTATTTCTTCTTTAACCCACTTAGGTTCTCATAACGTACTGGGTTATCCCATATCATGTCCTTCGTAGATGGCTCAGGTATCCCACCCATCCCTAGGTCTTCCTAGGGTTTACCCTCACTAGAGGGATACAAGTTTATTTCTCTAATTAATATTATATATACTTTAGTTGGTGAAGGATTCCTTAATCCTACTTCTTCTTGAAAACATAATTCTAGGATAAAGAGAGTAAATAGATGAGAAGATGATGAAAATTGAGATGGGAAGACTTAGAGGTATTTTACTTTGGGCAAAACATCAAGTCTTTGTCCAGGTGGGATTGACACAGGATTCCTTGTTTACCAACTAGTGGTGTGGAGGAAAGTTTTTCCAACTCCCAAGTAGTGATCCTTTCTAGATACCATTGTATTTGGTAAATGCCCTAATAATTCCATTATGGATCTATCGAATAACATTGTATTGGGTTGGTGACGGAGTCGTCCCTACCCTTCGGGCAAACCTGACAATCCCAGAGGATATTAGGGACATGACAGTTTCATGCCTAGTTTCTGAATCAGGTGAGTGGGACATGAGTTTCATTAACTACTGGTTCGATGACCAGAATGCATGAGCCATTGCTTTCACGCCGCCCTCGCGGCATGCCTTCGGTGATGATCGACGCTTATGGCTTCCTTCCACTGAAGAAGCTTTCTCCTCCAACTCAGCATATAAAATTATTATGAACTTCACTGACTCTGCCAGCACCGATTGTTATGACGCTATTTGGAGCTTGAAGACCCAACATCGCATCAAGAAAACCTTATGGTTAATCCACCATGAAAGGCTCCTCACTAACATCCTGAGGGTCAGGCGCCACCTCACACTCGACCCATCGTGTGAGAGGTGCCAAGGCCCTCTTGAGAATACGCTCCATGCTATTAGGGATTGCCCGTAGGAGAAGGCAGTGTGGACCCCCTTAGTACCTCCTGAAGCAACAATGTTCTTTTCTCTGGACTCTATCAAGGACTGGATTTCATATAGCTTGAAGACGCTGAGGAAAATCCCCAATTGGGACGTTTGTTTCACTATAACCTGCTGGTGGCTCTGGAAAACCAGGAATCTTCATATCTTCGAGAAAAGGTCTCTTCCTCCTCAGGTGGTCATCACTTATTGCAGAGCAGAGACGATCGCGTCTTCCCAAGCTTTCTCATCTCCACTGTCACACTCCTCTGAGCTGTCCCCGACTTCTACAAACCTTCTCACTTCTCCATGGTCCTTCATCATCCATGTTGATACAACAATCAACAAATTAGCAGGAGTGTGCGCTACCGGTATGATTGTCAGGGACAAGCAGGGTGTATGGCTTCATGCTCAAGCTCAAAGGTCTACTGGTACAGACCCTATGCGAGGTGAACTGATGGCCATCAGAGCAGCTCTCCTGTACATGAAACAAGCAAGCATTAGCTCCGGTATTTTGATCACTGATTCTCGAAATGCGTCGAATTGGATTGAAGGCCTTGAGGTACCACCGCCTAGATATGCCCTCCTGTCCAAGGCCATCAAGCTACTTTGTTTTGAACTTCCCCTCTTCAAAGTGGTGTTCCAGAGATGAAGCCAAAATAAGCTCACAGATTGGCTGGCAAAGCAATGCTTAAAGCAACCGGAAGCCTCTTGTACATGGGCAACCTACCCGACTTCTCTTCTTGCTCTTTATCAGGACGATATGCAGTCTCTCTTTAAGAATTTCAGTTCTCCTCCACACTCCATGTAATGTTTTGTTACTAGTCTACTAGTTTTACAAAAAAAAATCATTAATTTTATAAGTTATTCGATAAGTCTATGATTTGATACCAATTATATTACCCACTCCCCTAGTTACCCACTATTGAAGGAAGACCATAGGAGCAGGGATAATAACCTCATTTTTCAAGGATCCAGACTTAATAAATAATAAATAATAACATATAATTTCGTTCATGGACATATTTGATACATAAGGTTGATAATTTCTCCTCAAAGGAGTTTACATAATATCCAACATGAAGATGATACATGAGAGGAAACATTATTACTACATGGAAGAAGATATCATAAATTACTAAATATCTAATCCTGCTTGTAATGTTAGATTTATAATCTTCAATGTATTCATTTGAATCTTTATATTTTCAATCTATAATGTATTCAGCTACCTAAAGTGCCAATAAACAAAATGTGGATCAATATATTGCCACAGTGTATATGTGTGTGCATACCAATGTGTACATGTATGATAAAAACATACATTATTCAACAATAAAATAATTGCACATATGGTTTTTTGTATTCATTAGGATAATCTAACCCATTTTTGTCATGATACCTTGGGTGTAATCACTTTTGTTCCCATTATTGGACTTATGTCAACTACCTCTTATTTGGTCTAACCCCGAATTCAAAATATCTTATTTTTATTTATATGATACACGTAGACATTATCTATTAAATAGGAATTCAATATACATCTAAGTACTTTGTTCATCAATCATTGATGATCCTCAAAATTTGTTATATGTAGGTATTCATAAATAACCACGTACCTTTAGTGAAGAACCATGTTATACTTCAAGTACTACAAGCATATGCTGCAATACAACAAAGCATATGTAGATCCAAGCAATGAACATAATCTGAAATTACATATAACCCTAAAGTGTCACCATGTATCCATATGATAGAAATCAAGCTTGAGTCTAGGGTTTAGGTCTAGGGTTGATATCTGTGTTAAGTATCAAAACCCTAATTCATATGTATATGGATCTAAATACTTAGAAACCCCAATTGAACATCATTATCATCCTAATACATGGATCTCACTATTATTGAAAAATATAAGTTTATATGTCAAGGTAAATGCAATTGATGTATTACACATTCTTTTAATCTGAACTAGAATTTACATATATTCATCATCCTATATTTATTTATTACCTATAATTCTTGAACTAAGATCAGAATTAGGCATTGAAACCATCTTTATTTAGATTCTATGTATTTTAAGAGAAATTTTGACATATACTATCATTAGTGCTAGGAGGACGTTCTCAATTTCCATTCATGGTGCTACACTGGTGCATTTATGCCAATGGCATTACACACTACTCAATTGAGATTTGGATAGATGCAACTTTGTGAATAGACACAAAGAGTGGGATCACTTTCAAAATTTATAAGGACCTACACAAACAACCTACTTCTACTAAAATGCTAACCCACAAGTGCACGGGGTTATGTCGTAGTATAGGTAAGGTGGTAAGTATAGGGTCGATCCACAGGGAGAAAAGGGGGCACTAGAGCTAGATTAGTTTTTAGGCTAGGTTCCTACTGCAGAGTCTAAGGTAAAGGGTTTGAAGGTTGTTTTGATTGTTAAACTAAGGATGATCAGGCAAGCAAGTAAAGGAAGACAAGCAATAACAAAACCTAAATTAACCCTAGACAGTTAATTCTACTAAGCAAGAAAAGACAAGGCAAGGAAAGAAAACAACAATCTACACTAAGGCAAGAAAGATGAAGTCTACACTACTCTAAGCTAGCAAATAGGGCAAAAGAGCAAGTAAAAACCTAAACTAGCAATAACAAAGCAAGAACAAGGCAAAAAGCTAACTAAGCAAGTATTGAGCTAACTAAGCTTACACTAGCTAAGCAAGACAACAATTAGGGTTTTAAAGCAATTAAGGGGAATCTGAGCTATTTAGGGGATGCACTTATCAATTAGGTTGGGGGGGACTGACATATGAACATAATGATTTCATTTAGAGAATCAAACCAAACAACAAGCTAGAGTCTAATGAATTATCCTAAACTACTAACTGCCTATGGATATGCTAGGTTGTGTATAGGGGAGCTAGTCCCTAATACACCCTACTACCCTTGTGAGGCTCAATTGGGTTAGGGTTTAGGTGTAATTCTATTAGAGTCTAAACAAGTCTAGGTTTCTAGGTTAGATGGTTTTAGGATGATTAGGGACATGAGGTTAGTAATGGGAGTGCAAGTGAGGTTTCAGGCCTCCCATCACCCACATTCTAACCTTGAGAAAGCTCCATGCTAATCATACCAAATTCATCTAAACTAGCTACTCAGATCTCTCAACTAGGGTTATGAGAATTGATTAGAATGTAGGAGGATGTGTAGCTAGCTAGGGATCCAAGAATTGGACCTAGGAGCAAATCCCAAAATTCACACATACGAGTAATTTCTCTAAATTCCTAGGTGATTTCAAGCACAAACCAACAAGCAATTCATGAAGAGTGAGATAGAAATAGAAAAAATCATTATCAAATGAAATTACAATTTTTATGTATCATTCCCCTCCAACATGGTATCAAAGTAGCATTGTTCACCCCAAACATCCCACCCAAGGGGCCTAGCTACTCATAGCAATGCAATATACATAAAGAAAGGAGAAAGCGGTAGAAGAAGCCATGGAGCTTGGTGTAGATGGAGAAATCCTCCACTTCAGCTATTGTAGGAATCCTCTCTCCTCCAAGGTGCACTGACATGGGGTGATGGTGGAATAGGGTCAAAACATTCGGAAACTAGGGTTTTGGTGATGGGAATGGTGAAATGAAGTGGAATGGAGGTGGAAATGGAGTGGAATGGGTGGAATGTGAAAATGGGGAGCTAGGAGGTGGTAGAAAGTATCTAACCTCATGATAGAGCTGCCACCTAGGTATATATAGGTGTGGGGGAAATAATAGGTCAAGTGGGGTAAAGTGGGAAATGCAGTGCAAAAGTAGCTTGGTTTTTGTGAGTAGCACAACCATGGTGGTCACCACGGTCGTGGTGGGAAGGGGTGAGAAAGGTCATGCTGGATGGGAACAACTGTGGTGAGAACTGGGAAAAAATCACAGGGGCTTGGTCAAAAATGTACATGAGGTAGTACAACCATGGTGGCTTGGATCACTTTGCCCGTTCTTAGCTCGACGGCCATTCTGCTTCAGCTGTCATACAGCGTGTAAGGTGGCATAGATGTTCTGGGTCAGTCCACCACAACCATTTTGAGTGGCATGACCATGGTGATTCTTGCTTATCTCAAAGGTGACTATTCATTTTGGATGAGCCAACATGGCCGTTCAGAGGTACCACGACCATGATGGTATCTCTTGCAACACTTTGACTTGATTCTTTGGATTCTCTTAGACATCTTTACTTCAATGGAGCTTTGGCCACTAGGGGTAGGTTGAGGGAGCCTCAAACTTCACTTTAGGCCTCTCCAAGGGTAAAAAACCCTAGGATCATTCCTTCTCTCTCTCTTCCATCAAGCGTGGTCCAAATGCCTGAAAATATGCAAATGATGTCCATAAGTGCATTTTACACAACTATTCATATTAGGGGAAATAACATGTAATATAATAGGTATAGATGTGACTGAAATGCAATATGACACAAGATGAAGCCCTAAAATAGGGTTGAATCACCAAACCAAACATAAAAATATTTTTCCTCAAGTATGCTCCAACTCAATCTCTCTAAAAATTTTTCACATTCAAGAAATGACAAATGCGATGCAATAAGTGAATATTGACTAAATGGCCTCAAGGATGACTAAGTGCATGCATTCCACCTCTATCCTATCCTCTTTCACAAACCAATCATGATTAGAGCACTGAGAATGCAAACTTCAAATATAGAGTATAGAAAACACAATCAATCCACATTGCTAATATATCACTCCGAGTAAACCTTTTCATGGTAGCTAAGGTAAAAAATGACTAATTTTGTTGTTTTACATTCATGCATTCAATCTGATATGTCCATCCACTCTAAATAACCCATGTGGCTATGAAAAAGGGTAAACTGATATAGGTTTGACATTTCCTAGCTCCATGGGCATGCAAAGGGAAGAAAGGGTTGCAGTAAGGATTTGGAGTGCTTTTACACACTCATCATTTCTTTATTTAGATGCTATTAAACATAAGCATCTTTTATTTTCTTTTTGCATTTCTTTTTATTTTTCGTTGCCCTTGGTGTAGATAGGACATATTATGATTAGAGTGAAGTGGGGAGATATAGATGTGGCCACCCCAAATTTTTGGAGGTGGCCACAACTCATATGTGCACTTTGACATCCTTTTATGAGCCAGAGAGGTAAGAAGACGATGGAAACAATGTTGGGTAAAAGAGGGGTTACTAGTGTGGACATCGACATGAGATCTCCTGTATAAACATTACTCTAACAATTTCATCAAGCAGTGGCACACTACATGAATGAGCAATCTTAAAACCACATTTCTATCATGAGATTCTACAACATTCTAAGCGTTTGTAGCTTGCTTCAATCACAATTCAACCAAACATTTCACAAAAACATAAGAGAGGTGGTTCACATTTAAAAAGTCAAGTTTGAGGCCATTTAGTAATAAACCATGATAATTCACTTGTGTTTGTCAAAGGTCATCATTTTCATTCAAATAAGTAGAGATTGGGTCAAAACACACTTTTAGGCAAGAAATTCTAAATTTGGGCCAAATTGGCCAAAACGGTGCCAAGTTGCCTTCAATCACATCTAAGCTTATATTATTGAACATAAAGAAGCAAGCAAGAAAAACCCAGTTGAAACATGCAAAAATTACCAAACATCTACATGATGTGCATTGCATGGCAAAAAGAGCAATTTTTTTTTGAAAATTACATAAAAATTGACCAGAAAGTAAACTACATGACATGAAAGCATGCAGAGTAGGTAAAGTATAATCTAGATAGCAAGAGAAACAAAAAAATAAGAAAAAAATACTAAATGGTAGGTGAAATGCAAAAAATAGTGAAATGGTAAAAGGGCATACCGCCCTACCACCCCAAATTTTTAAATCATGTTGTCCTCAGCATGACACTAAAGTATAGGAGTGATAGGGTAGATGATAACTGTGGTGGGTCCGATGGTGGTCCTCTCTGTGGTGGAGGATGTTGGTAGTAGGAACCCCAATAGTCTAACTATTGACGCAGGTAGTTGTCCTGATATGCTGACATTGCGCCCCACCAATCTTTCCCACACTAGAGGTTCCTCTAGGCCTGGGCATGCTGAAACTGATACATGTGGTTGACTATATAGTGCATCTGCTGATGGTCTAACCACATAGCATCCTGGATATGCTGGTAACCCTCGTGTGCCCTTAAAATGCCCTTCTGGGTTCTCAATATGCTGTCCTGTGTGCTCTGGATGCCCTCCAACTGTGCATGTATAGTGGCCATGTCATATGCATTTGCCGTGGGCTGCTGAGGCTGCTGTGATGCCTCTGCCTCCTGTCTCTTGACTTGACATGCATCTGTTGCCTCTGCTTCTCTCCTCTGCTCTACCTCTCGTGAGGGCTCTCCCAGTCCCTCATCCAGTTGCACCTCTGGTATTCCTTCCCCTCTAGGGTGCTCCTTCTCGTATCTCCTCAATGTCTCCAAGAAGTTAAGAGTGTGTCCATGCTCCTCTAAGAGAGGTAGAGTGTGGTATGGTAGATCCAATGAGACACCTGGATACGGTGACCTAGTATATGATTTTATGATCCACTATTACAATCATAGAAGAATGAACCAAGTAGTGCATGTCTACTGACTTTCCTCCCTTGGCCTTGGTATATGCTGTAACATCATGTCCTAGAGTGACAAAAATAGATGTCACAATCTCTCCCATAATGAATGGATTCTTAATCTTAGAGGGGATTGTCCTTAGATGATCTATCAATAAGGCACCCAAATTTACAAATTTTACTTTTACCAGCCAAACCAAGACAAAAAGATCTTTCTTTGTGCAGCTGCCTTGGTTTTCATACTTACCAAAGATTATGTTTGCAAGCACTTTCTATACATAGTAGAGGAAAGGATTATGGATAAGGCTTGTTTTGGATTTCCCCACTACAAAATTTCTATGTCTGGTGAAATACTTCCATATGGTGATGTAGGTAGTACTCGAGTTGTTATATGTCCTTCCACATCTAAGAGGGCTTCCATCTTATCACTGGGAGCAAACATATTGTTTAACATCTTTGAAGTAACAACCCAACTCTTGCCTCCAATCACCACTGTAATGACATCCTCACCATCATCATAAATCTTCTCTAAAGTGGCGAAGAACTAATGTGTCAGCTCCACATAAGACTCCTGTGGTGTCTCCAAGATTTTGAAAAGGCCCATTGATTCCATTACACCCTTGAAATAGGTGTAGAAACCCATGCTCTCCATTGTCACTTGACACACATAATGGATGGCAACCACCGTGCGTGTTAAGCACTATGGGTGCTTCGTCTTCTTCGTCGGACTACTAGTAACCTCGAGATCTCTCTCAGACTGTTGCTGGGGTGCATCTGGCTATAATGCATCCTACATAACCTCATCCTCATCGTCCAAGAGTAACTATCTCCGTGATCGAGGTTGAGGTTGGGGCTACGACTGTGGTCTCGAAGATGCCAAAGGATGTACTGTTGAAACTGACAGTAGAGCTACTGAGATGGAAGGTTGGGCTACTGAAACTAATGGTCGGGCTAGCGAGGTCTGTGGAGGAGTACTCTGTGGCTACGGAGATGCATCGTCCACAATTGGATCTACCAAAGCATCCAATTCAGCTTCTGTCATAGTTTCGACGGAGCCGGAGGCGGAGGATGGGGTGGTGGACGTCCAAGTTGAAGATGATGAATTCTTGGGCCAACACCCGTAGGAAATGACCTACTTGGTCTTAGACACAAACTTCTTTGCCATTTGTTTGATATTTGACTAATTTTGGTGGAAGATTTTGGGATTTTTAGATTTCTCTGAAGAATGGGGTTGTTGGGGCGGATTGGGGAGAAATGGGGGAATCTGTCGATTGAAATGGATAGAATCTAGAGATTAAGGTAGTGGGAATGATGGATGATTGATTGGATATGGATTGGGGGTGATTTGGTGGTGATTTCGGGGTGGAATTGTGGTTGGGAGGTGCTGCACAACCGCTAGGGCACAAAGGTGGCTGTTTTGTTGGGGAAGAAATGAATGAGCAAGTGAATTATAAATTACAAAATGGTTGTTTTAAGTTCTGGGTCGGGCTACAACATGACCATGGTGGCTTCATGTAACACGACTATGCTGTGTGGAACGACCATGTTGGGTTTGTTCTTTAGTTCTCATTTTTTTTCTCAATTTTGTTGTTGATTGTGAATGTACCACCACGACTGTTCCATGTCACCACGGCTGTGGTAAATACTGTGGCAATTGTTCCACACTTGAACTTCATCAAAATGTCAAATCTTTTATCCAAAATAATTTTCATGGATAACTTGTCAAAATTTCATCTAATTTTCCTCACATCTACCTATTTCCACCTGCACATCTTAAAACTAAACAAAAACTATAAAAGATAAGTGTGTGTGTTTTCTTGGAAAAGTGTAAAAACAAAACTAAAATATAAAAAATGGAAGGTTGGGTGAAAAATTCCCAAACCTAGGTGGGTTTCCTCCCACAAGCGACGAGTTTCATGCCTTCAGCTAGGCTTCTTGGAGATTCTTCAATCATTCATCCATTTGGCATCCTCATGTGCCCATTTTTGAAATAAATGCATCTCTCATTTGCACTCAATCGATTCTCCTCATCCCTTTGATCACAAAAATCATCATCAATTCTTCCATCCTGACCTTCTTCTCTCAAATGACCATTCATACTCTTAAAGTGACCATGTCCAATATCCTCATCTTGGGCTCGCTGGGTTGGGGTCTTGTATATGTTGATCTTGATCTTCATGTCCATGAATGAAACTATCATTGTGCCACTACGAACATGTATGCCAATGTCAGTTGTAGATAAGAACGGTCTTACCAAGATAACATATATCTTCCTATCCTCTGGCTCCATATCAAGAACAATGAAATCCGTCGGGAACACTACCCTTTTCTTTGTCTATCATTACCAAAACATCATCCACTCTTCCTCTTAGGCACTTTTATAGAATGGTCCATCAATTAGAGAGTGCAATGTGCTATCTTCAATTTGCCCAATCCTAGATCCACATAGACATTGTATGACATCAAATTCACACTAGACCCAAAATCAAGCAAGGATCTATCTATGTGATGTCCCCCTATGTAACTAGGTATGAGTGGGGATCCTGGGTCTTTCCTCTTCACAAGAAGTGAGTGTTGGATGATAGAGATCACTTGTTCAGTCAACTTCACCCTCTTTGGTATTCTCCCCGTTGACCTTCTCTTCACGGTGCATAAGTTCTTAAGAAACTTGGCATATGATGGGATTTTCTTGATAGCATCCAATAATGGAATGTTGACCTTCACTTGGCGAAACACCTCAAGAATGTCACCATTGTGCCTTTGTCTCCTTCTTACTTCTGGTGGCTCATCTAATGCTTAAATGAATGGTGGATCACTTTCTTTGGCCTTTCTTGCATCAAAATGAGATGGAAGACTAAGGATGGTGGGAATTGCAGATGGAGTGTGAAGTGGAGCACATGGTATCCCATACTCAACATGTAGTGTCACAAAATCGTCTTTGACAATTTCAATCACAATATCACCACTTAAATGCCTTTGCTTTGCTTTATCAACCTTTCTTTGACTTGCAGACTGCTCAAGAGTTTTACCACTCCTTAGAAATGTCACAACACTACCTTGTTCATGGTGGAAAGGGGAATCTAGTTGTGGCCATGGAGGAGGTGGAGGTGGTACTTGGTATTGAAATTGAGGTGGAGGGGAGAATTGAGGTTGGAAGGTGAATTGTTGAGAAATTGGTGGTGATGGGGGGGAGTATAAGGCTTGGGATCACCTTGGAAGTGGTATATAGGCTACACTTGCATGGGAGGTGAACTATAGAAAACTTGTGAAGAAGGCATTGGCCCACTTGCTTCATTGAAACTCAAGATGGGTTTTGAAGATAATTTTTCTTCTTGGAGAGAAATTATGGAAGATAGATGCTCTATCCTCTCCTCAAGACTTGTCACATTCATTTGTATGTCATCAAAGCTCTTCAACCTAGAGAGGACCTCTTCCTTAAACCTTGAGCTGTATCTTAGACTTTGTGGTTCCTGATAGCTATAGGAGTGAGGTGTCTTCTTTTCTTCACCATAGAATACAATAGAATTGACCGAGTGGCAAGGAACATTTGCCACTTAGTTATTCATGAAACTCACCATGTCACCAAGAATCTTCATCACTTACGGGCTTGAGTCATTATGGGTCAAAGATGTCATATCAAAGGCATGGACACCATCATTCATCATGCTAGAAGATCAGATTCTTGAACCTTATGCCAACTGCTCATACAAGGGCCATATCTCCTCGGGTGGCCTATCCATGAAAACTCCTCCACAAGCAGAATCTACTGAGGTTTGGATCTTTGGAGATAGACCAGAGTAAAAGGATCAAACTAGCTGCCACAAAGGGATATCATAGTGTGGGCACACTCTCAACATCTTCTTAAATCTCTCCCAGTCATTGTGAAACTGTTCATTTCCCAATTGATTGAAACTTGTTATGGTACGCCACATTTGTGTTAACCTTGCTATGGAGTAGAATTGCCTTAAGAAGGCATTTTTCATCATTTGCCAACTCAAGATGTCCCTTCTTGAATCATACCAATCTTTGAATTTATCTTTGAGGGAGGAAGAGAACAAGGTCAGCCGAATTGTTTCATCACTAGCCGTCAGCGTCTTGAAGGTGGAGCATACTTCAAGAAAGGAGTCCAAGTATTTGTAGGTTTCTCACTCTCTAAGCCTTAGAAGGCGGGCATGAGCTCAAGAAGACCTGGAGGGATACAACATTTCTCCCTGGCATTTGGGCCAACCCTGCTAGCAATTGGCAATTTGTAGTTGCTAGGCATGAAGTAATCTTGAAGTGGCTTGTGAGGTGCATTTTGGCCTTTCATCTTGTCTTTTCCAACTGGTTTGTCACATGCACAAAGCACAACCAAAAAAAGAGAACAAGTTAGTAAACCAACATGCATAAAGACTACAAAGAATAAAGAATAAATAATAGCAATGATGAGGGTAGTAGGAAAGGTCAAAGAAAAACTAGCTAGCTAGGCTGAGCGCCTTTCTCCCATGTAACTATGCCAGAAAGCTTGGTGCGTTTCTACCAATGGTGTCACACACTACTCAATTGAGATTTGAATAGATGCAACTCCACAAACAAACACACATGGTGGGATTACTTTCAAAATTGATAAGGACCTACACAAACAACCTACTTCTACTAAATGCTAAACCTACAAGCGCACGGGGTTGTGTCGTAGTATAGGTAAGGTGGTAAGTATAGGGTCAACCCACATGGATAATATGGGGCACTAGAGCTAGGTTAGTTTTTAGGCTAGGTTCCTACTATGGAGTCTAGGGTTAAGGGTTTGAAGGTTGTTTTGATTGTTAAACTAAGGATGAACATGCAAGCAAGTAAAGGAAGACAAGCAATAACAAAACCTAAAGTAACCCTAGACAGTTAATTCTACGAAGCAAGAAAAGACAAGGCAAGGCAAGAAAAGAACAATTTACACTAAGGAAAGTAAGATGAAGTCTACACTACACTAGTCTAGCAAATAGGGCAAAAGAGCAAGTAAAGACTTAAACTAGCAAGAACAAGGCAAGAAGCCAACTAAGCAAGTAAAGGGCTAACTAAGCTTACACTAGCTAAGTAAGAAGACAAATAAGGTTTTAAAGCAATTAAGGGGAATGTGGGATGTTTAGAGGATGCACTTATCAATTAGGTTGAGGGGGTGACATATGAACATAATGATTTCATTTAGATTGTCAAACCAAACAATAAGCTAGAGTCTAATGAATTATCCTAAACTACTAATTGGCCATGAATATGCTAGGTTGTGTATAGGGTAACTAGTCCCTAACACACCCTACTACCCTTATGAGGCTCAATTGGGTTAGGGTTTAGGTGTAATTCAATTAGAGGCTAAACAAGCATAGGTTTCTAGGTTATATGGATTTAGGATGATTAGGGGTGGGGGTTAGTAATGGGAGTGCAAGTGAGGTTTCATGCCTCCCATCACCCACATTCTAACCTTAAGAAAGCTACATGTTAAGAATACCAAATTCATCCAAACTAGATACTTAGATATCTCAATTAGGGTTAGGAGAATTGATTAGAATGTAGGAGGATGGGTAGCTAGCTAGGGATCCAAGAATTTGACCTAGGAGCAAATCCCAAAATTCACACATACAAGCAATTTCCCTAAATTCCTAGGTGATTTCAAGCACAAACCAACAAGCAATTCATGAAGAGTGAATAGAAATGGAACATAATCATTAGCAAATGAAATTATAATGTTTATATATAATTTCCCCCAACATGGTATCAAAGTAACATTTTCACCCCAAACAGCCCACCCAAGGGACCTAGCTACTCATAGAAATGCAAAATATAAAAAGAAAGGAGAAAGTGGTAGAAGAAGCCATGGAGGTCGATTTAGATGGATAAATCCTCCACTTGAGCTACTATAGGACATCCTCCTCTCTCCTACAAGGTGCAATGGCATGGGTGATGGTGGAATAGGGTCAAAACACTAGGAAACTAGGGTTCTGGTGGTGGGAATTGTGAAATGAAGTGGAATGGAGGTGGAAATGGAGTGGAATGGGTGGAATGCGAAAATGGGGAACTAGGAGATGGTAAAAGGTAGCTAACCTTGTTCTAGAGCCACCACCTATGTATATATTGGTGTGGGGGAAGCAATAGGTCAAGTAGGGGTAAGGTGGGAAACACAGTGCAAAAGTAGTTAGGTTTTTGTGAGTAGGATGACCATGGTGGTCACCATGTCCATGGTGGGAAGGGGTGAGAACGGTCGTGGTGGATGGGAACGACCGTGGTAAGAAATGGGGAAAAATCACACGAGCTTGGTAAAAAATGTACATGAGGTAGCACATCCGTGATGGCAACCACATCCTTGGTGGGGCTAGGGTAGCACGGCCATGGTGGTCACCACGACTATGGTGTCTTGGATCAATCTGCCCTTTCTTGGCTCCACGACCATTCTACTTCAGCTATCACATGACCGTGCAAGGTGGCATGGCTATTCTGTGTCAATCTACCATGACCATTCTGAGTGGCACGACCGTAGTGATTCTTGCTTTGCTTGAAGGTGACTGTTGGTTTTGGATGAGCCACAATGGTTGTTCTGAGGTACCACGACCACGATGGTCTCTGTTGTAGCACTTTGACTTGTTTCTTTGGATTCTCTTGGACATCTTTGCTTTAATGAAGCTTTGGCCACTAGGGGTAGGTTGAGGGAGCCTCTGACTTCACTTTAGGCTTCACCAAGGGTAGAGAAACCCTAGGATCATTCCTTCTCTCTCTCTCTTCCATCAAGCATTGTCCAAATTCCTGAAAAACATGTAAATAATTTCCATAAGTGCATTTTACACAAATATGCATATTAGGGAAAATAACATGTAATCTAACATGTATAGATGTGATTAAAATGCAATATGACACAAGATGAAGCCCAAAATAGGACTTAATCATACACCAGAAGGCCACCACTGATAACCGTCTAGGTGCTGCTTTAGAAAGAAGCACATCACTGTAAGAATTCTTGCTAGAATTCATCCAGGACTAGGTATATGCCTTGCAAACCCTCTTTCCTAAATACATCATTGTTGACTCGATCTGCTTGACTGGGATACATGCATAATTTTTTCCAATGCCTTGCATGTTTCCCGGAATCTCAACACTGGAACTATGATATTTTTTCTCTATTTATTGGTTTGGTATTTATCACTCGGATCCAATGTTTTGAAGGAATTATTTTAGGGTTTCAGTCTATATTATTCTCTTATTAAAATTGAGGAAAACATTAATGAACAAAATTATGAATTTCAAAGTTAATGATGAATCAGTCCTTGTATAAGTAACATATGACCCTCTTACCAGAGTAATTCTATGAATGAATGTAGGGTTTATCCAAGGTTATATTTCTTGGGTTTTGAGATATAAGACATAATTGAACACTGGTATGTATAAATATAATGTGTAGGTTTGAGGAAACTCTAGGCTTGAAAGTGTAGTATTTAGTCTCAGATCTAAACATCCAAGTGAAGGTATGTGCAATCATTCTATTTAAATAGAGCATTATCATGACTAACTATCCTTTTCCCATATGAGGCATTATTTCTTATCATCTTCTATAAGTACTCTTCTTTGTGAATATCTTCCTTATTTGTTAGTAATGATAATGAATTCAAAATTAATGGTCACTTGGCCTAACATTTCTATTTATTTGGGTCCTCTGACCCCACTTGATGACAACTTGATATTCTCATCTATTGCATGGAAATGACTATAACTTATCTTTCCTATTCTATTTGCATCGTGATTGACTAGTCATAACTAGAAGTAGTGACACCATATAGGCACTGGGTATATTTCCCTGCCACTTATAATGCTTATAGGCATATGGTTTTATTCTCTTACCAGACACTTGGTTTTACTCCCCCATGTCATATGATTTTAGGCACTAGGTTTTGTTCCTCTGCCATGCACTGAGGTCTTATTTCTCCTACAAAATTCTATATTTGTTTGACACATATGTTTTATTCCTCCCGTGCCTTGGCATGGAATATGTGGTTTCCTACACTGCTTGTTGGAATGTGATATTCTAAATATATTCACCATGCAATTACTATTCTTTGTGATATTATTAGTGTGGGATTATATGGAAAGAATCCTTTAAGATAGTCATATCTTTACCAATAAATGCCTCAATTACATGTTAAATCTTTTGAAACTTTTCTCCTTTGGACATTCTTTATTAAAATCTATATATTTGATATTCCCTTGCCTTAAATAATTCTTAATTGTTTTTACTAAGCACATACTCAGTTCTATGCTGACGTGACTTCCGTTATTTATTTTCCTCTTCTAGGTGTTGTTTCCAAACCACCCAGAGGTTGATCATCCCATGGACCAGGAAGTAGGAGTTGTTGCCCAGAACTAGCTTCAGGAAGACTTCTAAGAAACTAATACTATTAGATTAGATTTCTTACCTTGTTAGATGCCTCTTGTGGCCCTCTGTCAAACTTGGCTAGATTTATCTTACCCTGCTATAACACTATGTGACTTTATAAACCTATTTGAGAAAATATTATGCACACCTTTTGAGTACCTTTATTATGTGATTGTGAATGTATGGGGTATTCTGGATTATTATCTTAAATTAATTAAGGAGTCGATCCTTTCTTTGGTCCATCTCCTTCTAATATGGTACCAGAGCATATTTATAGTTGGTAAACATATTATCACATAATTGTTCATCTGTAAGTTTCCCTTATAAATTAAACCTATGTTTTAGGAGAATTAACATGCTTGAGGATATCAATGCTACCCCTGAGTTTGGCCTTTCTGACTGGTATACCACACCAAGAAACCCTTGTTTTAGCATGCCATCAGTACATCCCCCTCCTTTGAACAACCCGAGTTCTCAGGTTCTACACGTAGCTCATGGTGTTGTTGACTCCACCTCTACCACTCCTACTAACATCTCTCTTGAGTAGGAGCTATCCTTGTTATGACGGTTTCTCATCACAGTGATGGTGAGAAAGCTGAACACCCCTCCTATTTTGACAAGCCGAAGGAGTACACTCTTACTAACTTCGTGAAGATGCAACCACCCTACTTCAAGGGCGAGGGTGAGATGGAGATGGTTGATAACAAAGATGACTGGGTTCTATCCTTAGAGAAGAATTTTAAGGGTATGCCATGGCCTCCTCACTAGAAGGTATAGTTTTCCTCTTATGTTCTAGATAGGCCAACATGAGTCTGGTGGAATGGGATAGCTCAATCTAATGATGCCTCCACTTTGACTTGGAAACAATTCTACACTCTTTTGTGAGAAGTATGTCTGAATCGTCACTCTTAGGAAGAGAGAAGCAATGTTATATAGCTTTAAGCAAGATTATCTCTCTATCCTTGGTTATGTGCAAATGTTCCTCATACTTGAGCATTATGAAATTGGGTTGAGTGTCAGTTGTGGGGATACTCTATTCTTATAAGGGATCAACTACCATGTGGATCGTGCTTTGACCCCAAAACCTCCTCTCATCTTTCAATAGATGGTTGATAAAGCCCTAGCCTTCGAGTCCTACTTAGGTTTTCATACCCTAACACATAGTGAGAACATCAACAAGCATAAGCATACTAGTGAGGAGTAGCGACCTTCTAGGTGCAACCGCTTCCATTGACACCATCCTTAAAAAAAGAGTACAACCCAAAATGGTGGCTGGAATACCATCTACCACCTATGCGGTCATCTGAGGCATATACCACCAAAATTCCCATGACTTCAGTAATGCCAAGTACCAAACCAACCACCGCACTACCCTACAAGGAACAACCATAACAATCAAAGGGGACCCGCCATTGAGAGACACACATGTTGTGTCTTCATACCTGACATTGTGGATTACAAGGATGTTCATGCAACACATGAAGGTAATTTTGCACCTGAACCCATTCTCAATGTGTGTACCTTTGTTCATATCAAGCTTATGACTATTTGTCTTTGAATGTATAAGGGTATTAGTAGATTTTCTATCAAGTTAAAGTTAAGATATGGTAGTACCTATTATAGCTATGTCTTAAAAGTTGTCTAAGGAGAATAGTTATACCTTTTAAAGGAAACCCCTTCCTTGTTCTTAAAGTGTATTAGAAGTATAGTTGTTGAGCCTTTTGGACGTTAGAAGGTTTTAGACATATCTTTGGATCTTACTAGTAAAATATTTATTTTGGAGGTTATGGTTGATGACTTGGCTTAGCCTTGATTGTGGCCCAATTTTCAAAATTTCATTGCACATTTTTCAACAACACTTACTTTATATTATGCATACAACATAACACTTTTGGACTCTGTTAATGTTTTAAAAAACCAAGTCACCACCATGTAAAGTTTTGCATAAACAAAAACCCTTTAAGATAGAACCTCTATTATGTTATGTCAACTTGATACCCTTGACCTATAATAGAACTATGATGGGTATTTAGTTTGGGACGTAGTTGCCTCACCTCATGTTGTCCTTATAGGATGATTAGTTAGGTTATAGAATAACCCTTTTAAGAGGTGGAGTCCCAAACCCTTAGTTTTTAGGAGTAGAAATGAATTTAAGGATGTTTTGACTTAAACACATCAGATCACTCTTAAATACTTCTCAAATTAATGACATTTGGATATGACTACATCCTAATTAGGGTGCCTGAGTAGAATTGACTAAGTGGACCATCATGGGTGTTATGTCAACATATATGGCATCCTTTAGGAAACTTGCACCAATCTAAACAATGAAACTATGCTTAAAATATAGCTAACCTTAACAAATACAATGATGTTCTACAAATCTTGCGTTGGTTTGTTTGGATTTTGGGGATGAAATCCTCTTTTAGGGGTGAAGTGTTGTAACATAATCAAACCTAGATGAAAATCTTAACCTACCCCTTATTGTATTACCTTTTAGTTTTAAAGTTATTTTCCTAACTTAGATAGTACTAGGGTGCTAAGAATGCAATATCATGGAGTTTTGATCAATAAGTAATGTATTTGAGGATTGGATACAAGTAATTGAAGTAAGATCCTAAGTATGGGTTGAAAATTCAATTAATATATTTAAGTCAAAATTGGACTCTAGAAAAATTTCCTACGACTAGATGTGAGAAAGAGAGTCAAAAATAGGATTTGGGAGAAAAAGGAGTAAAGGAAAAGATAATACACTAGAAGTTAACTTTTCCTCAAGTCATGGGTTTTATTTATTAGAAGTTGGAAAAAAGATAAAATTGACTTCAGATTTAGATTCATTGGGTCTTAATTAGTCTACAACCAACCTTCATCTTATTTTGGCATTGGTTGCTGTAAAAGAAAAGAAAAATAAATGCATATCACTTTATTCCAATTCCACTGTGCATGAGATTTGAATTTATAGATATCACACACTTTTTTTCTTCTTTTCCTTCTTTTTCTCTACAAGGGCTCATTAGGTGGACAACCACAATTAGTCCCTAGGTTGTGCCCACTAAATCAAACAGTGCGGTGGTCATCTTCCTCCCACAACTTCCATGATGTTTTAGGATGTCACGGGTGTAGAAATCTTTGCTAGAAAATTTTCACTCTAATCCACAAAATAACATGACTTGTTCTCCATTTATCTCTTTGTTTAATTCTACATTCAAAGATGGCTTACGTAAGACCTAGTTTCCCTTATTCAATTTTTACTTAATTCTCCTCTTTACTTCTCAGACCGACTACTTGGGAATCCCTAACCCTTAAAGCTACATTTACTCGACCATCCCCTAACCTCTGTTGGCTCTAATGCAATCATCCTCTCTCGTCTGATTCATTTGATCTTTCATTCCACCATCACCAACTCAATTTCTTTTCCTGTGCAAATCTCCTCACCATATACATCACCCTTCGCCTCTACCAATCAAACTAGGGTTAAACTTCTTGAGGTACCTGCCTTCATTTTGGTAGCATTAATTGGCCTCCCTTATTATACTCATTGTTTAACCAATTCCACTCATGGCTAGAAAGCTTCTTGCTAGCGACCATGGTGCCTGAATGGGAAAGGAGGGAAAGGAGATCCATTCATGGTAGATATATGTTATGCCCATATCCTCATCCTTTTCTTTATTTTGGTCACTGGGGCGATATAGTCTTTTCACCCGTCTTTTTATTTTTGCAACCACATGAGACGTTTGCGCTCCTATCATGCCCTGATATACAAGATTTGATGTGAGGGTATATCAGGGTTTCAATAATTGAATTTCTTTTCATGTAAAAATCAATAAATTCATAATCTTGTAAATTTGATAACTAATTGTAGAGTATTATAAAAATGCATAAAAATATGTTCTAGAATAGTGAGATTTTTTTTCTATTTATTAGTTTGGTTTTTATTGCATGGCTCCAATGCCTTAAATGCATGATTTTAGGGTTTCAATGTCTCTTATTATCTTATCAAAATTGAAGGAAATATATAATGAAAAAATTATGAATGTAGAAGTTAATGATGAATCAGTCCCTGAATCAATAGCATATGACCCTCTTACTAGACTAATATAATGTATTAATATAGGTTTATCTAAGGTTATATTTCTAGGGTTTCATGAGACGATATAAAATCGATCCCTAGTTTGTGTAAATATCATATGTGTAGGTTTGAGGGAACTCTAGGCTTGAGATGGTAGTATCTAGTCTCTTATCCAAACACTCAAGTCAAGGTATGTACATCCACTCTATGTAAATTGGGCATATCATGACGAAATATCCTTTTCCCATATGAGGCATTAATTAAATTGTGAACTTCCTTATCAACTTGTGAAAGTACTATTCTTTGTAAATATGTTCCTGACTTGTTACTAACGAAACATGAATTCAAAATTCATGGTATTTTGGCCTAATCTTGATATTCTCTGACCCCACTTAACTACAACTTGATTTTCACATCCCTTTCATATCTTGCTTGCCCTATTTGCATGTGTGATTGACTAGTCATAACTAGAAGTGGTGACACCACCCCTGCCACTTATAATGTTTATAGAGACTGGGTTTTATTCCATACCATAAACTGGGTATTATTACCTATCACATGTGATTTTAGGCATTGGGTTTCATTCCCCTACAATGCATCTAGGTCTTATTTCTCTTGCAAAATTCTACATTTGTTTGGCACTGAGGTTATATTCCTCCTACCCCTTGTTATAGAATATATGGTTTCCTACCTTTCTTGTTAGTATATGCTAGAGTAAACTATATTTACCATGCAACTATTATTCTTTGTGATATTATTAATGTGGAATTATATGATTGGAATCCTATGGAGTAGTCATATCTTTATTGATAAATGCTTCATCTATTTTACATGTTAAATCTTTTTAATTTTTCTCATTTAGATATCCCTTTATTGACATATATTTAATTGATCTTCCCTTACCTTCAATAATTCCCACTCATATTTACTCTACATACACTCAATGTTATGTTGACGTCCTTTCCTTTGTTTGTTTTCCTCTTTGGGGTGTTGTTTTCAATTCACCTAGAGGTTTATCAGCCTGAGGACCAGGAAGTAAGAGTTGCTTCCCAAAACTAGCTTCAGGAAGACTTCTGAGATGGATAGGTATCCCATTGTAAACTAATCCTGTTAGATTAAATATTTACCTTGTTAGGTGCCCCTTATGGCCCTACTATTTAAATTGGACATCATTTTATAATAATTAAATTCATCTTTGCTTGCTACTATGATATGTTCTTTATTTGAGCAAATATTATGAACCCCATTTCCTTGAATGCTTTAATATTGTAGTTGTGAATGTATTGGGTTGTATACTTATTTTCTTAAACTAAGTAAGGAGTGGATCCCTTCTTTAGTTTCACTCCTTACAAGATGACATCAGAGCATATTTTTAGTCAAGAAACTAACTATCTTAGAAGTTTTCCTCGATAAGTTTCCCTTATAAGTTAAACCTAAGTTGTAGGAGAACCAACATGTTTTAGGACACCAATGCTACCTCGGAGTTTGGCCTATCTTACGTCACAATGAGAATTCCTCATTTCATCATGCCACTAGTGAATCCCCCTATGTTGAAAAACCCGAGTTCTCAAGTTCCACCTATAACTCATGCATGGTGTTTTCAAACCCCTCTACTAGCATCTCTCCTAAGTAGGATTTAGCCTTGTTACAATAGTTTCTCACCACAAAAATGGAAAGAAAGCAAAATACCCCTCATGTTTCTAACAAGCTAAAGGAGTACTCTCCTACTAACTTCATGAAGATTCAACTACCCTATTTCAAGGGTGAGGGTAAGATGGAAATGTTTGATAAGGTATATGACTGGGTTCTAACCTTGGATAAAACTTTTGAGGGTATGACATGTCCTCCTGACCAGAAGGTACAATTTTCCTCTTATGTGTTGGATAGGCTTACATGAGTATGGTGGAATTGGATAGCTCAATATCGTATTACTCCCACTTTGACTTGGGAACAATTCTTAGCACTCTTTCATGATAAGTATGTCTACACTGCCTCTCTTAGGAAGAAAGAAGAAAATTCTACAACTTGAAGCAAGGTTCTCTCTCTCCCTCCTTATGTGCAAAGGTTCCTCCTCCTTGAGTGTTATGCTTCTGAGTTGAGTGAGGATCCTTGGGCTATTTTATTCTTGGAAGGAATCAACTACCATGTGGGTCATGCTCTAGTCCCACAACCTCCTATCACCTTCCAATAGATGGTTGATAAAGCCCTAGCTATTGGGTCCTACCTAGGTTTTTAGGCCCTAACACATAGTGAGAACATCAAGAAGCGTAAGCATACTGGTGAGAATAGTGACCTTTTAAGTGCAATTGCTGCCATCAACACCATCCTCCAAGAAAGTGTACAACCCAGAATGGTAGCTGGAATCCCACCTACCACCTGTGCTGTCAGCCTGAGCATATCCAACTAGAATGCCCCTAGCTTCAGCAACACCAAGTACCAACCCAGACATCGCACCACCCTCTATAGAACAACCATAATAATAGAAGGGGATCTCCCATTCAGAGACGCACATGTCATAATTTTGCAATTGACAATGTGGGTGTTGAGGACGTTCATGCAACACATGAAGCTAGTTTGCACCTAAACCCATTCTCTATGTGTGTACCTTTGTTCACATCAAGCTTATGACTATTTCCCTTAGAATTTGGAAGGGAAGTAGCATCCATTCTATCAAGTAAAGACTACTATATGGTAGTACGTATTATATCTATGCCTTACAAGTTATCTAAAGAGAATAGGTATTCCTTTTAAAGGAAACCCTTTTCCTTGTTTGCTAAGTTGAAGATTAGAAGCGTGGTTGTTAGACCTTTTAGACATCAATAGGTTTTGGACATCTCTTTGAATCTGACTAGTAAAATAGTTAGCTTAGAGGTTATGGTTGGTGACTTGGTTTTGCATTGGTTTTGGCACCAATTTGCAATTTTTCATGACATAATTTTAAACAAATAATTACTTTGTATTATGTCTACAAAAGAAGAGTTTAGGACTTCGTCAATGTTTTAAAAAACCAAGTCACCACCATGTGAAGTTTTGGATAAAAACCTTAAGATAGAACCTTTAACATGTAAGGTCAACCTGATACCCTTGACGTAGAGTAGAACTATGACGGGTATTTTTTGGGACATAGTTACCCTACTTCATGTTGTCCTTATAAGATAATTAGTTAAGTTTTGGAATAATCCTTTTAAGGGGTGAAGTCTCAAGCCCTTCATCTTTAAGAGTTGAAATCCAGTTAAGGATGTTTTGACCTAAACACATTAATGAACTCCTAAATTATTTATCAAATTAATGACATATGGATAAAATTACACCCTAATTAGGGTACCTGAGTAGACTTGGCTAAGTGGACCATCATGGCTGTCAAGTGAGCATAAATGGCATCCTTGAGGAAAAGTTGCACTAATATAAACAATGAAAATATGCTCACAATATAGGTAACATTAAAAAATATAATGATGGTCTACAAACCCTTGGTTTGGATCGTTTGGTTTCAAATACAAAATCCTCTTTAAGGGATGGAGTGTTGTATCTATTCAAACCTAGATAAAATCTTAACCTACCCCTTATTGTATGATCTTTTAGTTTAATTTTTTTCTCTTGACCCAGATAGTACTAGGGTGTTAAGAATGCAATATCATGTAGTTTTGATCAATAAGTAATGTATTTGATGCTTTAATACAAATAATTAAAGTAATGTCCTAAGTAGGGGTTGAAAATGCAATTCTTAATATAATTAAGTTAAAAATGGACTCTGAAATTTTCATGTGAGAGGTGGGAGAGAATGAGAGTCAAAAACCAAATTTGAGAGGAAAAATGAGTAAAGGAAAAGATGATACGTTAATAGTTACCTTTACCTCAACTCATGGGTTGAATATATTAAAATTTGTTAAAAAGATAATTTTGACTCTGGATTATGATTCCTTGGTTCTCAATTAGTCTACGTACCAATTTTCATCTTATTAGGTCATTTATTACTACTCCAATTTGATTAAAAAACAAAAATATTAATAAATGCATTTCAGTTTATTCCAACTATAATGTGTATAAGGTTTTTGATATAGAACTTTCACACCCTTTTTCTTTTCTTTTCCTTCTTTTTCTCCATGTGGGTTCGTAAGGTGCATGTCCATGATTTGTTCTTGGGCCGTACCCACTGGATGAGACGATCAATGCATAACATTCCATTTTATGAAACACACACACACACACACACACACACACATATATATATATATATATATATATATATATATATATATATATATATATATATACATACATACATACATACATACATATTACTGAGCGGAAGCATTATTCTCAAGGGGGATGTCACAAAATGCTGATCATTGCAATTAGAGTAAATGAAACACCTTGCATTAATTTGAAGTAAATTCATACATAGTTCATAGACATGAAATCTAAAACTTGGTCATCATGATATATAAATCTACTACGATAGACTTGGATAAGATAACTTAGACATGATGTAAATGATATCTAAATGCATTGGATTGGTTTTTAGTATATGGCACCCACCAGGATAACATTCAAACCCTTCTAGTCATTTCTAGTTTCTTTGAATTTTCAATTACTCCAAATCCTAGACACACCACGTCCCCAACCATGCAAAACAAACAACATCATAAGTAAGTGGTACTTGGAACTTTATAAGACAATAATAACTATAATTTGACATGAAGTAAACTTGACATGAAAATAAATTTGACATAAACTTGACCTTGGATTTATCTTAAGCATTCTTTGAATCATTAAAACATGTTGAATTGGATTAGTGAATATATACCACCTCTCTTAATGCCCCCATAGGAGCCCATAATTGCTAGGAAGCCCATAATGCTAAGAAAGCCCATAACGACCTAAAGGTCCATGATTGTGCATATAAAAAATGAACCAATGCCTTAGCTTTGTTCATTATCTTAGATCTTGCCTTAATCATTAATGTTTTTAATCTTAATCTTGACCATAACGTGATTTCTCCCTCTTATTGCCATAATGGGATTTCTTCCCCATAATGTCATAGTGGGATTTATCCCTCATAATGTCTTAGTGGGATTTCTCCCTTATTGAACATAAATCATTAATCATAAATCATATATATAGTTGGGGAGTTAGAATGGAACATAAACAATCAGTCACACAATGATATCTATACCTGATGTCATTTTAGAAAGCATACATAATTTTTTGAAAGATAAATAATATGCATAATCATAAAGATACAACAACCAATCAAAACCAAATTTAATTATGGCAAGAATGCATGGCCCACTTACCTACATCGAACCACCTTAGGTCAAGTCCATTGAATTGATTGATCTCTTAATTACTACATATTCATCCCAATTTTAGTTGCATTATTGGTCTAATTTAGCATTCATATAGCATTATTTTCATCAAAACAAGCTTTGATTTGATCTACTTAAGTTTTAAAGCTAATTTGTAGGAATTTGATACTTTCTTGACTCCCTTTGCATGCTTTTAATTCTATCACTCTCCAACAAGTTTGCCTAGGGGGTCCTACTTCCCTTCAACATGCGAGAGTCAAGAGGACGACACCACTCGTAGGGGCAGGGTAGCGCCCTGGACCGAGACAGATTTTAGGCACTTTCAGAAGGACGATTGACAAACAAATTTTTTGTTTGAGAGAAAAATCAACCTATCGGTTGACATGACAATCGAACTTCAATTTTTAGAAAATATCAAGCATCAACAGATGATCGAAAAACAAATGCTCAAAAACCTTTCCGACCTTCTAGATTGATAATCCATAGACACATTTGCCAATCTCTCCTGCTCGACATCATCATCGTCCAACAACCAACAAGAAATCAACCATCAACCTTCTACTATTGACACACTTGTCGACGATGACAACTACTCGATAGAATTATCTGCCCTCAAGGTCGACAGTCCCATCGACCTCGAAGACCGCTGACCGGAAGTTCAGAAGGAAAAAACTATGGACTCGTTGATTGACAGGAATGGTTGACATCGATGGAAAGAGGTCGACAACCTCGACCCTATAAATAGGTCCCCATCATAGTTGTACAAATTATCTCAGATTTTCTGGAGACAAAACACGCCGAAAGGCTGTCGTTGAGATCATAGCAAGGATAAAACCTATCGACCAAGCTAGTTCTATTGACCTAGATTGGCGACATCTATCGACCTCCAACATAGAATGACATATCTCTTTCATCAACAACTCTAGGACGTCAATCTCCTTCTCCAAGGTGAACAATCTCTCCTCCGAGCCACAGCCCATCCACCTATTTCTACTGCAAGTCAAGTTTCATACCTAAAGGAGAAAGAAGGAAGGATGTATGCCCTCACACACCATGCAAAGCCACTTCTTATTCATGATGGTGACCTCTTCCTCTTATAGTGATATTAATCTCATTATGTTGAGTTAGTAGTATTTTCACTGGGATGTGGGGACTAGCCCCACTACCCATTTCTTATAATTTCATTCATGTTATAATTCTAGTACAAACTCATTTAATTCATATCTAATTGTTTATTGCACGTCTTGTGGACTGATCACCCACATTATGTGATTTATTATAATCTTTTACCGCTAGAACTTCAACGTTTAAGATTTTAATACCGATTAGCTTTGGTTGACACCCTGATGAGAACTTCTGACGAAAAGCCTCCAGGTATTGGATAGAGGATCCGTAAGTGTGAGACAACAAGCTTACATGGATATCTACTCATGCATGCATCTAATGCTGAAAGGGGAAACTTGCTTAACTCCATTATATCTTCATACAGGTTCAGATTTGAATGATTGTGCAGATTCGAGTAGTGGTGGTGAAACCCAGTTCCACCCTACTATTTCTTTCCATTGATGACTAGAACCTTAATCTAGCTCTTTTTATTCTTTCAAACTTAGTTAAACAAACCAATCTCAACTTTTGTGATAAATACTAGTTCTTGATAAGTTACTTTGATTAGATAATTCTAAAAAATGTTTTCCCTTGGGATTCTATCTTCAACTATACTATGATAAGATTCATTCTCTTGAAGGTGGCATTATTGCACTTTGGTTTTGGTAGAATCTAGTGTTGGGTTTTAGGGGAGACAGAGAAGGCATCAGAAACAAAATTTTTATCCTCCCAAATCCAGAACAAAGGAAACGTGTCAACGTCTATACAGTAGGAAGGATGGTTTGTAGAGGCATACCTTGTCCCGAGGCTTGCTCGGTGACGTTACCTCATGGCTAGCACAGTCTTCACCTCTGATCTTGGACGATGTCTGTGCAACTCCTGGTCATACCGGGACTGTCGGGATTGACAGCTGTCCTCTGAGCGGTAGAAGTCTCCCACCTATGTAGTAGTCCACACAGACCACATGGAACTCCGATCTCCTTGTCCCATAAGGAATAGGAAGGAGTCGCACCCTCCTGTTGGCGTACTAGTCACCAACACACTCTCCTGCAACCAATTGCTTTTCTACAGTTGTCTTTCCCTTGCTGTGCCACCCTTATCGGGTAGTACTTGCTCGAGGTTCTCTCTCAGTTACCAAAGTTAGAGAGAACGACAACTTTGCAGAGCAACTGGTGCACTGAGTTGTTCACTAGAGAAGCCCCCAATACCCCTATATATAGGAGGGTCATGGGACCGGGTTCTCTATCCCGAGCAATGCGAGATTAAAGCAAGAGTAGAAGGCTTTGAGATTTTCCACAAAATAACCAACTTGCGCCACTTGAACCGATCATTTCGCACCCTGAAACGGTCGGTTGGTGAGTTGAGCCGATCGATTCAACCTCAACCGATCGGTTGGGGCACCTGAGCCGACCTGTTCATCACATGAGCTGATCGGTTCATGGTCCTGATCCAACTCAAATTGACTTTCAAATTTGTCTCCGATTAATCAAATATTAATCCTTGTCCAAATTGAATTTGTACAAGTGAAACAAATTGTATTTACAAAATTGACTTTCCAAACGATCTCCATTGGTCACATGAGCCGACCGGTTCCACAATTGAGCCGATCGGTTCATTGATACATGAGCCGATCATCTCACCAGTTGAGCCGATCCATTCACCAACGTGAGCCGATCAGTTCATCTCATGAGCCAATCGGTTGGAACAACAAACTTGTGCAAATCAGTCAATCACTGTTTCCATCGATCCGATACTCCGATCAATCGGTCCAACACCTTGAACACTATGATATTGAGATATTAATTGATTGAGTGTTTAATTGAACTACTAAACTCCTTTAGTAATCAATCTAAACATCGTTTATGGATAAACTCCTCTTCTAGGTTAAATCCTATGTGTGTGACCCTACAGTTCCATTTCACGTTGGCAGTGAAAGTCCATAACACTTATGACTTCACAAGCAAAGAGCGATGCCTAGTCACACATCAGTGCTACCCAAGTGAAATAGAAAGTTGGAGAACAACTTTCAATCCTACAATCTATGAATGGTGTTACAATGAATGTATAATTCCTTTGTCACTGATATCCCGAATGAACTCAAGGCATGGAACAATCATCCTGTCAATGTTCATTCACTTTCTTGATCTCAGAGTAGATTGGAGGAGATATGTATGACATCAATATCACATACTGATTCGTACATGCGTGCGCATGCCTATCTCAATCCTACTCATCAAGTGGCCATGGATATCGAACTCCCTCAGGAGGGACAAATCCCATATATTTCACTCACCCCTCAAAAGCCCCATGTGTCAAAGCCACCCAATCATCACCTTTATAACAACCCATGTTCAGGACTGTGTTTGATGATGTCAAAGTGTACCCAATGACATGTGTTGAGTGTAGTGATTTCAGGTCAAAGAATCACACTCATCACCATCACTGTGAGAACTGACTGTGACTACCATGTCATGGTTCCATGTGTCAAACTCACAGTGGGTCTGTCCGGTAAACTTGTTCTCTAACAAGCACCTATGTGTTTGGTTGATATCTCCATATCATGACTAATGAGATTCTGTAACCAACCAACACCACAATCTAGTATTGTGTGTCATCGCAGTCTATCTACCTTCCACAATGACATCCGACTAGGGACATAATAAGAATGTACAAACTCTTAGCATCCATATGATCTCATCGTTCAGGTCCTGAACCTGAAGGCATACATCATTGAGTACTATCATTCTCTAGACATTCAATCTGTTCTATCATTATCTCATATGACTGAACTAGAAAGAATTGGAAGCTTGCCTTTGATATTTATCAAATCAATCTTAATGTATCCCACAAATCATCCCATGATTGCCTCTTAGGGCATACATACCAACAGACTCCCACTTGCACTGTGAGCCAATCACCATTGAATCATATTCATAGTGATCTTCAAACATGTCCCACATGTCAGTGTACTCTAGTGCTAACAAAGTGAGTTATGGAAACACCTTGCCAAAGTCGGTATTAACTACATGTCTCTCATCTCTTCACTGTACGTCACACGTATGAGATGGAGTTACCGTAATATGCGATCTAGTATTCCTTTGCTAACCATTAGCCACATTGCATGACCAAGCGTACCTTACTTGTCATCAATGACCAGAATAACCATAAGTTCATCTTATAAACTTCCAGATCCATATAGTATCCACTACTGTTCTCTAACACACAGATACTCAACTTTTCCTTTTAAACAACTTTATTGGAACGTTTCGATTTATCAACAAACATTCACTTTTATATATCCCATATATTTATTGCGATTAATTTTCTGTCCTTTTCAAAAGTTCGCATCAATGTAACTCTTTACAGTGAACCCTTCCTTATTTCCATGGAATTAGTACTTCTCAAGTACTTTATCAAGTTCTTATGGTATTCCAGTAACCCTTACTGGAACTACACAGACATCCACTCGTCGTGTCCCACATACGAGTTATCAAGATGAGCATATCATATTGTCATGTCCTACATACAAGATGATAAATGTATTTTGTTCTTGCCATGTCCATACATGCAAGATAATGGGATGATTACATACATGATAGATCCATATCTATTCTTAGTGTTCCCATTTTTCATAAGAATTGGACATTTGGCTTTGGGATACTAACTCCATATAACATGGACAAGTTTTCTCCCACTGAATCTGTGCATACTAAACTCTTCCGTATGGATTGACAATGTATGCTCTCTCTTTTCAGGTCAAGAGGTTTTCAAGAACTATCTCTATAGATCTCTATTCCTATCACATAGGAAACATATCGATCTTCCCTAAAGATAATTTCTACTTTGGATTTCCATTCTAGAACATTTCCATCAACATGTGGAATGTGAATACGCTCCCACTAAATCACATATCCCTTCTTTATCTTTGACATATCAGTTAAACCCTTTGACCATATTATCAAATTAAAGATCCTAGTTCTGAGTTGCTTGTACTCAATCAATCACATTTATTAGTCCATTGTAGCTTATAGACTTCATTTGTATTAATGGATTCATAAACCTTATAGGTTGTGTCACATACACATCCTTGTCTTATTCCTTAGAGGAATACAGTTTTAGTATCCGTATGCCAAATCTCTTAGTCATTAAGTTGCAATTTAACAAGCGTCATCCTTCTCTAAATGTCATCCATGTGTCTTAACACTTAAGACTCATTCACACTTATGTATTTCATTCCAATGGGTGCTACCATCAAGGTCATACCTTATGGTTCACATGGAAGTCATTTAGGATGTAATGGTCATAAACCATAACTAAAAATCTGGTTCCTCATATTCATCTAGATGGTTGACTCATCACATGACTAACTCATCACATAGATGATTGAGGTGTATCTATCAAGGATATAAGAACTCACAACTCCTTGTGATTCTTAATGTCCTTTATTAGTGTGGGGTATTCTTTATTTAAGAAGAAATTAGTTATTTGATAATCATCTTCTAACTCCTTAGAGTATGACTCCTTTTGATTTAGACATCACCATGCCTTAATCATGAGTTTACTATGATACACTATCATAATCACTCACAAGGTTCTCAAACATTTGGTTCAAGTATTTCTTTCATTGATCTCATCAAGAATTAATACTTTACCAAATTCATACTTCATCTATGATATTCTTGAACACTTCAAGATATTCATATTGGTATTTCTCAAAACACCATTTGAAGTATTAGCATTAACTCCAATAGGTATGTAAATACATCACATGTATTATACCTAATGGGATAATCATTCTCCCACTACCACTAGTGAAGATTGATTAATCATGTCCAAGAGATTCATGTCTCTTACTGGTCCTCTAACCAAAAGAGTCTATATTTATCCATCATATGGAAACTAGAAATGAATTTCTCATGATTTATGCTAATTTGATTGTTTGAGTTATCAATAACTTTTAGGTATCATTTTATCTTATGCACCACAAGATAAATAAGGCATTGCCATAAAGATCATATCTTTTGAGATTGAAACATCAACTTTATTAATTGCTATCATTGTCATACAATATGCAAAAATAAAGTGTTTCTATCTATTGGAAAATATGAAATAGAAGTTCATAACTCTATTACATGCCTTCAAGGTTGAAAATAAACTAAAGTACTCCTATCTATGGCAGCAACACTTGCCCCATTTATTGAATGCTTTACATTTTATATCTTGGTATCATATACCTAAAAAATGTTACAAGTTTATTTCATGATACCTTCAGGTGGACACGTCTGTTGCCTCCTTCTTCTTTAGTTCTTCTAGATAGAGTGGAAAATTCCTTTTCGAATGTCTTGGCTTTTGACAATGGTGGCAATTGCCTCTCTTGGTCATGCCTCCCTTTGCCTTGAGAGATGAAGACGCCTTGGGCTCCTGGCTGGCATCAGAACCCTTCTTAGATTTGCCCTTACCCTTGCACTTGGACTTGCCTTTCTTGCTACTGATCATCCTCATAGACTTAGGCTTGTCCTTCTTCATCTGTGTCTCGGCTGTCCTCAACATGCCCAACAACTCTATCAATGGCTTGTCAAAGTTATTCATGTTGTAGTTCATCACAAACTGACTATAGGATTCTGGAAACGATTACAGTATCACGTCAGTAGCCAACTCTTAGCTCATGGGAAATCCCAGTCTCGTCAGGTTCTCCACATACCCAATCATCTTAAGCGTGTGAGGACCAACTGGATCTCCTTCTGTCATGACACACTTGAACAGTGCCCTGGAGACATCATATCTCTCTTGCCGTGCTTGATCTTTGACATGTTCTTGAGATGCTGAATCATCTCAATGACACCCATGTTCTCATGTTGTCTCTGCAACTCATGGTTCATGGAGCACAACATCAAGCACTTTGCATCAATGGCATCATCAGAATGCTTCTTATAAGAATCCCTTTCTGCCTTTGGGGCGGTAGGAGCAGGTTCCTCTGGAACTGGAGTATCCAGGACATAGGGCTTTCACTCTTGAGTGAGAACAATTCTCAATGTCCTAAACCAGTCATGGAAGTTAGTCCCATTTATCTTGTCCTTTTCAAGGACCGATCGCAATGAAAAGTGATTGTTGCTTGTTGTCATTTGAACTGAAAAAGGAAATATATGCAATTTAGTCCAAAACTCAATTTTGACTTATTTGATTGATTTGAAAGGTTGACGATATAATTAGGACTTTAATTAATTATCGCTCCCATTATTTTTGTTCAAATTGATAGCCCTCACTAGAAATTCAGAAGATTGCAGCGTATAATCTTCTGGTGGGTCAAGATCCATATTTCATCAAGTCATGAGTCAACTTTGGCTGATCTCCCACAATCTTGACTATTTAGGTAGGCCATCATGCCAATTGCATCATATGCAACTCTTTATGAATGAACATGCGCAACACCTTGCCATGAACATTCTGTGCCTCTAAGCCTAGACGCTTTAAGAATCACCAGTTAAGTCTAACCCAAAAGCCGACACGGTAAACATGCACCCTGCTTTGGCAGAACCTACATGTTTACCCTTCACACTTCTGTGAGATAGACGGAGCACCACACTTTGACGTAACCTACGCTTGGTCGATCAAGTTTTTCATGTGTGCCACTAATGGATGGTGTAAAAGACTTAATACTTAGATGAGGGATTTAGTTTTATAGGTACATATACATATCCAATCACCACAATACATAGTACTTATCATATACATGCTATATCCCACAGAAAACATGTGAAATGATAAAAGCGATGATTATGGACATTCTAATGTGATTCCTCGAGGAATCACAGTCATCTAGGTCTACATCACATGCAACCTATACAAGATGAACTCTGTGCTATAGCCGTACGAGTTGATCAACTCATCACATGAATGACCTGCTCATCCTGCCCGATCATCTAGGTGCCACCAGCCGATCGGTTGGATCCTCCAACCGATCGGTTCGCCTGGTCGTCGTGCATCTCCTCCTGGATGCCACCCGATCGTCTCGCTCCTCGAACTGGTTGTCTGGATCGCTAACCGATCAGTTCACGCCTTGAACCGATCGTCTCAGTTGTCGTCAGGGTGTCCTCCGTTCTTTGACATAATAGGAAATAAAAATCTATCCTATTTACATTTGATTTGGGAAACCCCGAGTTACATTTGGGGGGATCAAAGGTAGGAAAGAAATCTCGAATTATTTTGAGTTACATCAGGAATAGGAGATAGGGGATCGGTGCACAGACCAAGATGCAAGCAAGCACATACAACCAAGCATACATATAGGGTTTATTGGCCATAACCATGCTATACATCCACCACAAAACTTGTTTAAGGGCGACGTGTATCGAGTGCATTCATATTACATATCATATATGTATATTGGGATTTTGAACATGCATAAAACCAATATTATTCGCATCGTATGCAATAAATAAAGGCGACAAACCAAAATCGATCATATCGATAATCCTAAAGTATAGAGCAGTTGATATGGCTCTGATACCACTGTTGAGTTTTAGGGGAGACAGAGAAGGCAGCAGAAACAAAAAATTTCTCCTCCCAAATCCAAAACAAAGGAAATGCGTCAACGTATATATAGTAGGAAGGATGGTTTGTAGAGGCATACCTTGTCCCGAGGCTTTCTCGGAGACGTTACCTGGCGGATAGCACAGTCTTCACCTCTGGTCTTGGACGGTGTTTGTGCAGCTCCTGGTCGCACCAGGACTGGCACCTCCTGGTCTCACCGAGACTGTCAGGATTGATAGCTATCCTCTGAGCGGCAGAAGTCTCCCGCTTTTGTAGTAGTCCACACAAACCACCTGGAACTCCGATCTCCTTGTCCCACAAGGAATTAGAGGGAGTCACACCCTCCTGTTGGCGTACTAGTCACCAACACACTCTCCTACAACCAGTTGATTTTCTACAGTTGTCTTTCCATTGATGTGCCTCCCTTATCGGGTAGCACTTGCTTGGGGCTCTCTCTCGGTTACCAAAACCAGAGAGAACAACAACTTTGCAGAGCAACCGGTGCACTGAGTTATTCACTAGAGAAGCCCCCAATACCCCTATATATAAGAGGGTCATGGGATATGGTTCTCTATCCTGAGCAATGCGGGATTAAAGCAGGAGTAGAAGGATTTGAGATTTTCCACAAAAAAACCAACTTGCGCCACCTGAACCGATCGTTTCACACCCTGAAACGGTCAGTTGGTGAGTTGATCCGATCAGTTCAACCTCAACCGATCGGTCGGGGCACCTAAGCCGATCGGTTCAGCACATGAGCCGATCGGTTTGTGGTCTTGGTCTAACTCAAATTGACTTTCAAATTTGTCTCCGATCGAATTTGTACAAGTGAAACAAATTGTATATGCAAAATTGACTTTTCAAACGATATCCGTTGGTCACATGAGCCGACCGGTTCAACAATTGAGCCGATCGGTTCATTGATACATGAGCCAATCATCTCACCAGTTGAGACGATCGGTTCACAAACCTAAGCCGATCGGTTCATATCATGACCCGATTGGTTGGAACAACAAACTTGTGCAAATCAGTCAATCACAGTTTCAATCAATCCGATACTCCGATCAATCGGTCCAACTCCTTGAACACTATGATATTGAGCTATCAATTAATTGAGTGTTTAATTGAACTACTAAAATCATTTAGTAATCAATCTAAACACCATTTATGGATAAACTCCTCTTCCAGGTTAAATCCTATGTGTGTGACCCTGCAAGTCCATTTCACGTTAGTAGTGAAAGTCCATAACACTTATGACTTCACAAGCAAAGAGAGGTGCCTAGTCACACATCAGTGCTACCCAAGTGAAATAGAAAGTTGGAGAACAACTTTCAATCCTACAATCTATGAATGGTGTTACAACGAATGTATAATTCCTTTGTCACTGATATCCTGAATGAACTCAAGGCATGGAACAGTCATCCTGTCAACATTCGTTCACTTTCTTGGTCTCAGAGTAGATTGGAGGAGATATGTATGACATCAATATCACATACCGATTCACACATGCGTGTGCACACCTATCTCAATCCTACTCATCAAGTGGCCATGGATATCAAACTCCCTCAGGAGGGACAAATCCCATATCTATCACTCACCCCTCAAAAGCCCCATGTGTCAAAGCCACCCAATCATCACCTTTATAACAACCCATGTTTCAGGACTGCGTTTGATGATGTCAAAGTGTACCCAATGACATGTGTTGAGTGTAGTGATTTTAGATCAAAGAATCACACTCACCACCATCACTGTGAGAACTGACTGTGACTACCATGTCATGTGGTTCCATGTGTCAAACTCACAGTGGGTCTGTCCGGTAAACTTGTTCTCTAACAAGCACCTATGTGTTTGGTTTGATATCTCCATATCACGACTAATGAGATTCTATCATCAACCAACACCACAATCTAGTCTTGTGTGTCATTGCAGTCTATCTACCTTCCACAATGACATCCGACTAGGGACATAATAAGAATGTACAAACTCTTAGAATATGTATGATCTCATCATTCTGGTCCTAAACCTGAAGGCATACGTCTTTGAGTACTGTCATTCTCTAGACATTCAACCTGTTCTATCATTATCTCATATGACTGAACCATAAAGAATTGGAAGCTTGCCTTTGATATTTATCAAATCAATCTTAATGTATCCCACCAATCATCTCATGATTGCATCTCAGTGAATACATACCAACATCTAGAAATTCTATTTCTAGAAAATTTGTAGTGCGATAATATTCCACACCAATTACCTATAATTGGATTCATAACATAATACGTACATTAGTGGGTAATCATTAAGCCCTAATTTTTTACATTGAAACATTTGAAGCATTTGTTTGTGAAATGAATGGTTTGGAAACATGATAAATTGATAGATAATCAAAATTGGTTTCCAACACATATTTTCCATCATTTTTTGAGGTCATATGCAATTTCTATGATTTTTGCAATATGGACCAATCATAATTTAGAAAAACTATAGCGTGATATCAATTTAAATCAAAATTATTTTGATGTAAATGAAATGCAAAATGAAAAGAAGACTTTAGGTGCGTGTGACATATACATCAGGAATGCCATGTGGGAGTACAAACATCATTTCACCTAAATCAAAGTTGTGTGTTCAAAGAAACAAAACTGCGTGGTTAAAGACTAAACTGCACTTGTGAAACTAATTGACCCATTGAAAACTCATGGTCGATGGGGTACTTTTACCCTTCTCATTTTTCTTCCTTGTTCCTTGCTCAATGAGAAGCAATATAGTTCTTAAGATCTTCACCACAATGGGACCTTGTGGTCTCTTAGATCACGGTTAATGGCCTATCCTCTTCACAATACAATGGCAAATTTATTGAGCTAAAGGAAAGGCTGACTGGTGCATCTTCTTTTCCCTGAACATGTCAAGGAGGCGAGGTAAATAGGGGAGGAAGAACTCAAATCAGAATTGCAGGAATAGATGAAAAACACAACCACTAAGGTTTAAAGAACATACATGGAGGAAAGACAAAACCATATGAGTCATTTCCATGGCCGGAGTATCACTGGGAGGCCAAGGCGGAAAGCACCTAGTATAGATGATGGCACTCCTATAGGGTACGATGGTCGGGGCAAAGGAGGTGTGAATCAATGAGATGAAAGCAAAGAAAGGGGACCGAAGAATGTCACTGGTACATCATTTGCACAGAAAGTGGTGGACATGCCTAAGGCAATGCGATGGTTTCCAGAGAAGGAAGATGTGTAAGTCAGGGAATTTGGGGGCATGAGAGGCCCAATTGCTAATTGAGGAGAAAATCTTGAGGTTTGGGGGTGATTTTGACATAGTTAAATTGGCAGGGGGCGTTGTGATGGCAGCAACTATCCTTAGTAATGAGAGGAGTCGAGCCCTGAATAGGTGTTTGGTCCATAGAGCAAGATCGAGGTTGAGGTATGGAACAATCAAAATGGGAGAGAGAACCAGATTATCTAGAGAATAAATCTTACAAAAGCATTGAGATACAAGGGTGACACAGACTAGGGAATGACAATTATGAAATTGTGTTTAGACTACAAAGAAACGGGAGGTCGAGATGATGGCGAGCCATTGGATTGGGGCGAGACGAATACTGGATGTTGGATAGGGTGAGAAAAAGGAAAGAAAATAAGTGTAACACATGATAGATATGGAAAATCTGTAACCTTAGGTTATATGCATTATATTAAATGAATTTTGATTTATTTCATGTATAAGTATATTCCAAACCATCCCAGTTGGTTTGGAGGGTCATCATAGTCAAAATAAAACCAAATTTGGCCCACACATTAATTAGGTAATGTACATCCTTCTTAGCCAACAAAACTTGAGTTTTGCTTATATTTTCCCACATTTTCTCAATTGTCCATTTAAATTGATTCTTATGCATTATATAATGAGACAATGTGAAAAGGCTTCCCTTTATGAGCCTTTGGGTCAAAATTTGAATTGAACACTTATTACTCACTCAATAGTTATGTCATGTATCTTTTATGCCTTTTTGGGAAACTTTCTTAGATAGAGGAAGAGACGATAATGCTATTTCCTTCATAAGTATACAAAATAAAAGAGGAATTCATTTATTTTTTTATCCAAGTGAGTAACTTATCTAATATTTTCAAAATTAGTGCATATTGGAATTTATCATTCCTTTTTGTAATCCATGGAGGAGGAGTGAGAAATAGGTCAATGCTATTTTATTTTTTGTTAAAAGCTATCAAAAGGAAAAGGGAAACTTCTTTCCCAAGTTGCTTATTCCATTTTTTGAACCCCAATTTTTTTATCTTATTCTTTTATCTTTTAGACATCCTCAAGGATAGGAGAGATAAATAGGAAAGGGGAAACAAATATTCCTCCTTTTGAGTTAGTTGCAACACAATATGCCATATATGAAAGAGAAAAGTATTTTAAGTTCCCTTTTCATTTTTTTTACTTTATTTCTCTATAATGAATATCATTTCATGCTCTTTTAAAATTAAGCCTTTAAAATATTTGTATTTAATAAAAATCATATTCTAATTTTCAAATTAGATTTGAAAATTTTGGGTGTGACACACAGGGTCATCTTCCTCCCCTAACTTCCCTACCGGTTGAAGCTGCCATGAGAGAGGAAAATTCTATGAGAGAATTCTCTATCTATAATCCAAAAAATAGCACAATTCTTTCTCAAAATTAGATTCATTATTTAATTACACATTCAAAGATTGTTTACTTAAGACATGGTTTCCTATATTTGAGTTTAGCCCAATTCTCCTTCAGTGCTTCTTGAACCAACTACGCATGGAAGACATAACTATTAAAGTTTTATTACTTGACCATCCCCTGACCCTTCCAGCCCTAGTGCAATCATCATTGCACTTCAATTTCATATGTATTTCATCTTCCTCTACCACCAAGTCACTTCCTTTTCCCATACAAATCTCCTCACCGTCGGCATAAACCTTTGATTATGTCTAATCAAACTTAGGGTAAGCTTTGTGAGGTTCCTATGTCTATTTTTGGTAGTATTAATTGGCCTCCCATCCTCTATTCCTCGTTTCCCCAATTTTGCTAATGCCTAGAAAGATTCTTTCTTGTAGCCATGTCAATGAGAGGGAAAGGATATATGTTCATGCCAAATCTCTATTAAGCCCATATCCTCATTTGTTTCTATGTTTCACTCACATGGACAATATAATCTTTTCTCCCTTCTTTTTAATTTGTCGATTGCATGTCTTCTCTCCCAACTGATTTTACATTCATGCTCCTATCAAGACCTGGACTATACAGGACTTGATGCGAGGGTATATCAGAGATTCAATATTTTTAATTTAAAAATAGATAAATCAACAATCTTGTAAATTTCATGAATAATTGTTGGAGATTAGGAAATATGTAAAAATATGTTCTTGAAATTTGATATTTTCCTCTATTTATTCGTTTAATATTCATCACCTAGATCTAATGCTTAAAGGCATGACTCTTAGTGTTTTATTTGAGTTAGAAGAGACATTAATATCCCCCATCCCTCAAATAGGTGCTAAAGCCCAGATGACCCAAGGGATCATAAATACATGAACAATAGGAGGTTTCAAACCTTGGTCCCTTGGGAGGACAAACCAAGCCAAATTCATATGCTCTACACTTGTCAAGTAATGGTTTTTAGTTTTTTAATCTCTCTTATTTTCTTACAAAAATTTGAGGAAAAATTTACTGAACAAAATTGTAAATTTAAAAGTTAATGATGAATGAATCCTTGAATTAGTAACATATGACTCTCTTACTAGACTATCATTACTTAATATAGGGTTTATCCAAGGTTATATTTCTAGGGTTTTATGATAAGAGACATAATAGGACCCTAATATGTGTAAATATAATATGTGTAGGATTGATGAAACTCTAGACTTGAGATTGTTGTATTTAGTGTCTTATCCAAACATTCAAGTCAAGGTATGTGCATCCACTCTATTTGAATTGGTCATTGCCATGACTAAATATCATTTTCCCATATAACACATTAGTTGAACTGTGAACTTTCTTACCAACTTATGAAAGTACTCTTCTTTGTGACTATCTTCCCAATTTATTACTAATGATACATGCATACATGATGAATGGTGTTTTGGCATAATTTTTCTATTTATTTGGATTCTGTAACCCCACTTGATGACAACTTGATATTTTCATGCCTTGCATGCAAATGACTATACTTTATCCTTCCTGGCCTATTTTCATGTGTGATTGACTTGTCATAACCAGAAGTAGTGACACCATATAAGCACTTGGTTTATTCCCCTACCACTTATAATGTTTATAAACATTAAATTATATTCCCATGTCAGGTTCTAGATTTTATTCCCATGCTATATATGATTTTAGGCTCCCATACCATGCATTGAAGTCTTATTCCTCCTACAAAATTATATATTTGTTTGGCACTGAGGTTTTATTCTTCCTACCCCTTGGTATGGAATATATGGATTCCTACCCTGCTTGTTCGTATATGCTAGTCGAGATTATATTCACCATGAAACTATCACTACTTGTGATAATGTTAGTGTGTATTTATATGGCAAGAATCCTTTAGAATAGTCATATCTTTATTAGTAACTTCCTCATCTATTTTACATGTTAAATCTTTTGAGACTTTTCTCCTTTGGACATCCTTTTATTCATGTCTTTAATTGATCTTCCCTTGTCTTAAATAATGCCATTTTTTTAATTCTGTGCATACTTGGTTTTATACTGACCTCCTTTGCAATATTTGTTTTTATCTTTTAGATGTTGTTTTCAATCCACCCAGAGGTTCATCAGCCTGAGGACCAGGAGCTAAAAGTTGTTGCCCAGAACTAGATTTATGAAGAATTCTTAGATGGACATGTTTCCCATTGCATATGGATCCTATTAGATTAGATTTCTTACCTTGTTAGATGCCCCTTGTGGACCTATTGCCAAACTTGGAGAATTTCACAAGTTATATTTACCTTTTCGATGCTATAATACTATGTTCTTTCCCAATCTATTTGAGAAAATATTAAGTGCCACTTTTACTTGAGTAATTTTACTCTGTAATTGTGAATGTATTAGGTTTTATGACTTATTTTCTTAAATTAAGTAAGGAGTATATCCCATCTTTAGTCCCACTCCTTAAAACCCTACTTCCCATAGGATTTTAGGGAAGGGGGCCTAGAAGAATAACAAAAATTTACCCTTTCTACCCTAGGCGTTGGATCCATTATACCTATTAAAATGTAAGTGAATAAAAGACATACGAAGGGATAAAGGTGATACCTTTGCAGACACTACTTGTCCAACCAGTAGGCACATCTTATGTTGGTGAAGAACTCGATCCTCCAGATCTAGATCCAGAATGACCACCAAGAAGTCCACATAGATAAGAATAAGAAGATACAAATTGTCCACCAAGTAGCAACTTGTTGTTGTCTTATAGAACATGTTCTTAAAGCCTTTACACGTGTTCCATGACCTCTACTTCATTCATGAGGATCAAGGAAAACATGGTGCACCACCTTGGCCACCAAGTTGATAAGGATTAGGAGATGTTGACATGCTAGTCATCTTGAAACTATCTTTCTTCTCCTATATTGGGTAGCAGTCCTTAGGGTGACTTCTTCTCTAAGAGAGAGAAGTTTGACATCAAACTTGCCTCACAAGTTGTCACAAGAGTTTTGTCTCATCTTTTGGGACGTGTTCCCTTTATATCAAAGAGTCACGGGACCAGAAAAACCTAATTCCAGTACCTTTTCTATTTGCAATTCCCAAAACAATTTGATGCTGAAAATCTGACTAGATTTGGCATCACCCAATTATAGATTGTGATAGACTGATAACAATAGACCAGATCTAGATCTGACTTACTTTCCAATTCTAGAATTTCCATGTAACATTGTGATCGCTTGATCAATTGACCTAATTGCCCAATCACATGTGTTTAGTAGAAATATTTATCAATCAATTGAGAATCAATTGATCTATTGATCCAATCAATATGACCAACCGATCATACATTCTGGTCACCTTATGATACATGTTTATCTGGAATCATTCTAATCATATGTTTGATTGTGCACTTTGATTCCCTTATGAATCCTTATGTGTTTGACCTAGTAGGTTCCTAAATATGTTGGTAGTGATGTTCAAAACAATACAAGCAAAGGTTGGTGTCTAGCCACACATCATTGGCCCCAAGTAATAGGAATGAGTTGGAGAACAACTACAACCTAGAATCTTATCAATGTTGCCATGACCTTATAATCCCTTTGTCTTAGATATCCAGATTGAACTTGAGGCATCAAATGTCATTCTCTTAGTCATTTAATCTATGTTCCTTGAACTAGAGTAGACTATTCAAGATAATGTGAGATTAATATCATATATTGACTCACATGAGCTTGTACAAGCATTTCATAGTCTCTCTTATCAAGTCACCAAGGATATCAACCCAAAGGAGGGCCAACTTCCATATAGACCAGTAAAAGTATTCCCCATGTGTCACAGTGTGCCCAATCACCACCATTTTGGCAACTCATATTTTAGAGCATGTTGATCCAATGTTAAAGTACACAGAACGACATGTGTTACTATAGTGACTTCATGTCTAAGGATCACAATCACCATTGTCACATTGAGATATGACTCTAACATGTCATCACATGACCTCCATGTGTCAATCTCACAGTGGATTTGTTCAGTACAACTTGTTCTCTAACAAGTACCCATGCATCTGAGTTGATATCCAAAATCATGACTAAATAGACATAATTATCACTCACTATACATGCTAGTCTTGTGTATTATTGTTGTCCTATACTATCTAAAATAACAACTGACTAGGGACATAACAAGGATGACTACTTATTGTTGACTCAATGTCTAATTGACTCTGAAATTCTAAGTAACTAAACCCTTGTTTTGATGATGACTAACCATTCCACTCATTTGTGTCTAATACTTCTACTTGAGTGATTTCAGTTTAGTATAGAAACACTCCAAATGCCCTAACTTGTGCATCCTAACTTGGAGAAAAACAAGTCAATCAATGCAAGTGCACTTTTGTGAAAAAGGCCTCTAATCCATTAGAATCGAGTTGTAAATCACCTATAATTATTGTATGACTTGTAATTAAGCTTAGAAAAAAAAGGAAAACTTAAAATGAATATTTAAGAAATTTCATAGAAATTATCAAAATGCATCACAAGGAGTATGTTTGATCGAGTTTACCTCTTAGAAACTTGTCCGACACCTAGGATGGGTCTTGGAGACTCCAGGTTTGGTCGAGTTTGTCCTCGACTGACTCCCTGCATAGAAAAAGTGATTTTAATCCATCAGTTGAATTTCATCTGTATAAACTCGACCAACAACTTAAAATCAATTTGTCAAGTAGTTCACTTAGTCAAATTACCTTTATTGAAATTCGACCCACTATAGTGTATGGAATGTGCAAGAAAAAGTGTTTCTAGAAATTGGAGTGTTGCAAAACTCGAAGAAATATCCTTTGGAACACCCCAAATGACTAGAATTCGCCTCTATGTGTTCCCATTGTCTAGTAGGCATACACAAATATAAATAGGACCCCTTGGGATTTATCCCATGGTTAAACAAGCACTATAAAGGTCCCTATATTATAGTTTAATGCCTCCAAGAGCCTACTCCCACTCCCAATATTAATCACTTGCTACATCCATAGTGAGTAGGAGATTTGTAATAGAGCTAGTCCTTCATGTATATCTTGTGAGGATCTCACTTCCTCCACCTTCAAATCTCTCTTTCTACCATGAAGATGAAGGTTCTCTCTCTTGGATAAGAGAGGTGAAGAATAAGAGGGGAAGGAGTCCCTTGGTGAAAGCTTCTCCTTGGCAAAGGTGAAGTCAAAGGTGGAAGATCCAAGAAGAGTGGGTAATTCCTTCAAGACAGAAGACTTGTTGCAAGAGTGGGTAAGTCCTTGGTGAAGGAGGAAGACTTGTTTCTAAAGTGGGTAACTCCTTGGTGAAGTTGAACACTCTTGGTATTGGATAGATAAGTCCTTTGGTAGGTTGTTTTCTCCCTTCTCCTCAAAAGGAAGGCTGGGTATCATTGTCCCAAAAAAGGAAGGTCTTATTGTATCTCTTATAATGGAATATAAGAAGGTGCACTGGTTGCAAAATCCTAGAGGTGACCTCTCTAGGTAGTTGATGTACACTCTCCTAGTTTGGAATTTAGAACCACTATATATCTTGTTCTAGATCTTATGCAATCTCTCTCTGCCTTTCTATGTATGTTTTATTGCACTCCAATGTCCATTAGCAACCTTATCATTGATGTATATTATTACACCCTGATCTCACAATTACCACTAATCATGAGATTAGGGCATAAATTGAGGATTTAACGTAATACATAGATCACCCTTAACTTTTTCTTCTTTTTCAAATTCTTTGTTTTCTCACATTGAACCACATAAACTAACTTTACAAGAGAATCTAAACATTGATTTCTCTAATCTGATTTCAATAGTAAAAATGCATGTATAAACATTCATTATGTTTCTCATACTTTTAAACACATAAAACTTGCTGATTCACATATATTGCTAAACGAGGAATAAGGTTATACATCGTCATTTACAACTTTCTCATATTTCTTTACAAGGACCTAGAGTGACAAGGACCGACTGAACTTAACTATACTCAATCTTAACTCTTGTGGTAGATCTACTCTGATGCAATGATATGTTCAATTCCCATGGTTTCCCTAAAAAGTTTGAGTAGAGGGGTGAGCCTACTCGCTCAGTGAATGAGTAAAACAATAATGCAGTCTAAAGTACTGAACCAGACATTTATCATTCTTGGATAATTGAAATAAAACAAGATAGTAATTTCGAATTTAAAAGACTAGATATTCAAAAACTTACTAATAACATTGAAGCCTACATCATTAGAAATAAACAAGTATGGAAATATAATCCTCACTATATTCAATATTATATTTAAAGAACAACTTCTACGAAACTGAAATCAAATCTTTCTTAACTCTTCTTACTTACAAGAAACCCTTTAAAATTATATTATCATATTTTAGCTTATGCCCTGATCATATGCAATGTACTCTACATATGAAGACTCGTAGTGAACTACAATCTCACCGTACAAGAATTAGCTGACACCCCAGGATTGCTAAGCCTGACAACGTCACTGGTCTACAATAGGAAAATGGCTCTCTGGCCTTGGCACACCTATGGGCCATAAAACTGGACTCCTCCTCTAACCTGAGCACACAGGTGGAGAGTCAAGCCACCTATTGTCTTTTCTATACTCTAGTGCCACCAGGATCCCTGGTTGACGTTGGACACTACATACTATATTTTTAAGGAGACTTCTACTAGGGCTTCGTCCCCCGTACCACCTGTTATTACGATCTGACCCCCGTATACTAGACACTGCCAGGGTTAGGTCATTTCATCCCTACAACGCAGACCTCTCATAGGGAATCTACGATGTTTAGGGCTACTATTATTACTGTAACTTTGATTATATCTTTCTCTTAGATTGATTTCTTTTAACTCTGTATATTAATGACTACTCGGACTATTGAATTGAAATCACTGATGATACTGAACTGAATGCTTAACATGTTGTTTAGCACTTTTCTAAGGGTTTCTCCTTACTCATGCACATATAACACTTCTCATGTATTCAAACATATATCATGTCTACTAATATAAATATTCTCATGCAACATTTCTCGCATTTATGCATGGCATCAATAACATACTTATCTAGGGCATGTCATATCTCTCCACTGGCAATAACATAACAACTTATGCATTTCATGACAAGTATTTGATTTAGAAAATCTGAATCTCATAAACAAAGCATGTATGCATATAAGATAATATTTAGATAAAATCTCACAATATCACATGAATCATTTCAATCAACCATTTACTACTAAATTAGATATGTATACTTGTAAAAGCATACTAGATTGGGTTTCCATCCTTGATTACTTGCTATTCATAGGATTTGTATTGTGAAAATAAAAAACTTTATTTGTGCATATATCAAATCAAAGAGATCAAATATGTACAAATATATGCACTAGGAACATAAGTAAGATCATATAAGCATAAATCCGAATTTCAGCTATAATGTTGTTCAAGAACCCGAATAACTAGAAAATTCAGATCTTCAGAAGATTCTCAATAAAATTCTTAATTCTATAGTATTCAAGATACATGGATATCTATATCCATGTCTTCATATAAACATTTTCAGATCATAGTTGGAACATGAGTTGAAGTATTCTATAAACTGAATTCAAGAACAATTCTTTTCATTTATTGTCATTTAGGGAGAAATTGAGAATATGAATGAAAACCATCTAATTGAGTAAAATTGACTAAAATATTCTTTTACCCACTCACCCTAAGCTATAAAACAACTTAAAAATGCATCCCATATATAAAAATCTTGATCTCATATCAAATCCCTAGCAATCACCACTTTCTTCTTCCTTTCAACTCAGAAACCCTAGAATTGAAGATTAGGAGAGAAAGATTGAGAAAAGGACTTGATTTGATATGATTTTGAATCCAATCAGGGGAGGGATGGAATCTTGACATCTGAGAGAAGATTCACCATGAAACTATATCCAAAGAAGCTAAACTTCCATGATTTCATTATTCCTCGGACCGCAAAACCCTAGGGCATCATCTCCATCAATTTCTCCTCTCAAACCCTAACTCTCCCTCTCTCTCTAGGATTTCGTTTCTTTGGTTTGAATCAAGAATTATGAGAGCTCCTTGTGTGTTAGGTTGACCATATAGAGCAATTGAGCTTCTTGGGTCAATTGCACATTGACCCCTCACTATACTTTCTCTTATTTCAGCTGAAATTTCTATCATAAAAATATTATTATAATTCGTCTACTGATAAGGTATAAACACATCCAAAAATTATGAAAATTTTACATATTGTTAATTATTAAGTTTCGGATCTTCAGTTAAAATTTCAGATCATATAGAGTTACCAATAAATAAATAAAAATAAAACACTACACTACTAAAAAGCACTCTATCAGCATTTTGGTTGAAGTATAGTTCGACCGAGAAGAACATTCAAAGAACACTAAAATATTCTAAAATTTTTCTCCAGTATGCATGATTGAGTTATACATATCATATATAAAATTCAATTAAATACAATATTTTTAGAAAATATGAAAAATCATTTACCGCACTGCCATCCTGATCAAATTCCATATTCATGTACTATCAAAACCCTAATTTTTGCCGATTAGGGTTTACATTTCTCAAACCCTAATTCTTAAAGCTAAAATCATAGTTAGAGTTTCTTCTTAGGTTTTAAACATCGCAATTGATCTACTATCATTAATCAATCTAATCGAAGATTCATCTAATCAAGCATGTAATCATTCAGGTAAACCCTAGTTTACCAATTAAGCACAAATGTGGTCATTACAATTCTCACCCCCTTAAAAAGTTTTGTCCCCAAAGTATAAATACACAAACACAGTATATTCAAAGTTTATTTTAAGCTTTTGAAATCTTACATGTCATTACATTCTTTTATTTTATATTTGAATGCAATTTTCAACATTAAGTCCTTTATTTCTTTTCTAATCACAACATGTTAAAATAGTTCTCAATGATAACAAACAAATTCTCTATGCCACAATTAATCATAGAGTAGATCGAGAAGCAACCATTTCAATATTTTCATACTCTTGAGGTGTTACCTCAACATTGATAATCTGATCCAACCATGTCAATTGATATGGCTCAATATGTACTATTGTTATATATTACCTCTGAGTCACAAAAGAGAGTTCACCATGTTGTTTTGAATAATACTATTGTGCTACTCAAATAGAAAAATAGTCTTGAGTTGGAAGACTAGATTCAACAAAAATTGTACAATACTACTCACAGAATCCCCATTGCATCATGGATGCATAAGGTGAAGCATTACCATCACATTCCATATTATTCTCAAGTATGAACCCACACATAGAACAAGGTGTAACCATCAGGTTATAGCATACTAGGGTTTCAACAACAGTAACAAAGTACTCCATGATTGTATTAGTCATTCAAGGACTATTCATACCCAATTACCATCACTTAGTTATATTAAGGCTAGGTATAACAAACTATACCTCATTAGGGTTACATATCAATACAATATGGTTATCATCCCTTCTATTCATATGAATGAATAGGTAAGACTACCTTATTCAGGGTAACCCTTCATTTGTTCCATCATTATTCAACCCATATCACCATATCACAATTGTACAATACTAAGATGGATTACTGTTATGAATGACTTAAACTATCAAACACCTTTAATTAACATATTTCTTGCACATGTACAACTGAAATCATATGTCAAACAAATTTACATCCCTTAGTAAACCTTCAACAAATTATACTTCTAAAAACAAATTCATATATTACCAAAAGCCATTGTTATCTCTTATCTCTCTCCTCATTCACTACTACTTACTTTTTTTCTACTTATCCTTCTCATTTAATCATGTAGATTAAATATCCCTAAAATTGAAACATACAAGGTACAAGTAGATTATTCATCATTCTTTCTATCACTGCAAGAATTTATTTCATATCGCACTTCACTCATATTGTATTTCTCCTTTTATTCAAAACACACTTGTTACATTTCAAATTTATATCTTACTCTTTACTCTGAATCATTTCCATATTGTTTATCTACCTTTCAAATTAACTATCTTTAAACCCTGGATTACTATCAATGCTAGTTTACTTCTCATAGTGCAAATATTATGATCTTGTTTTATAGAGATGCTAGTATTCAAGGTCAAATCACTAGTGACATCCCTTCAACTACTACAACTCTAAACATTCTAGGGTTTGGTCCTTACCAGTATCATGATATTATTGTGATGTGACTTTGCTCCCTTGATTTGAAATTCAAACTTTGGATCTCACGAGTTTTACTGAAGTCTTCTTTATCTTATCGATTGAATTTCGTTTCTCTTACTTGGCCATTCAGATAGATTACATTCTCAATTACCCTGCTAGGGTTTCATCATCATATTGTGTGTCATTATTACATTCACTAGATGTCTCTACCACGGTGATTATGCATCATATATGATTCATTTTCTTATCACTTCATTCCCACATTGCTCTCATTTAGGAAGATATGAAAGAGAAGATAATTTTGAGACTTAGAATTCTTATCTTCAAACATTCAATAATACATTTCTCATATGTAGGTTTAATTAATTATCAACAAGGATACTTGACTGATTAGCACTTTCTTGAATCTCGCAACCTCTTTCTTTTATAATCTATATTACTCCATTATGTTTCAAATCCTTCTTTACTTTCCATAATCCCTTTACCATATACTACTATTCCACATGTCATCTTTAACTTTGAGTTTTCTCTTATTATCATGTTGCTTCTTTTATGTGTATGATCATGTATACCATGTTGCATATATTTCCTTTTATCCTTCTACTAATGTGAAGTTGAGATTCTAAATCAATAATCTCTCTATTAGTATCACCTCATGTTTAATACAATACATATCCTTCATTTTAAATCAAATGGCTCATGCATGGGTGAAACATCGTTTCTCTTTCAATCAAGTTTATCCTTCCTGAATATAGTCTACCTTTGTATGACTTATTAATTTATTTAGCTACACTTTTGTTCTTCTTTTAGAAACTAGTTTGCTGTTCTATAGAGACTTAGAATGCAAACGCAATAAGGATGAATATATTAAACTTATTAATAAAGGTATACATTCCATGCTCTCAATTATATCATAACCCTCATTCCTTAATCAAGCTCATTATTTCCAACATTTCTCTTTGTTTCAACTAAGTTTCTTATCCTAGTTTTATGATTTACATGCTCATCTAGTTCTATTCACTTTAACTCTTCTGAAGACTCTTCACCTCTATGTACTTATTGTATACTTAGCTCTTTTCTTCTATTTTCCCTTTTCTTTGGAGTACATAAAAAACATTGTACTCAGTTATATAATCCATTCCTCATGATTGATTCTTACTATCTTGGCTCCTTACATACTTTTCTCATATCTTTTTCATATTTCATATTTAGAGTTCATATAATACTAATAATTAAATTTAATCTGAACCTTATGTCATGTTCCTTTATTCCCAATTAAGGATTTCTCATATTAGGCCCCAAAGTTGGATCTCAGATATCAGTTCCAACTGATTCTTAGTTATCCCAGTCTTTCCCTTATACTTAAAAATCATAGAGTATATACATTCATACTAGAATTTGGATCTAATCTATCCAGGATTTACTCTTTTTATGTTACTAAAAGGAGTCATTAGATCCCAGTAATGCATCCTTCCAGCCGGACCAGGCCGAACCTGCAGTCCTGAAGCCAAGAGCTACTCTAGATTACTCAACTCCTATTCATCTCAAATGTGTGGAAGAAAACTTATCCACTTAGGAAAGTTCATTCAAAGATCATTTCTAGTCTACTTGATACAAATAATGTAATCAATAAATGCTACAACTGCATAGTGTACAACAAATCTTAAAGACCCATATATATTTCAAAATACTGAATATTTAAATTCAAACATATAAGAGCTTTTCTATTCATCTCCAATAAAACAACAATATGAAATGAAAGTTCTATCTCATTTTATATATGCTCTTCATTCATGTTACTTATCTTGTTTCTAACCCTAATATTTCTAGGGTTCCTCTCTAGACCATCCTTCCACTATATACCTGGCCAGGGTATCCATGAAAGAATAGACAGAGTAGCTTCATAATGGTTGATCCAAGTACTCAGATTCCGAGCCAAGATATCCAAATAATCAAATACCCAGAGCTAACATCATAACATCTCTTATCTTCCACACTTATGACTCTAACTTACTAACTTAATGGTCCTTGACAACTCAGCCTAAGCTCTGATAAATTGTTACACCCTGATCTCACAATTACCACTAATCATGAGATTATGGCATAAATTGAGGATTTAACATAATACAAAGGTCACCCTTAACTTTTTATTATTTTTCAAACTCTTTGTTTTCTCGCATTGAACCACATAAACTAACTTTACAAGAGAATCTAAACATTGATTTCTCTAATCTGATTTCAACAGTAAAAATGCATGTATAGACATTCATTATGTTTCTCATACTTTTAAACACATAAAACCTGGTGATTCACATATATTGCTAAAAGAGGTTTAAGGTTATACATCATCATTTACAACTCTCTCATATTTCTTTACAAGGACCTAGAGTGACAAGGACCAACTGAACTTAACTATACTCAGACTTACCTCTTGTGGCAGATCTACTATGATGCAATGATATCTTCAATCCCCACGGTTTCCCTAAAAATTTTGAGTAGAGGGGTGAGCCTACTCGCTCAATGAATGAGTAAAACAATTATGCAGTCTAAAGTACTGAATCAGACATTTATCATTCTTGGATAATTGAAATAAAACAAGATAGTAATTTCGAATTTAAAAGACTATATATTAAAAAACTTACTAATAACATTGAAGCCTACATCATTAGAAATAAACAAGTACGGAAATATAATCCTCACTATATTCAATAATACATTTAAAGAACAACTGCTGTGAAGCTAAAATCAAATCTTTCTTAACTCTTCTTACTTATAAGAAACCCTTTAAACTTATATTATCATATTTTAGCTTATGCCCTGATCATATGCAGTGTACTCTACATATGAAGACTCGTAGTGAACTAGGATCTCACCGTACAAGACTTAGCTAACACCCCGAAATTTCTAAGTCTGACAACATCACTGGTCTGCAATAGGAAAATGGCTCTCTAGCCTCGACACACCTATGGGCTGTAAAATTGGACTCCTCCTCTTACCTGAGCACAAAGGCAGAGAGTCAAGCCACCTATTGGCTTTTCTGTACTCTAGTGCCACCAAGATCCCTGGTTGATGTTGGACACTACATACTGTATTTTTAAGGAGACTTCCACTAGGGCTTCATCCCCCATACCACCTGTTAGTACGATCTGACCCCCGTATATTGGACACTACCAGAGTTAGGTCATTTCACCCCTATGACGCAGACCTCTCATAGGGAATCTATGATGTTCAAGGCTACTATTATTACTGTAACTTTGATTATATCTTTCTCTTAGATTGATCTCTTTTAACTCTATATATTAATGACTACTCGGACTATTGAATTGAAATCACTAATGATACTGAACTGAATGCTTAACATGTTGTTTACCCCTTTTCTTAGGGTTTCTCCTTACTCATGCACATATAACACTTCTCATGTATTCAAACATATATCATGTCTACTAATATAAATATTCTCATCCAACATTTCTCACATTTATGCATGGCATCAATAACATACCTATCTAGGGCATGTCATATCTCTCCACTTGCAATAGCATAACAACATATGCATTTCATGAAAAGTATTTGAGTTAGAAAATCCGAATCTTATAAACAAAGCATGTATGCATATAAGATAATATTCAGATAAAATCCCACATATCACATGAATCATTTCAATCAACCATTTACTACTAAATTAGATATGTATACTTGTAAAAGCATACTAGATTAGGTTTCCATCCTTGATTACTTGCTATTCATAGTATATGTATTATGAAAATCAGAAACTTTATTTGTCCATATATCAAATCAAAGAGATCAAACATGTAGAATTATATGCACTAGGAACATAAGTAAGATCATATAAGCATAAATCCAAATTTCACCTATAATGTTGTTCAAGCACCCGAATAACTTGAAAATTCAGATCTTCAGAAGATTCTCAATAAACTTCTTAATTCTGTAGTATTCAAGATACATGGATATCTATATCCATGTCATCATATAAATGTTTTCAGATCATAGTTGTAACATGAATTGAAGTATTCTATAAACTGAATTCAAGAATAGTTCTTTTCATTTATTGTCATCTAGGGATAAATCGAGAATATGAATTAAAACCATCTAATTGAGTACAATTGATTAAAATATTCTTTTACCAACTCACCCTAAGCTGTAAAACATCTTAAAAACGTATCCCATATCTAAAAATCTCGATCTCATATAAAATCCCTAGCAATCGCCGCTTTCTTCTTCCTTTCAACTCAGAAACCCTAGAATTGAAGATTAGGAGAGAAAGAGTGAGAAAAGGACTTGATTTGACATGATTTCCAATCCAATCAGGGGAGGGATGGAATCTTGACATCTGAGAGAAGATTCACCATGAAACTATATCCAAAGAAGCTAAACTTACATGATTTCATCATTTCTCGGACCGCAAAACCCTAAGTCAGCATCTCCATCAGTTTCTCCTCTCAAACCCTAACTCTCCCTCTCTCTCTAGGATTTCGTTTCTCTAGTTTGAATCACGAATTATGAGATCTCCTTGTGTGTTAGGTTGACCATATAGAGCAATTGAGCTGCTTGGGTCAATTGCACATTGACCCCTCACTATACTTTCTCTTATTTTAGCTGAATTTTCTGTCATAAAAATATTACTGTAATATGTCTACTGATAAGGTCTAAACGCATCCAAAAATTATGAACATTTTACTTGTTGTTTAGGATTGAGTTTCAGATTTCCATTTAAAATTTAGATCATTTGTATTTACCAATAAATAATTAAAAACAAAACACTACACTGCTGAAAAGCACTCTATCAGCATTTTGGTCGAAGTATAGTTCGACCGAGAACCACATTCAAAGAACACTCAAATATTCTGAAATGTTTCTCCAATATGCATGATTTCGTTATCCATATCATATCCAAAATTCAATTAAATAAATTATTTTATAAAATATAAAAAATCATTTACCACACTGCTATCCTGATCAAATTCCATATTCATGTACTATCAAAACCCTAATTTTTGCCGATTAGGGTTTATATTTATCAAACCCTAATTACTAAAACTGAAATCATAGTTAGAGTTTCTTCTTAGGTTTGAAACATCACAATTGATCTACTATCATTAATCAAGTCTAATCGATGTTCAATATAATCAACCATGTAATCATTCAGGTAAACCCTAGTTTACCAATTAAGCACTAATGTGGTCATTACATATATATTGAAGGTCTAATGATTTTTTCTTAAGTTTTATAGCTCTATTTATAGCCGATAATCCATAGATATAACAAGTGGTTTCAGAGTAGGTCTTCTCAAAGCAATACTTCCACAACTAGGAGAAGATGCACGATTATCAAGGTGGGAGATACCTCATCAACATTCCAATCTTTGATGGGAGCAAATTCCTTTATAGGATGAGAAGGCTACAATTCTAAATCCAAGGATCAAGTAGCTATGGAGAATGGTGGATCTTCCATATAGGCTAGAGGATACAAAGATAGAAGAATCGGATGAAGATACTTTGAAAAAAGCAACCTTGAATGATAGATCCATCAACATTCTCTATGCCTTTCTTTCCCCCTTTGAGTTAAACTAAATTTCTTCTTGTGAGATGGCCTTTGAAGTATGGAGAAAGGTATGTGTCACTTATGAGGGGACAAATAAAGTGAAGGAAAGTAAAGTCTACATGCTCAAAGGGCTTCTTGAAAACTTCAATATGGGAAAGGAGGAAAGGTTGGAAGATATGTACTCAAGTCTCAACACCATTATAAATGGTCTTTCCATCCTAGGTCATCCTATTGATATATCAAGGAGAGATCAACTCAAATTTCCTTAGAACTCTTTCCAAGAGGTGGAAACCCAAGGTGACTTCCATTGAACAAAGCAAGAGCCTTGGTAAAATTCCCATTGAAAAGCTCATAGGAAATCTACAAGCTCATGAAGTTACACTTGAAAAGCAAGAGGAGGAAGAAAGAGAAAGAGGTCAAGAGAATGAAGAAGGCTGAAATAAAATACCAAATTGAAGCTATTGTTGGCCATGCCTCTCCATCCTCTTAAGTTGAAGAAGATGCATGTACTCCAAAGGTAAATTCTATAAAGGCAAGTCTTCCTCTCCCCCTGGTGCTTCAATTGTGGAAAGAAGGGTCACTTCAAGGAAGATTGCCCACAAGGCAAAAAGATCCAAAATCACAAGAAAAGTGAAGAGAAGCACAAGAAGAAGGATAAATGACAAAAAAACTCTAGCGACTCCTCCAACTCAAGATCAAGTGAAGAATCTAGTAGAAAATCTATCTCAAGCTCTAGTGAATAAGGAGAATGCCATTTTGCTCTCATGGTAAGTTCAAATGAAGATGCAAGTGAGGTACATCTAAAATCTTTAGATAAAGAACTTTGATTGAAATTATTCATGCTACTCATGCCTCTCTGAAGTATACTAAAAAAAGAAAAAACTTGCTAAATTTTTTGATAACTTGCTTGAAGAAAAAGATGATCTTGAACATGCTAAAATTTTCTTGCTATATGATTTTGACAATCTTCAAAAGTATTATCTAGAACTAGAATTGAAATTTAATCATGTTGAGATTGAAAATAATGCCTATCTTAGACAAGTAGATGCTCTTAATTTGAAAATGTTAACTTGCTTGATATGATTAGATTTCTAGAAGATAAACCTCTTATGACTAGTTCTAATGAAGAGTATACTAATATATTGAATTTTCTCATGCTTGATATTGATGTTCTTAAAACTGAAAATGAGGGCAAAGTTTTTTCTTTACAAGGAATAGAATATGAAAATAGTTTGATATCTTTCTAAGATTGCTTTTCTTGAAAAATAAAATGCTATCCGTGCTTGCTAAAATCAGTCCTTGAATATTACTCTAGTTCAACTAGTAGAGAGAATAATGTTTCTTCACATTTTTTATATGGATAAAGCTCTTTGATTAGAAAATGATCTTTTACATTCTAGAGATAAGATTAATCAATTATCTCCTACTATTACTTCTCTTATGCATGACAAGCATAGTTTGAGATCCTCTATGCAAAGATTCATAGATGATAAAAAGAATTGTAATCATATCCTAGACCATACTACTGAACAAATGGGCAGAGATGGTATTGGACTTGATAGTCGACAAGAGAACAACAAAGACAAAGGACCTTCAATTTTCAATGAAAACCCTCGAGTTACAAGGCTATGAGATCATGTAATTATTGCAATGAAATTGGTTACTATTAATCATATTGCCCTTTTAGGAAAGAACCCAAGAGTAATAAGACTTGGGCTTCTAAGCTAACCCCTATGAACCCAAAAATATGATTAGGGACATTTCATATTTCTTCTTGTAGGTAACTTGCAATGGATTGACATGAACTACTGATTTGCAAATTGGTGTCTCAATCCACATAAATGAAGAAAGGTGAGATGTGTATGGGGTGGAAACATGTGGAAAAGAAATGGTAAGAACAGAGGTAATGTCATTCTTGTTCATATCCAATCATTGTGTGCTTTTGCCAAAGTTACTATTTTTTGTGATGCACTATACATATGGTTTTTGAGTCAAAGTTACTATTTTGAGATCCTCATCACTTTCTTGCTAAAAATTTGTTCCCGATGCTTTCATAGTGCATGACTAACTTTCTTGCACATATTTGGATATGGTTTATATTTTTATCATCCCTTTAGATATGTGTTTTTAAAAAAATGTATGTTTTTGACATCAACTATTGTTGGCTGCTTTTGTCCTGATGAAAACTCAACTCACAAGCACCAAATGGTGTTGGCAACAACTATTGTTGGCTAAAAGTTCAACCCAAAAACTCAACCAACAACACCGTGCACTGAATATACATATGGCTTATTGGATGAAAATTTCCTTCTCAACTAGACATTTTAAACCAATAGCCTTATTTAATGGCACTCATTTGGTACCTTTATATGTGCAGATTGCCATGCTTTAAAATTCCGATATTGCATACAACACTATCTTTATAATTGCTCTAAATTGGTATCTATATATCCTGCAATTACCTATCTTGAGTTTTAATGAATGTTTTGATGATGATCTCTTTAAATCTCTTAGTTGTAACCAAAATTGCATCTGTTGTGTTCTAACTTTATACATCCATCTCATAGTATATCCTTTGATACAACCTTGAGGCTCTTAGTGGTAATCATTCTTTGGTAATGATGCATATTTTCTAGTGAGTAATATCCTTTCATGTTTCTAAAACTGCATATCTTTTTGTTTGGATATTTCTCTATATCTACTCATATCTTGTTCTTTAACTTGTTTATCCTTTGCTATGATCTAGATCCTACTACTAGTCTTAAATTGTGATATCATCGACTAGTAGTCCATCTACATGTAGTTCTAGTATTGTTTATAAATTGGTATTTTTACACATCAATTGGCATACATGCTATGCTTGTATCCTGTTTCATACATACTCAAGCTTGATCCTTGAATTGCATATCTACTATCTTGAGTTACTTGTTTGAATAACATTGCTTTTTATACTATTCTTAGACAAGCCCCTAGTTTTTCTTTTATCTATATGTAGTTCTAGTCTTGTTTATTAATTGATATTTGCTACAATTACAATATGGGTTATTCAAATGCATGTCTTGATCTGCTTTATATACTATGCTTGGACAAGCCCCTAGTTTTGCTCTTCTACTCTCCTTTCTAATAGTTGGTATCTCCTTTTACTAACAAGTTGTGTTTTCAACCCCTCACTTTTTGAAATGAAAAAGGGGGAGAAGACATGTCTTATGTAAGGGGAGAACACATATACGTAGAACATATATGAGTAGAATACATAGTTTCTATAAATGTTATGAAATCTACCTGTGTAGGAGAAATAGAATCACTTGAGGGGGAGTATGAGAACTCGATGAGCATCAATGATGAAGAGCATATGAACTCAATTCTATTGAAACCCCTAGGTTTCTCAAAAGGGTATGATTTTACTTAAATGCCTTTAATACACTTAAGGAACAATTTGTCATCTTCAAAAAGGGGGATAATGTTGACTCAAAGCCTAATTGACTCTCAAAGTCTAATTAACTAAACCCTTGTTTTAATGATGACTAACCATTTCACTTATTTTTGTCAAATGCTTCTATTTGAGTGATTTCAATTTGACACACTCCAAATGCCCTAACTTGCACATCCTAACGTGGAGAAAAACAAGTGAAAATCAAGTCAAGTGCACTTTTACAGAATATGATGTATTGCTATTAGAATCATGTTGTAAATCACTTGTAATGATTGTATGACTTGCAATTAAGCTTAGAAAAAATTTAGGAGCACTTCAAACAAATATTTAAGCACTTTTGTAGAAATTCTCAAAATGCATCACATGTAGTCCGTTCAGCCAAGTTTCCATCCTAGAAACTCAGATGAAGCCTAGGATGGGTCTTGGAAACTACAAGTTTGACCAAGTTTGTCCCAGGTAAACTCGATCAACACCCTACACAGACAAAGCGATCATAAGCTATTAATTGAGTTTCATCCAGGATAAACTTGACTGAAAACTCAAAATTAGTTTGCCAAATAGTGAAATTGATCGAGTTACCTTTATTGAAACTTGACCGACTGTACTATATAGAATGTGTAGAAAAAATGTTTCTAGCCGTTGGAGTGTTGCAAAACTTGAAAAAATATCTGTTGCAACACCCCAAATGGATATAACTCATCTCTAAGTGTTCCCGCTGGCTAGTAGGCATCCCCAACTATAAATAGGACCCCTTGGGCTTCATCCCATGGTTAACCAAGCACTATGAAGGTCCCTATATAATAGCTGAATGCCTCCAAGAGCCTACTTATAGTATCAAGCTTAATCACTTGCTACATCCATTAGAATGAGTAGGAGATTTGTAAGATAGTCAATCCTACATGTAAATCTTGTGAGGCTCTAACTTCCTCTACATCCAAATCTCACTTTCTACCATGAGGATAAAGGTTCTCTCTCTTGGATAAGAGAGATGAAGAAGAAGAAGGGAAGGATTCCCTTGGTGAAAGCTTCTCCTCAATGAAGGTGAAGTCAAAGGCAGAAGATCCAAGAGGAGTGGTTAATTCCTTCTAGGAGGAAGACTTGTTGCAAGAGTGGGTAAGTCATTGGTGAAGGAAGAATACTCGTTACTAAAGTAGACAAGTCCTTGGTGAGGTTAAAGAATTTTGGTCTTGGATAGGTAAGTCCTTTGGTAGGTTGTTGGCTCCCTTCTCCTCAAAGGGAAGGCTAGGTATCCTTGTCCCAGAAAAGGAAGATATTATTTTATCTCTTGTAATGGAATATAAGGAAGGTGCAATGGTTGAAAAACCCTAGAGGTTGACCTCTCTAGGTGGTGTATGTGCTCTTCCCAAGTTTGGAATTTGGAACCACTATTGATGTGGTTTATTATCGCACTAACAAATTCACTTGGGGTTGAAATCCCAGAGTTTTTACCAAAACCCCATGCAATAATACCACCCACAAGTGGATGGGTCTTATCGCAATATATTTAAGGATCAAATCCAAAGGGACAATGCTTTTAAGAATCGTTGCTAGCCTAGTCCAGTTCAAGTAAGGCTAATATTTAGAACAAAGGTTGATTCGAGGTTAATTAAACTAAGTGCGGGAAAGTAAAGAGCAGAATTAAAGTTGATCTAAATTAATGATATGGAATCGCTGGGATGGTACTGGGTTTTACCATTACCATACATGCAAACACATCCAAACATCAAACATCTAGGAAAGAACTAACTATCCAAATGGAACTGCTGCGAACCCTCCCTAAGGGATGTTTAGGTTTGCATAAGCATCACCTTGGGTATCAAATTTCTCGTCGCCATCCAGATCATGCACTTACAGTTCTGAAGATACAAATATCCAAATGAAGCTGTGGCCCTCCCTAAGGGATGTTTAGGCACACAGAAGCATCACCGTGGGCTATATGGATCGTCCCCTTACAGATCATACACTTACGACCTCAAGGAATCCCTTTCTATTTCTAGTCACGGAGTCAATCATGCTAATCGACAAGCAAGCATGCCATTAATCTACAAGAAATCATCAATGATTAGAAACGAAGTTATAGATATCCAACTGAAGCTGTGGCCCTCCCTGAGGGATGTTTAGGCCACAAAAGCATCACTGTAGGCTAGATGGCTCGTCCCCTCATGGATCATACACTTACAACCTTAAGGAATCCCATTCTATTTCTAATTTGGGAGTCAACCTCGTTAATCGACATTCTTCCCTACATATAGAAGTTCTCACAACATAGGGAAGAACAAGATAAAAGCTAGCAGGTAATCAATCTACAAACATTAACGATTAACAACGAAATGAAATGTTATATACATTGCCATGGAATGTTTAACAAGAGAACATGCTTGCATGGGCAGCAGGGCTAGTCCCTGCACCCCAGCAAAAAGGAACTACTCGCTCATGATGCAGGAAATAAGAAGAACAAGAGAGAGGGAAGATTCCACCATGAGCATGATGTAGAAGGTAGTTGCAGCTCGGTGAAGATGATGCGGTCTTCTACATCGTGTCAGAGTAGATCTAGACGAGGAGGAAGAACTACAAAGGAAGATTGGGTAGATCTTCTTCTCCACCTTCTTTCTCGTCTTGACCTCCTTGCACGCAGTAAGAGGAGCAACAAGTAGAGTGGCAATGGTATGGAGGTATGTGGGATCAAACCTGTGTTTAGGCAGCCTGTCGGCGTGCCGGATCCGATGCCTCAAATGAGGACCCTACTGGTCCTATTTATAGGCTCTGGTTGGGGTCTTCACACAGTTTGGAGCAAACGGTCTGCTTGAACAGTCTGGAAACTGAGAGGCTCCTAACGGTCTTGAGATCGATTTCCAGCCAACGATCTTGAGGATCAATGGTCTCCAAATAGTTTAGAGACCGATCACTACTTAACAGTCTATGCCTCTCACAGTCTTGAGGACCTAACAGTCTGCGCCGTCCAAATGGTCTTATTCTCCAATGGTGCTGGAGTCTTAATGGTTTTGGAATGCAAATGATCTTGAAGACCGAATGGTTTCAAATGGTCTCTACTCCAACCACTCTTCACTTCTAAATGGTCTTGCGTGGTTGCGTCCAAATGGTCTTTGGCTCCAAACGGTCTTGCTCTGATCGGTTTTGGTCATCCAACCGATCTTGGCATCCGAACAGTCTCGCGGGTGGCTGGCCTAACGGTCTTGAGACCGTGTGCTGCCAAATGGTCTTGTGGATCTTCTATCATCAAATGGTCTCATGCCTCTCATGCAAACGGTGTTCGGCTGCTCACGGTCCCTAGCCTTCACGATCTTGAAGACCGTTAGGGCTCGTGCAGTCTCGAGACCGTTCGCAGCCCATGTGGTCACAAGACCGCTGCTGGCCCTGGTCGTGAGGGTGCAGGTCTAGGCAGAGGCAGTGCTGCTGTTGATGGCGACATGGATGCAGTGGCGCCGGTGATGGGGTCACAAGGCAGTGACGACAGTGGTCATGGAGCAGCACAACATTGTTGAGGGAGCAGGTTGCAGGTGGTGGTGCAGGTGTCGTCGAGGTCTAGGGTTTGTATGTGGATGGAGAGGAAGGAAGAGAACGGAAAGGTGGAGGAGCGTCAAGCAGGTGATGTGGTGATCCAACCAGTCTTGAGGTGGGCGACTTCCCATACGGTCTTGAGACCGTGAGGCTTCACACGGTCTTGAGACCGTATGGAAGGGGAAAGCCGTAAGGGTAGAACGATAGGAGGGGGACTGAATGGGGAGGTGAATGAGGGGCGTTGATCCGGGATCGTGTGGTGAGGGGAAAGCCCAAGATCGAATGAGGTGAAACCGAATGGATTAAGATCGATTGAGCAGACCGAATGGGCAAACTGTTTGGTCAAGACCATTTGGTCTAGACTGTTTGGTCAAGACCAAGGATGAGAGGATCTTGAATGAAGGTAGATCTAGGGTTGACTGAAAGTGGGTCCAGCTGAAGATTCAACCTCACCTTAACATGCATGATCTGCATGAAATTCATATAAAACTAGTTAATAACTTGATAATCTGATTAACCAAAAAAAATTTCAAATTGTAAGATTTAAGGAGATGAAATCACATGTATTTAGTCGAATTGGGCTCAAAATGGCAACCGAAAATCATGATGAATTTGGATTCATCATAACCCTGGACTTAAATGTTGCTCTTCCTCGAGTAACACAAAACTTGAAACAGTTGCCAAAGGAATACTTTCAACTCGTGTGGTTGCCTCCTCTTCTCATCACGATTGTTTCCTTTCTACTTAGCATGACTAAGCATCTCAACTTCCTGAGATCACTAAACACATCTTACCATATCTTCGTTCCTGAGTTTCTTTTCCAACATCACTTCCTCCTCACTTTTTCCAACAACAAGCATCTCTACGAGTTTTGTAAGAGTCCAGAGATACCCGCAGAACAACAAGTGTGCACCTGATCTGACACTAGTGTATTTTAGGGTAGTGGAGGCATTCATTGTGCCTTTAGGTAGAAAAGAGAGTAAATGGTGGTATGGGAGGAAGAAATAAATCTCTCCTCTATTCGACTCGAGATTTGTTTTGTTGCGAATCTCTCCTCTATTCGACTCAAGATTGCATTTTCTTTTTGTGTGCACATTGACATCTTTTCTTGGTGGTACGCCCCTATTGATTTGTGAGGGGTATAGAAGAAGTGGATATAGAAGGAGGTGGTGTGCTACCCTGAACTTAGGGTTTGGCACTATTTTGGCTATTTTTGTTTCTTTTTGATGGATGGAGGGTACGAAGATGATAGAAGAAGTGTAGAAGACAGTTCAGATCAGAATGCAACTTGATTTACAATTCAATGCACCAGGTGGTTCTCTTTATCATACACTGCTTAAATAATAACTTGATGAGGATCCGGTGAAGATTCAATGTTATGGTTCCACTAGTTAGTTAGGAAGCATGATGTGTTTGATCTCTATCAGTTCAACAGACACTTGCCATTTTTGTAGAAGGATCATGATGTTAGGATTCATAAGCTTCACAAGATGATTTCAATCAATAGGCTAGTTTCAGAAAATGGCTATTATTGAAACAAAAAGGGTCAAAACTTCATCAAGTTTCTGTGCAAAATATTGAAAATTTTGAAAAATTGGCTAAAAAATGCAGCGATGAAACCTTAAGTTTGAAACAGATAGGAGTGGGAAACCTTAAGTTTGAAATAGATAGGAGTGGGTGGAAAGTAAAATACGTACCACCCACCCTCCACCCCAAACTTAGAAATTTGCTCGTCTTGAGCAAACTCTAATTCCGAGATGGAGGGGAAAATTCATGCCGGTTGGACCACCAGATGTGGTTGCGTTTCAATCAGTGCGCATCCTCCATATGAAAATATCAAAAATGAATACTAATCAGAACTTACGATAGCATCTCACAATGTAATTTTTATTTAGTGCAAAATTATCTAGAATGTAAAAACAAAATTAACACAATTTTCGAATTGAAAATTAAAAGTAGAAATGAGATTATTGATCGGGCTGCCTCCTGACAAGCGCCTTTGTTTTACGTCGATGGCTCGATGTGAGTCCTTCAATTTTCTGGTGGATACGTTAGATTGGTAAGATCCATCATTTCTTCGGTGCCTATGTTGGCTGAGGTGAAATATCTCTTCAGGCATTGGCCTTTAGCCACAAATTCTCTTGACTATTCGCTCCATAAAACGAAATCACCATGTGGGTAGATGCTCTTGACAATGTAAGGTCTAGACCAGCGAGAGCGGAGTTTTCCTGGGAATAATCTCAGTCTTGAGTTGAACAGTAGAACTCGGTCTCCCACTTGAATGTCCATTCTTTGTAGATGACCATCGTGCCAAAGTTTGGTGCGTTCTTTGTAGATTCGTGCATTCTCATAAGCTGTCATCCATAGTTCTTCCAGCTCTTGAAGTTGTAGAATCCTGGCTTCGCTTGCTTTCTTCATGTCAAAATTTAGTTATTTGATTGCCCACCATGCTTTGTGTTTGAGTTCTACAGGCAGGTGGCATGACTTTCCATAGATTAAATGAAATGGTGTAGTTCTGAGAGGAGACTTAAAAGCGGTACAGTAGGCCCACAAGGCATCATTGATTTTTACCAACCAATCTTTTCGGTTGCGGCCTACTGTCTTTTCCAAGATAGCCTTGAGTTGATGGTTAGAAACCTCTACCTTCCCACTTGTTTATGGGTGGTAGGGAGAGGCTACCTTGTGTGTCACACCATATTTTTTTAACAACGCTTCAAAGCTTCTTTCCAGAAAATGAGAACCTCCGTCAGATATCACAGTACGTGGGACTCTGAAATGGGGAAAAATAATATCTATGAACATCTTGATAACTGGTTTGGAATCGCTAGTTACAGTTGGTATGGCCTCTACCCATTTTGAGACGAAATCCACTGCGACTAGGATGTAGGAAAATCCATGTGAAGATGGGAATGGACCCATGTAGTCCACACCCCAAACATCAAAAATCTCAACTTCTTGCCATAAAGTGGCATCTCATCTCTTTTCATAATGTTACCCGTTCCCTGACATTTGTCACATGATAGAACAAAACTATAGGAGTCTTTGGATATGGTCGACCAAAAGAAACCACATTGCAAGACCTTCAAAGCAGTTTTCTTAGAACTCAGATGGCCTCCAACTGGGCCTGAGTGACATTGCTCTAAAATAAGTTGGGCTTCCTCTTCAGCGATACAATGTATGTAGAGGCCATCTGCACAGAGCTTGAATAGGTACAGTTCATCCCAGTGATACTGCTTCACATTATGCATGAATTTGTTCAATGTATTTTTGGTGCATTCAGGGTGGATGACACCAGCAACGAGATAGTTCACATAATCCGAGTACCAAGGGGTGGCTTATGAAACTTTCATTAGTTGGTCATCCAGAAGAGAATCGTTAATTGGGGTCTTCTTAGTTTCTAAGGTGTGGATGCGACTGAGGTGGTCTGCTATAACATTCTATGTACCTTTCTTAACTCTTATCTCCAGATCAAATTCTTGTAGGAGGTGAATCCATCTTATTAACTTGGGTTTAGCATCTTTCTTCGCTAGGAGGTAACAGATAGAAACATTATCTGTGTAGATAATGACTTTTAAACCAATGAGATAGGATCTGAACTTGTCAAAGGCATACACGACTGCAAGGAGTTCCTTTTCAGTAGTTGCGTAGTTCCTTTGAGCTTCATCAAGGGTCTTGGATGCATAGTAGATTACATGATGTTTCTTCTCTATACATTGGCCTAAAACAACACCTACAACATAATCACTCGAATCACACATAATTTCAAATGGGTGATCCCAATCAGGAGCTCTGATGATGGGTGTTGTTGTGAGAGCATGCTTCAGGTTGTTGAAACTCTTGACACATTCTTTGTCAAAATGGAAGTCAGCGTCCTTTAGCAACAAAATTGTCATCGGCTTGGTTATCTTGGAGAAGTCCTTTATGAATCGTCTATAAAAACCAGCATGACCAAGGAATGCGCGAACCTCTCTTACATTTGTTGGGATAGCTAGTTTAGAAATCACTTTTATTTTTGCTCTGTCTACTTTGATCCCTCTACTGTTGACTCTATGGCCGAGAACAATGCCGTCCTTTACCATAAAGTGACACTTCTCCCAGTTCAACACAAGATGTGCTTCTTCACACCATTTAAGGATAAGGGAGAGGTGCTTCAGGCATGAGTCATATGAATCTCCATATACAAAAAAATCATCCATAAAAACTTCCATGATAGTTTCAGTGAGACCATCGGATATGGCCTCCATGCAACATTGGAAAGTTGCAGATGCATTGCAAAGACCGAACGACATCCTTCTACAGGCATATGTTCCAAATGGGAAAGTGAAAGTAGTTTTCTCTTGGTCATCTGGATCTATAGGAATTTGATAGAATCTAGAGTAACCATCGAGATAGCAGAAATAATCTTGGTGAGCCAGCCATTCTAAGACTGGTCAAGAAAAGGCATCGGGAATGATCTTTTTGTGTTGCCTTGTTCAACTTCCTGTAATCAATACACATCCTCCACCCGGTGACTGTTCGAGTGGAGATGAGTTCGTTGTCTTCATTTCATATTGTAGTAGTTCCACCCTTCTTCGAGACAACATGCACGGGACTTACCCATGGTGAACTGGAGATCAGATAGATAATTCCTGTCTTGAGCAACTTTATAACTTCAAGGCAGACAACTTATTTCATATTTGGATTAAGCATTCTTTGGTGTTCAATAGTTATCTCGTGATCTTCCATCATGGGGATTTTGTGCATGCACAGTTCTTGACTGACCCCGGTGAGATCTCTCATCTTGTAGCCTATGGCTTTTCTTCTTTCTTTTAATTTTGTCAAGAGTTTATCTTCTTGTTCTGCCGTTAGATCAGAATTTATGATGACTGGGAAGACTTTGAGGTCATCTAGAAACACATACTTCAATCCCTTAGGTAGGGGTTTCATTTCAGGAGCTTGTGGTTTCTCACATGTTTCTTCAGTAACATCTACAACTTTGAGGTCCTCAATTTTGGCTTCAGGATCTTCTTCAGCAGTATTGAGGTGGGGAATACAACTTTTCACCTGTTCGTCAACTGAACTTTCTTCATTTAGATTAGTAAGGGCCATTCCCAAAGGATCTTCTTGTTCATAATCCTCTTGCGCGAGGAGTGACATCTGCTCTATGCACTCAATCAAGTAGACTTCTTCTTGCATGCTTGGTCTTCACATACTTTCAAAGACTTTGAACTCGAGAGTTTCTTGGCCTAGTCTGAGTAGAAAGGTTCCCGCTTCAACATCAATCAGAGCTCTTACAGTGGCAAGGAACAGATGAACAAATATGAGAGGGTATCTGGCGTCTTCTTTTATGTCCATAATGACAAAGTCACATGGAACATAGGAATCCTTACCTACCTTGACATGTACATCTTCAATGATTCCCAAGGGAAGAGTCACGGTGTTATCTGCAAGCTGTATGGTCATTCCTGTTGGGAGTAGTTCAGCAAATCCTAGCCTTCTACAAAGGCTAAGTGACATGATAGAGATGCTAGCACCAAGATTGGCCAATCCTTTCTTACATGAAGAGTCACAGATATGGCATGAAATCCCAAAGGATCTTGGATCTTTCTACTTCTTTGGCATCTTGCTGTCGGAAGTGGTCATTGCTAACTTGACTATCTCATATTCTTTAGTTATATACTTCCTTGTAAGGAGAGACTTTAAGTACTTTGTCCATGCTGGAATTTCAGCCAGCGCATCAAGAAAGGGTATATCGACATGAAACTTCTTCATAGCTTCTTTGAACTTGTTGAATCGAGTGTCAAGCTTTGTCTGCCTCAAATGAGCTGGGAAAGGTATACGAGGCTTGTATACTAGCATGTCCAGCTCAGGTGTTTCTTCAGTTTTTGTAACAATAGGTTCTTCAGAACTTGCCCTGTCCATTTTATCAGCAATTACTACCCTTTTTGATTGAGACTCAGATGTTGTAGAGTCTTGGACAACCACAGAGTCACCCTCATCAGTAACAACCACATGTGTCTTGAAAAGAGGATCAGAATAATCTTTTCCAAACCTAGTGGTGACAACCTTCAGTTGCTCAGGGTGCTTAGGCTTGTTTTCCGGTTGGCCAGCAAAGGCTCCAGCAGGTGGCTTCATGCTAGCTACAAGTTGAGCTAGTTGACATTCAATAGCCTTCTGATGGGCTTGCTGGTTAGCTATCATAGTCTTCTGTGATTGTAGCATCTTTTTAATGGCTGTTAGCTTGTCATCAGATGAGATGGGGCCGTCTTGTTGCCCTTGTTGTTGCATCTGGTAATGGACTTGGTTGGGATTCTAGAACTGAGAATTGTTCTGATAATTATTGAAATTCTTGTTTGGAAAGTTACCCCTAAAGTTCCCTTGATTCCCAAAATTTTGTTGTTGGTTATACTGGAATCCTGGTGGTCCTTGTTGTTGATTATTTGAACCAAGTTGTCATGAGTTTTCTACTCCTGAAGGGTTTCCGTATTGAAAACCAGGAAGGTTCCTATTCTGATTCAGATTGTAATATCCTTGACTAGGGATGGTGTTTACAACATTAAGATTTTCCATTTGACCATTATCTCCTTGGCCATAAACGTTGCTTAGAACAACATCATAGAGAACATTGCAGGCTAGCGTAGAATGATCAGTACCTTTGCATGCTTCACATACTAGTGAAAACTTGATCTACTCTTATTGTTGAGGGGGTGAACGTCCTCTACCAAATGCAACAAGAGATGATTCAATAAGGGCTTTCTTGGCAACTAAGAGTTTGAGGGTTTCAACGATATATTTGTACTCAGGAATGGCTTCAGCCATAGCTACCTTCAACATGCCTTTACCTACAGACCTACCCCAATTAGCTTGATTTTTAGCTCCAAGGGTGACAACCTTCCATGCACTGTCATAACTTTGACGCATGAAGTTTCCTCCAGATGAAGAGTCTAATAATCTCTTGATATCATCATCCACACCTCTATTGAAGATCTCGATGAGTTGATTCTTAGGAATGCCGTGGTATGGACACTTGTGTAGAAGCTCTTTGTATCTTTCCCATGCTTCAACAAAGGATTCTCTAGGGACCTGAGTGAACATTGTTATTCGACCCCTAATTTCATAGGTGAGAGAAGGAGGATAAAACTTTACCAGAAAAACATTCTGAAGTTGCTCCCAAGTGGTGATGGGTTCACATTACAAGGAATTGTACCAACCTATAGCTCTATCAGCAAGAGAATACTTGAAGAGACGGAGTCAGATGGCATCGTCTGATACTCCATTTTTCTTTGTCATAGCACATTGATCGATAAACCTCAGAAGATGTTCCTTACTATCTTCTCCTTGCTTACCATAGAATGGGCTATTTTGAAGCAAGGTGATCCAATGTGCCCAGATCTCAAAATTCAGAGCTTTGATGGGTGGAGGCTGCATTGGGTGATGAACATCAACAACTTTACGGATTGAGAACTCCCTAAGGTCTTTTTGCAGTTCTGCTGCTTGCACTGCTAGGATTTCTTCTTGAACTGTAGCTCTGGCTTCTTGCATGAGCCTTTCTCTCTGTGCATTAATGGCTTGAGCTACCCTTCGGGCTATTTCCTCCTCTTGAGCCATTCTTGGTTGATTCTCTCTGTTTTGATGATGAAAGGTCCTGTCTATCTCTGGGTCAAAGCTAGCAGAGAGTCCGGGACTGTTCAAGCGGTGCATGCACTAGTCTTTTGGGGGTACCAGAGATGGAAAAAAGAATCTTCCTGAAGTAAGGGTGATGGAGTAGAGTTGAATTCAAGTAAATTATTAATTGTATCAAAAGAAAAATAAAAATCTAGATTATCCTTAAAAGAACTAGATTTGACTAACTGATTTCGTTGTCCCAGAAAATGGTGCCAAAATTTGACATGATTTATTATCGCACTAACAAATTCACTCGAGGTTGAAATCCCAGAGTTTTACCAAAACCCCATGCAATAATACCACCCACAAGCGGATGGGTCTTATCACAGTATAGTTAAGGATCGAATCCATAGGGACAAAATTTTTAAGAATCGTTGCTAGCCTAGTCCAGTTCAAGTAAGGCTAATATTTAGAACAAAGGTCGATTTGAGGTTAATTAAACTAAGTGCGGGAAAGTAAAGAGCAGAATTAAAGTTGATCTAGATTAATGATATGGAATTACTGGGATGGTATCGGGTTTTACCACCACCACGCATGCAAACACGTCCAAACATAAAACATCCATGAAAGAACTAACTATCCAAATGGAACTGCTGCAAACCCTCCCTGAGGGATGTTTAGGTCCATGTAAGCATCGCCTTGGGTATCAGATGTCTCGTCGCCATCCAGATCATGCACTTATGGTTCCGAAGATACATATATCTAACTGAAGCTGTGGCCCTCCCTAAGGGATGTTTAGGCACACATAAGCGTCACCATGGGCTAGATGGCTCGTCCCCTCACAGATCATACACTTACGACCTCAAGGAATCCCTTTCTATTTCTAGTCAGGGAGTTAACTGTGCTAATCGACAAGTAAGGAGGCGATTAATCTAAAAGCAATCATCGACGGTTAACAATGAAGATATAGATATTCAACTGAAGTTGTAGCCCTCCATGAGGGATGTTTAGGCCACAAAAGCATCACCGAAGGCTAGATGGCTCATCCCCTCACAGATCATACACTTATGACCTCAAGGAATCCCATTCTATGTCTAGTTTGGGAGTCAACCTCATTAATCGACATTCTACCCTACATATAGATGTTCTCACAACAAAGGGAAGAACAAGATAAAAGCTAGCAGGTAGTCAATCTACAAACATTAACGATTAACAACGAAATGAAAAGTTATATACATTACCATGGAATGTTTAATAAGAGAACATGTTTGCATGGGTAGCGGGGCTAGTCCCCGCACCCTAGCAAAAAGGAACTACTCACTCATGATGTGAGAACAAGAGAGAGGGAAGATTCTTCCATGATCATGATGTAGAAGGTAGTCACAGCTCGGTGAAGATGATGCAGTCTTCTACGTCATGTCGGAGCAGATCTGGATGAGGAGGAAGAACCACCAAGGCCGACAGGGTAGATCTTCTTCTCCACCTTCTTTCTCGTCTTGACCTCCTTGCATGCAACAAGAGGAGAAGCAGGCAGAGTGGCAATGGTATGGAGGTACGTGAGATCGAACCTGTGTTTAGGCAGCATGTCGGTGTCCCAGATCCGATGCCTCAAATGAGGACCCTACTGGTCCTATTTATAGGCTCTGGTCGTGGTCTTGACATGATTTAGAGAAAATGGTCTGCTTGAACGGTCTGGAAACCGAGAGGCTCCTAACGATCTTGAGATTGATTGCCGCCAAATGGTCTTGAGGATCGATGGTGTCTAAATGGTTTGGAGACCGATCACTGCTTAACAGTCTATGCCTCTCTTGGTCTTGAGGACCTAATGGTATGTTCCGTTCAAACAGTCTTCATCTCCAACGGTGCTGGAGTCTTAACGGTTTGGGGATGCAAACGGTCTTTAAGACCAAATGGTTACAAACGGTCTCTACTCCAACCAGTCTTCACTTCCAAATGGTCTTGTGTGGTTGTGTCCAAATGGTCTTCGTCTCCAAATGGTCTTGCTCTGATCGGTTTTGGTCGTCCAACCGGTCTTGGCGTCCGAACGATCTCACGGGTGGCTAGCCTAATGGTCTTGAGACCGTGCACCACCAAATGGTCTTGAGGATCTTTAGTCATAAAATGGTCTCGTGCCTCTCATCCAAACGGTCTTCGGCTGCTCATGATCCTTCGCCTTCATGATCTTAAAGACCGTTAGGGCTCGCGTGGACTTGAGACCGTTCGCATCCCATGCGGACGCAAGACCGCTGTTGGCCTTAGTCGCGAGGGTGCAGGTCTGGGCGGTGGTAGTGCTACTGTCGATTGCGGCATGGATGCAGTGGTGCCAGTGATGGGGTCATGAGGTAGCGACGACGGTGGTCGTGGAGAAGCGCAAAGTTGTCGAGGAAGCAGGTTGCAGGTGGTGGTGCAGGTGTCGTCGAGGGTTAGGGTTTGTAGGTGGATGGAGAGGAAGGAAGAGGATGAAAAGGTGAAGGAGTGTCGAGCAGGTATTGTGGAGATCCAACCGATCTTGAGGTGGGTGATTGCCCATACAATCTTGAAACCGTGAGGCTTCACACGGTCTTGAGACCATATGGAAGGGGAAAGCTGTTAGGGTAGAACGATAGGAGGGGGACCGAATGGGGAGGTGAATGAGGGGTGTTGATCTGGGATCGTGTGGTGAGGGGAAAGCCCAAGATTGAATGAGGTGAAACCGAATGGATCAAGAACAATTGAGTAGAGCGAATGGGCAAACCGTTTGGTCAAGACCGTTTGGTAAAGACTAAGGATGAGAGGATCTTGAGTGAAGGTAGATCTAGGGTTGAGTGAAAGTGGGCCCAGTTGAAGGTTCAACCTCACCTTGACATGCATGATATGCATGAAATTCATATAAAACTAGTTAATAACTTCATAATCTGCTTAACCAAGAAAAATTGCACATTGTAAGATTTAAGGAGATGAAATCGAATGTATTTATTCGAATTGGGCCCAAAATGGCAACTGAAAAGCATGATGAATTTGGATTCATCAACTATACAAAGCTTGTTCTTAATCTTATCCAATATCTCTCTCCCTTGCTATGTATGTATAGTTGTACTCAAATTTCACATTAGCAACCTTATCTTGTGATATATCTTCAAGGTCCAATGAATTTGGTTTAAGTTTTTATAGATCTATTCACCCCTCTATAGATCCCACCATCCATAGATCCAACACTCTTACTATACATATGATCTCATGTTCATGCCCTCAACCCAAACCATATGTCATTGAGTAAAAGCTTTTAGGACTTCATTAGGTTTATTCATTATCTTAATACTAAAATTAACATAATAAATGAAATTTCCTTTTATTAATAATCAAATCAAGTACAAAATATCCCTTTTATAATCATCATATGATGGATCTTAGGGAATATAACCAACATTTCCCAATTGAAGTAGAGCCAATCACTCATGAACCTCAATACAATGGATTTAACATGACCATCATATTTCTACTATGAAAGTGCTTTAGTTAGAGGATCAACAATGTTGTTTTAAGTTGGTACTCTTCAAAGCTTTATATCTACTCACTGTACAATCTCATGTATGAGATAATAACACTTGAGATGTAATTTTAGCGGTGACGTGATCTAGGTTCCATAGCTTGCATAATAGATCCATTGTTGTAGTAGTAAAGATCTACCACATCTTCAATGGTTGGAACCATGCCAAGTTCACTAATGAACTTCTTGATTCATACTTCTTCCTTTTATGTATTAGAGGCAACAATATACTTGGTGTCTATAATAGAATCAACTACAATCTCTTACTTAGAACTTTTCTATATTATAGGTCCACCATGTAAGGAAAACACAAATCTGGATTGCGATATATAATCACCCTTGTCAGGTTGAAAGCTTGCATTAGTGTAAATCTTCCTCACCTCATAAATTAGGAATTAACCCTTAGTTATTCTCAAGTACTTAAGGATGTTCTTGACAACAATCTAGTAACCATCGTCCGAATCTGACCAGTACATGCTCATCATGATCAAAGTATATGAGACATTTGGGTGCATACATATCATTGTATACATGATAGATTGAATTGCCGAGGCATATGGAATCTTAGTCATGCACACCTTCTCTTCAAAAGACCCGGGACATTGAATTATAAAGGGACTTTTTCTATGAGAAATGGGTAAGTTTTCTCTCTTAGAATTATGCATGCTACACCTCTTAAGTACTTTGTCAATGCTTAGGCCAAGAATCCTTATCTATCTATCTCTATAGGTATTTATTCCTAGAATATAGGATGCTTCACCTAAATCCTTCATGGAAAATGTATTACCTAGCCATGCTTTAACCAAATATAGAGTAGGTAATTTATTTCACATCAATTGTATATCTTCTACATATGATATGACAAATATAATAAAGCTCCCACTAACCTTCTTGTAAACACAATGTTCATCTTCATTATAGATAAAGTCAAACTATTTGACTGTCTCATCATAACAAAGATTCCAACTCTAAGATACTTGATTCAATCCATAGATCGACCTTTGTAATTTACAAACTTTATTGACTCATTTGAAGTGATAAGACCTACGACCTGTGTCATTTACACATCCTCTAAAATATTCCCATTATGGAAAGCAATTTTAACATCCATTTGAAAAATATCATAGTCATGATAAGTTTCAATGGCAAACATGATCCTGATGGATTTAACCAAGGAAAATGGTGATAAATTTGCATCATAGTAAACACCTTGAACTTGTTTGAAACCTCTGCAACTAATCTACCTTTGTAGGTTTGTACATTACCATCCATGTAGGTTTTCTTCTTGAAGACCCATTTGCATCCTATGGATTTTTTCCCTTTAGTTGGATCCACCAAGGTCCATACCTTGTTGGTATACATGGAGTCCATCTCAGATATCATGGCCTCAAATCATTTCTCAAATTTTGGTAACTCAGTAGCCTCATTATAGGTAGCTAGTCATCTCCAATGACCAACACATCATCTTCTTAAGTCATGAGAAGTCCATATCTCTCTGGATCAAGTTGTTCCCTACAAAACCTTTGATGTTCGTATGTTATAGTAGGGACTTGAGGTATCACAATTATACATGATTCCTCTTATTCCTTATTTACATCCATAATCTTTCTGTTATCATCTTGATCTTGAATTTCTTCAAGTTCTATCTTCCTCTTACTGATTCCTCTAGATATAATTCATTTTTGAGGAATATAATAGTTTTGGCAACAAATACTTTGTTATTAGATGGGACATAGAAGTAGTAACCCTTAATTTCCTTAGGGTACCCAATAAAGATATATTTATTTGATTTCGGAGTCCTAGCTTTTCACGGAACAACTTCTTGACATAAGATTCACACCTCCAAACTTTCATGAAAGACATATTGAGATTCTTCCCATTCCATATCTCATATGGTGTCTTTTCAAGAATTTGGGCAGCTAGTATGTTATATGTAAACATAGGGGTTTCCCAAAAGGAAATCAATGGAATAGCTAAATACATCATTGACTGTATCATGTCCAACATATGTGATTCTTTCATTTTGACAAACCATTATCTCATGGTGTTTTAGGTGGAGTCCATTTTGATACAATACCATAATCCCCCAGAATGACCTCAAACTCTTCGCTAAGATATTGACCACCTTGATCTGATTAAAGTGCTTTAATTCTTTTGCTAAGTTGATTTGTACTTCATTAAAGAACTCAAACTTTTAAAGGATTCTATTTTGTGTTTTATAAGATACACATACCCAAATTTGTCAAAGTCATTAGTAAAAGTGATGTAGTACTAATATACAACCTCAACACTTGTGCTAAAAGGTCCACACCCATCAGTATGTATGAGTCCTAATAGGTCACCCACTCTCTCACATTTTCCAATGAAAGGTACTTTTGTCATCTTGCCCAACAAATGATATTCACCTGCCTCTTGATTTAAAGAAAAAGAGTCTAGATAACTATCTTTATGGCGTATAAAAATGTGTTTCTCATTTATGTTCCCCAGATGATAGTGCTAAATATATGTTCTGCTTGAGTTATTGAGCTTTAACTTCTTGGTATTTCTGTTGTATACATTTGTCTCAATATCTAATAAATAAAGACCACAAGACATAGAGGAACTTCCATAAAAGATGTCATATTTAGAAATGGAAATAAGACCATTCCTTAATAGAAACTCAAAGCTATTATTGTCCAAAAAATATACAGAAATAATGATTCCATTTATGTCAGGTACATACTAGTAGTTGTCTAACTCTATTACAAGCACTACAATTAGAGATAAACAATAGGTTCCTACTGCAGTAGCAACAACTCTTTCTCTATTTACAACATATAGTTCCACCTCCCCTTTGTTCATATATCTACTTCTTTTTAGATCCTACATATTTGAACATATGTGAGATCCACATCCAATATCCAATACCCAAGATCAAGAAGTAGATACATTTATTTCAATAATATATATACTTGAAGTGGAAATCTTTGTCCCTTGCTGCTTGTTCTTTAGTTCCTCATAGTATAGAGGGAAATTTCTCCCTATTGTCTAACCTAGTGACAATGGTGATAATTCCCTCCCTTAGACACTCCTCCTTTTGCTTTAATTACAGAAGACTTTTTACTAGCTTTAGGACCTTCTTAGCTTTCCCTTTGACCTTTCTTTTCCCTTTGCCAACCATCACTGTGGAATTGGGCTTGTCTTTTATTTGTCCATTAATAGCTCTCAATGTGCCAAGTAGCTCATTCAATGGATTATCAAAATTGTTCATGTTATAATTCATGAAAAATTGCTTGCATGTACCCAACATTAATTTTAGGATTATATCTGTGTCCAACTGTCATGGAACAATTTAGTACCCTGAGTCCACACTCCTAATGGCTACACAACCAAAGGAGAGTGGACTTGGGTATCCATCCCTAGAATGGTATTATCATAGCACAAATGGGGAAGCATAAAAGCTTAGCATGAATGAACAAATAACAAGATAAAAGAACCAATACAATCTCTACATTCAACAAGAATTAAGCAACATTGTTTTATTAGAAGATTTTAGGTACATATTCAAGAGTCAAATTGTACAAGTGTGCTGATGTACACTAGGGATCATATAGTAAGTACACCTGAACATAGATCACCAAGACATCAACTCTCTATCCATCTCTAAACCTTAAAAATTACACAAAACAAGTGCGTCAAGACACAAGATATTGAGTATAGGGCAGGAAGATATATATATATATATATATATATATATATATATATATATATATATATATAAGCTTTGCATAATTTGAAAAGATTACATGAAAAAATGAACATGAATAAACAAGTTAAGCACTTAGCAAACACAAATCCCATATGTATGTCATTTTACCCCAATTGTACCTAAAATATGATGTATCATAAGGCCATTTTGACTAACTTCCCATTGGCAAAGTCCGTAAGGGTGCTCAAGATTAGCTAACCCTTTTCTATGTGGGTGACCTCAAGGCAATCACAAAGAGATAACCCTTTGATTGACATCGTCTACTTTATCTTGACAAATCAAGTAGGTTTCCCAACCTCATGTCCCTACCTAGATAATGCAGGTAGGTGTACAAGGCTTGTATTATAGAGTTTCTATATTATGTTAGCAAGTTGTAAAATTGATGTGGAAAACATTCATTATAATACTAGAATAATACTAGAATAATACATGGAAATATTTAAGCAAGTAAAAAAGCATATATATGTATCACAATTCTAGCCATAAAGACATATTCATATAACTATTAAATCCCATACCTGAGTTAGAGATTTCATAACCTATCCTTGACTATGTAGATCACAAGTAACCACCTGATTAAGCACAAGATGACATGATTGAGGAGCGTCTGGCATACTATTGGTTCTGAGATTTCCATCAACACTTTTCTACTTCTATTGCTTCAAATCTGAGGCCCTACTCTGATTGTGGGCGTGGTTGCAGTCCTAATAGAGCTAGGGGAGGCGATCATGAACAGAATCAAGGTGTGATTCGTGGTCAATACTTCAATTACAACCCTCACAACTCTCCTAGTGTTTCCTCCATAATGAGTTTTTGGTTGCTGGCATTCAGATATGCTTTGCTTTACCCAACAGATCAAGACCCTCTGACATGAATGACTTTTGAATGAAGAATGAAGAGTGCCCCTCTTTTTTCTTCCCTGGAGTCGTCGGATTTGGAACATGAATTAGTTCTCATCAATAACCCTACTTAGTTCCATTTTAGGGTTTTGGCCAAATTTCAAATTGGTTAATTACATGCTTGATGATATTTTACTAATTTATAGGTCCTCATGAAGGCATGGTTCAATGTTCAAGTCATTTTGATGTTTCATATATTTCATATGAATATTTCAATGTTTGAGTCACATACTTGCATTTTAGGGTCAAAAGGCTCATAACATGGAAAACAAGACAAGGGTTCATCAAGTCAAGGGGACCAAGCATATAACAAGATTTATATTAGCAAAATTAGGACATAATAAACACATTTAAAGTTTGGTGGACGTCCCCTAGGGTCTAGGCATCATTTTCCAAACTTGGTATCAACACTTCAACATTCATGCAAACATCAACATAGTTCATATGCTAACAAGGTTCAACATGTGACTTAGGTGGACATACACATCAAAGAAAAACATAATTAAAAGGGTAAACTCATATTAGAGAAGGGAGTGCATTAGATAGGTCAACCATTCACATGTACCATGGTATAACCAACCTACCACATAATAGGACACAAGCATGCATTAGGTGTCATATAGGACAAGAATAGTCAAAAGGGGATAAAGGGATGATCCTTGAATCATAGAGGGTTACTAGTTATTTATTTCAAAGTTTATTAGGCACTTGGTGTGATTAGGAAGAAAGATTAGGACCAATAGGGAAAAGTACATCATTAAAGTCCAAACAAGTCACATTAATGGAAATAGAGTTATTCACGAACAATAGAGGTGTAAAACCCTTGACCTATCTTAGTTCTTGATCTTGCTTGTTTGGTTTAATAAGATGCTTAAACCTTAATATAATCTTGTGATGCACCTTAATGACATGTGACACTATTATGTTTATAGTTTGGTTGATGTTTGAGATAGTATGCTATATATGTGTTGCTTTTGGACCAAGTTGTAATGTACCCATGTTGAGGGTTTATCTTGCAATTTGTCACATGTTGGATGTGCCTCTTGTGCCTTAGCATCATGATAGAGAGGATGATGCATAAGGGCTCCTTGTTGGACCTTGGTTGGTGAGGTGACCATGGTTATTGCTGCTAGGATTTGCATGGGTTGCATGGATTCTTGAGTCATTGGCCCTTGAGTGTAGTGACCTATGTGTTTTGTGTCCTTGAGAGTGCTTCGACCGATACATCTTGCTTTGGTTGGTTTGTAGCGACCTAGGTGCCTTGTTCTTGGTTTTGGTTGTTAGGGTTTGCTTATGTTGACGTGTGTGTCGACATGTTGTTTGGGTGGCATGGAGTAGCGGTCGCTACCATGCTAGCCCTTGGTTTTGTTTTGACTAAGGGAGGGTTGAGTGGCCTAGAGGTCACTACTCAACCTTGGTTTTAACGTTCTTTCTTGCATGCTTGTTGTGAGTGCTTGCATGGATGTGGTTCTGAGGGACATGTGTCCTAAGAGGCTCTATTATATTGACACCTCATATCCCTCTACCTCTCTCCTACCCTTGAGTATGTAAACCCTTCCTTTCACATACAAGTAATCCTTTTATCCCTCTTCTTTCTCTATTCTTGCTTGTATTTGTCCTTGAACTTGGTGGTGCAAGTGGAGGTGCTAATCTTGGAAAAGGTGGACATTTCCTCCTTGCATGTGGTGATCTAGGCCTTGATCATCTCCCTTGTTGTGATTCTTGTTGATCTTTGACCTTGGTAAGTAGTTTATCTCTCTTTGATATCGTTTTATTGAACCATACCCTTTTCTTTTTCTCTTGGCTGTTGTATAATGGGCTACCATGATGGCGTTCTTAAGGAACTTCTTTCCATAAAGGTCGGATAGTTTGACCATGGAAGTACCTGAGTGAGATGAAGCTCTTCCTTATTTCTTCTTTCTTCTTTCATCCTAGGGTTATTACCCTCTCTCTCTTGAGAATCCTTTGATCTTGGTGTGTTCTTCTTCTCTTGAGGTGATCTTAGAGTTGGAGTTAATCCAAGCGATGGTGTTTCTCTTCTCTCTTGGAGCTTGTGGATTTGGAGTTGATCTTCACCTCAAGGAGGGTTATACGACTTTCTCCTCTTCTATTATTGCACCTTTATCTTGCTTGCATGCTACATTTTAATCTCTAAAATGTGATCATGAGATGCTATATGTTTCTATCTTGTTTTATGGTTTATGATTATGAGGTATTCTTATGTATATTGCTCTTTCTCTTAACCCTAATCTTGTACCCAAAATTAAAGTGATGGTGGAGTTGTTGTTTCTTACATGCATCTTGATCGTTGGTTTTATCACCATGTTTATGGTCTAGTTATCATATGTTAAAAGGAGGTTTTGGTCTTTTTTATGTGTGATTGAATGTTTGGATTCATCTCTCTTGTCATAGTTTCTTTGCTGATTTTGGTGATGGTCATTTTAGAGTTTTGATGATTATCCTTCCACGGAGTTTCACCTTGGTGGCGCTTGAGTTCTTGATGTTTTACATCTGATTTGGTTGACATGTTTCCTTGGTTTCTTGGGGTTGCTATGACCATGTTTATGGTGTGCTAGGGCTCTAGTTTGGTTGCCATAATAATAACCTAAGCTACCTTGGTGCTACATAAGTTGCCGATGAGGTCGCTACATATGCTAACCTTGTGGTTGGTTGCTACATGTGTTGAGTCATGTGGTCGCTATAAGGTTGAGGTCACTACATTTTGTACATGATTTTGTTTGTTCGCTACACCCTAGTGGTCGATACACCTACTGTAACCCTAGTAGTCGATACACATGGTGTTAGCCCTAGTGGTCGATACACATAGTGTTACCCTAGTGGTCACTACACATGTGTGAGTAGGTGATGGTCACTACACCGTACAACATGTTTGGTCACTAAACTTTGATTCATATATGGTATCTACATGTAATTTAGTTTGGTTGGTCATTACGCTTTGATTCTCAGAGGTTGCTACATGTGCTAACCTTAATGGTTGCTACATGTGTTATGAAGGTTGGTTGCTATAGATGGTCTTAACCTTGTATAATATATACATAGTGCTATTTGAAATGATTAGTTGATCATAATAATAATGCTTAACCTAGTGTGTTCCAAGGATGCCAGAAGTTATGTACCTAGGGTTTGATACTGAGTGCGGTGATGGAAACCCTAATTGCTATTTATGGAAACCCGAACCTTGAATTGGATTGTAATTGATTAGCTTGGTTGGATGATTAGCATGCTACATAGTACTTTCTCTCTCATATTGTGTAACCCTAATATTTTAGGTTGAATACACATCATATATTGTGGTTGCTATGGTATCTCTTATATGATACAGTGTGAAGATTATGAGCCTTTGTGAGGCACGATGAGATAATGATGACCTACAAGAACTATGTCATTGGATCTTGTAACCTGGAAGAGTCTTAATGCCTGGTTTGAGGTGATATCCTCCAGTGATGTGATGAGGGATGGTTTCCCAGAATGATGTGATGGTGATGATGGCCTTGTATGACAATAATATATTATGATGACGTGACAAGTTTATGCCTTATATGTTTTATATATTCTTACATTGTAACCTACCTCTATCTTTGTAGAGTTTATTTTGGGTTTGTACATTATAACTTGATTGATGCACTAAAAGATACCCAATTGGCAATAATTAATCAAGTGAAACCCTAATCATGTAGGTTTCCCTGAGCCATAGATCCACCTTTAGTGTCAGTACTTGCTGGATGGTGAAGCGAGTAATTCCCGCGGGAAACTTGGAGCACATATTGTTGAATATGTGGGGGGGGGGTGCAAGTTGAGGATATATCCTTGCATCTACAAGCATAGATTTGGAGGGTGATTGCGGTCATACCCTCAATAGGAGAATAGTCGAGGCCGTATCTCAAATGATATCTTTTCAGGGATGGTTGCAAACATACCCTGGTAGAAGAATGACTGCGATAAAAATTGTAAGTAAAATACACCTCAGATTAGAGCATGCCCATAATCTCATCCATTAGTATGATTAGAGGGAAATAGTAATTGGTTAGTAAAACATAATAATATAGGTAAAAATAAGAAAATATATCCCACATAGTTGAATTTTATCATTTTTACAGCCACCTTGGCGGTCATTGGGTTGGGTATTTCTCGAGATCGGTTTGTCCTCACAATTATCCACTCCTTGTGGCGAGGTAAAGGTCCAAGAGTAGTAGAAGACTTAGAAGATCCGGGAGTAGGCTGCTTAGAAGAAGTCAACAACCAGATTCAGTCCTTTAACCCTTTGCGCTACCAACTTATTCATCACAGTGATGCATGTTCTATGTGTATGGTAACATTGTTCCTCTACAAATCTAGCAATACCCTCAGGGTCCACATCCTCAGGATGCTCATCCTAAAATTGTTAAGAGACATATATTAGTGATAGAGAATGTAAATACACATCAATATAACAATTATGATAGAGAATATAAAATTCACATCTATTTAATAAAAGAATACAACTTACTCCATCATGGTGCTCATCCTCACTGTCCACTTCATTATGGTGCTCATCCTCATAGTCAAACACCATCTAAAAATAGTCAAAGAATGAAATATAAGTAATAAAGAATCTAAAACATACATGTCCCATATGAAACATATAAATTTTTAATAAAGAATGTAAAATGTACATCTAGTATTAAAAAGAATACATGCCGCTAGTATTGGTTGGATCTTTAATCAATTAATATTCCATCAGTGAGATCTCTGTGCACATAAAAGTCAGTGTTAGCTTCAACATTTGGTGTTGACAATCCAACTGAGAATGGACTGGAGTCATCATACTTGTCATCGTACTTTTCTTCATCTATAGGGTTTGTACTGAACTACCTTTTCCATGAAGAATGACATACCATTTTTCATTTGCAGGATCATCAATGTAGAATACTTGCTTCTCCTGTGCTTCCATTATGAATGGTTCACCCTTCTCGCCAATTCTTTAAAAATTCACTATTGTGAAATCTTCATCCACTACAACTCCTTTGGTGTTATCAACCTAATTACACCTAAAGGTGGGAACTTTGAAATATAAGTAGTAGAACTCCCATATGTCTTCAATGTCATTGTAATATACCATTTTAGATTCACGTGGACTCTTATCTTTCACAATAAAAATATACAATGAAGACACTTGAAGGGTGACCCCACTGTTTTGCATGAAACTCTTATCATCTTGACATTTTGTATAGTATGAAAATATATTTATGTCAAATCCTTCATTGTATATAACATTCATTTTTGGTTTAAAAGCGAGTCATTTGATATTTTTTGCAACATTGTTTGGTGTTTGAGATTGTAAAATACTAGATTTTTAGTATTGAATATATTTTTATATATTTTACATAATTGCCTCTCTTGATAGATCTCCATTGATGTTTGTTCCTTTATGAATTTACCTGGGCTCCAAATACTAAAATTTTGCAATTCTACTTCATCTTGATCAATCAAATTTATTTGAGAATAATTATGGACTATTGGCTTGGGAATCGATATGTAATACTAATTGGAGAAAATCTTCTATTATAGTTTTACATGGTGATTATATTTAACATAGTTATCCTATATTTTAAATAGAGGTGTTAGTGTAATTAGAAATGCATTTATTAGGAATCAAACCCATGGTCACCATGGGGGTTTCCGTTTACAAGTCATAACGTAATGATACAATTAGCACAAAGGGGAGTAAAACTAATTTATTAACCTTAAGTTACCAAGTTATAGAATTAAGCATAAAAGGGTATCCTATCATCTCCAACCCGCACCAGTGTTTGACCGGAAATGACGATCAAGATAACTATCCCTTGTGGGTACCTCTCTATCTCTCGCTCTCCTCGCGTGTGGACGAACGCTGAGAACGGCCGAAACAAGCAACCAATTACTCCCTCTTTTCTCTTCTCACCCCCCTTCTCCTCTTCCTCTCCTTCTTCCTATATCTACCTTCTTTCTGTTGGGGATGTTGTACCGATACAGTCCCGGATGTGACGAAAAGTTGTCACGGAAGCACTACTAACAAGCGTATAAAACCCAAAGAAGAAAAACACCAGATTTAACGTGGAAAACTCTCCCCTCAATAAGGAGAGAAAAACCACGGGGCAATCCCGCTAATAAGCACTATGTAATAAAATTACAACTCACACCTCCCAGATTTAATTACCCCTAAATCCAGGTAGCAACCGCCAACCGCTACTTTGCTTCAAGGCAAAGTCGCTGGCCCTCTCTTATAAACCAAGAGAGCTTCTCTACCAGTTGTTCTTGTTCTCTGGCACCCTCTACCACAGAAGGCACCAACAAGCAACTGGAGAACTCACACCTCAACCGGTGGATCATCCAAAGGCCTCCCCAGGGGCCTCTATTTATAGGCCTCCATGCATGTGATTGCAACCAGGAATTCTAGTCCTAGTTCGAATCCTAGTCCAACTGCATGTTGCACATAGGAAGTCATATTCCTACTATTCAAGATTTGACTCCTATTAGGATTGGTAGCACAAACCAACCCTCCCAAGTCTAAATCCCACTAAGACATGGGCTGGATTATATTCCTAATCCCAACAATCTCCCCCTCCAGCCCATGAGGGAGATGTGGTCTTCAGCAATCATCATTGGGAATGTACACCGCAGAGCTTCTTACAAAGCTCTAGCTTGTCTCGTGTCACCACCTTGGTCATCATATCAGAAGCATTCTTCTCAGTATGGATCTTTTTCAGAGTCAACAACTTCTTCTCTATAACATCACGAAGCCAGTGATATCTCACATCAATGTGCTTTGTCCGTGCATGATGCATTGTGCTCTTGCTCAAGTCAATGGCACTATGACTATCACAGAAAATAGTCTGGTCAATCTGAATCATCCCCAGCTCCCTTAGAAATCTCACCACCCAGAGAATTTCTTTTCCTGCTTCCACTGCTGCAATGTATTCTGCCTCTGTAGTTGAAAGTGTAACACACTTCTGCAACCTGGATTGCCAAGATATGGCTCCCCCTGCAAAAGTGAAGATATACCCAGAAGTAGATTTCCTGTGATCTATATCACCTGCCATGTCAGCATCAACGAAGCCCTTTAGAACTGGTTCCGAACCACCAAACATCAAACACCTGTTTCTCGTGCCTCGTAAGTATCTGAAGATCCACTTGACCGCCTCCCAGTGATCTTTTCCAGGATTTGAGAGAAACCTGCTCACAACGCCAACTGCATGAGCAATATCAGGATGGGTACACACCATTGTGTACATCAAACTCCCTACAGCAGAAGAATAGGGAATCCTTGCCATCTCCTCCTTTTCCTCATCAGTAGATGGGCATGACTTCTTACTCAGCTTGAAGTGACCTGAAAGTGGAGTCCCCACGACTTTGGCTTTGCCCATGTTAAACCGCTCAAGTACCCGTTCAACATAACTTTGTTGTGACAACCACAACTTGCGCTGTGTCCTGTCACGTGTGATCTGCATCCCCAAAATCTGTCGTGATGGTCCCAAATCCTTCATCTCAAAGGCTTTGGAAAGCTCTGTCTTCAATTTTCTGATCAAACTGAGATCCTGACCCACTATCAACATGTCATCCACATAGAGTAGTAGAATAATGAACCTGTCATTGGGAAACCTCCTGATGTAGACACATGGATCTGCACTTGTCTTCTGGTACTCGTGACTCTGCATGAAAGAATCAAACTTCTTGTACCACTGTCTAGGAGCATGTTTCAACCCGTACAAACTCTTCTTTAATTTTCAGACTAAGTGGTCTTTCCCCTTGACTTTAAAACCTTCTGGCTGCTCCATGTAGATCTCCTCTGTAAGGTCACCGTGAAGGAAAGCTGTCTTCACATCCATCTGCTCAAGCTCCAGATCTAGACTAGCAACCAAGCCTAGAACCAATCTGATAGAACTCATCTTCACAACCGGAGAAAATATCTCATCAAAATCCACTCCTGGTCTTTGACCAAGGCCCTTGACAACAAGTCTGGCTTTGTATCTAATATCACTACCAGTGCCGTCATTCTTCATCCTATAGACCCACTTGTTCTTTAGTGCTATCTGACCCTTGGGAAGTGCCACAATCTCATAGGTGTCATTATTCTGCAAAGAATTCATCTCCTCCTGCATCGCCTGATGCCACTGTACTCTGTCTCTATGAGTTTGTGCCTCCTGAAAAGTCTCTGGCTCCCCCTGATCAGTAAGCAAGATATACTGAGATGCCAGATATCTGGATGAAGGATGACGTACTCTGTCAGACCTCCTCAGCTGCTGCTCTGAGGACTCTGCCTGGTCCTGATCTTGCTCCCCCTGCCCAGAAGTCTCTTCCTGTGAAGTTGAATCACTCGTCTGTGCGTTTGGAACTGGACCACTTGATGTGCTATCAATCTACTTCTCATGGTGATTATGTTGCTCTTCTTCATCATCAGAAGACTGCACCTGTGAAGAAGCTGAATCATCCTCATACTCATCGTCTGAAGAACTGTCACCTGATCCCGCAGCCTCTGCATCATCAACCTCAGGCTCTGTCACTGTCTGACTCTCACAGAAAGTCACATCTCTGTGTATGGTCATGGTCTTTTTCACTAGATCCCATAACCTATACCCAAACTGTTGATCTCCATAGCCAAGAAAGATACATGTCACCGCTTTATCATCCAACTTTTGCCTCTTTTCCTCGGGAACATGAGCATATGCCTTGCATCCAAATACTCGGAGATGTGAGTAGGATGCATCCTTACCTGTCCATACATGCTCAGGTATATCAAACCCCAAAGGAACTGATGGAGATCGATTTATCAGATAGCAGGCAGTTTTCACTGCCTCACCCCAAAATGTCTTTGGCAACTTTGCAGTCTTCAACATGCATCTGACTTTCTCGACAATAGTACGGTTCATCCTTTAAGCTGTACCATTGTGTTGTGGTGTGCCGGGCTCTGTCCTCTCATGCCGTAGGCCATGCTGCGTGCAGTACGCCTGGAACTCCCTGGAGGTGTACTCTCCTCCATTGTCCGTTCGGAGACACTTTAATTTTTCACCGGTCTCCCGCTCTACCATGGCATGGAACTTTTGGAAACATTGAAAAACCTGATCCTTGGTCTTCAACAAGTAGACCCACACCTTCCTAGATGCATCATAAATGAATGTGACAAAATACTTATTGCCTCCCAGTGAAGCCATCTCAAACGGACCGCAGACATCCGAATGAACCAACTGTAGAAGCTTTGACTTCACTGCAGACCTTGTCTTGAAAGAAACTCGTCGTTTCTTTCCTGTCTGACATGCATCACATGAACTGAGACCACTATCCTTGCCACAAGGAATCAACCTCTTCTTGGATAGAAGATTCAAGCCCTTCTCACTCATGTGTCCTAACCGTTTGTGCCATAGATCTGTCTGGTTATCCTCAACTGCATGTATACTGCCGTCTCTAAGTACTTTGAGCTTGGTCTTGTATAATGTGCGAGACAGTTTGCCACGTACAATAACCAAAGCCCCCTTGGTGATCTTGCATTTGCCGCCACCAAAATCAAGATGACAACCTTCTCTATCAAAGAAAGAACCAGAGATCAAACTCAGCCGCAAATCTGGAACGTGACGAACATCCTTCAGCGTGAGCGTGCAACCAACACTTGCCTGAACACAAATGTCACCAATCCCGACAATTCTAGAGAAGCTGGAATTTCCCATGTTCACCCTCCCAAAGTCTCCCCTCCTGTATGAAGTGAAGAACTCCTTACTTGGTGAAGCATGATAAGAAGCTGCAGTATCCACCACCCACTCAGAATCATCCTCATCAGCATGCAAACACTATTCTTGGACTGTTAAGACCACATCGTCATCATCACACCTATCATCTGAGATCGTCGCTGTAGTATTCTTGTCGTCATATTGCTTGTCTTTGGCTTCAGACCCATGTTTCTTTTTCCAAATCTTGCAATCTCTTTTGAAGTGACCTGGCTTGCCGCAATGGAAGCACCCTCTACCATTCTTTGACTTGGATCTACCACGAGACTTCTCGCGGTCTTGGGATTCACCGTGACTCTTAGATCTACCACGGTCTCTCGCTCTATCAATGCCTATGCCCTCTGTGAAGTGCACCTCTGATCCACTGTCGCCTGAGGCTCATCGTCGAGTCTCTTAATTCAGTACACTGCTCTTCACCTGGTCAAGTGTCAACTTGCCCTCCTGTGCAGAATTGCTGACTGTCACTACGAGTGTCTCCCAACTGTCCGGTAGCGATCCTAGAAGAAGTAGAGCCTGAAGTTCATCATCAAGAACCATCTTCATGGACCCCAACTGATTTACAAGGCTTTGGAATTCATTCATATGCTCGGCGATGTTTTTACCATCCCGGTACTTGAGGTTCACCAACTTTCGGATCAAGAAAACTTTATTTGTGGCAGTCTTCCGCTCATATAACTTCTTGAGCTTTTCCCACAGATCTTTGGCATTGGTCTCTTCTGAGACGTGATGGAATACGGAGATGTCGAGCCACTTCCGCACTGTTCCGACGGTTTTCCTGTTTAGCTTCTTCCAATATGCATCAGATGTAGTCTCTGGCTTTTGTCCCTCTATCGGATTGTATAGATCTTTGCAATAGAGAATATCCTCCATCTTGGGTTTCCAAATCTGCCAATTTGTGCTTGTCAACTTTATCATCGTCGCATCTTCATCTTTCCCCATCTGGACTTGTATCTGCAACCTCGCTCTGATACCACTTGTTGGGGATGTTGTACCGATACAGTCCCGGATGTGATGAAAAGTTGTCACAGAAGCGCTACCAACAAGCGTATAAAACCCAAAGAAGAAAAACACCAGATTTAACGTGGAAAACTCTCCCCTCAATAAGGAGAGAAAAACCACGGGGCAATCCCGCTAATAAGCACTATGTAATAAAATTACAACTCACACCTCCCAGATTTAATTACCCCTAAATCCGGGTAGCAACTGCCAACCGCTACTTTGCTTCAAGGCAAAGTTGCTGGCCCTCTCTTATAAACCAAGAGAGCTTCTCTACCAGTTGTTCTTGTTCTCTGGCACCCTCTACCACAGAAGGCACCAACAAGCAACTGGAGAACTCACACCTCAACCGGTGGATCATCCAAAGGCCTCCCCAGGGGCCTCTATTTATAGGCCTCCATGCATGTGATTGCAACCAGGAATTCTAGTCCTAGTTCGAATCCTAGTCCAACTGCATGTTGCACATAGGAAGTCATATTCCTACTATTCAAGATTTGACTCATATTAGGATTGGTAGAACAAACCAACCCTACCAAGTCTAAATCCCACTAAGACATGGGCTGGATTATATTCCTAATACCAACACTTTCTCCTTCCTCACTTACCCAAACAAACCCTAGCCCCTCATCATCAGTAAGAAGGAGAGACTTTCCAACACCAACCCTAGCGGTGCTCGCCAGCAAGGAATGTTACGGCAAGCACCCAGAACCCACAATCGTCTAGTTCAGACATTGTCATGATGAACAACCACGGTCATCTAGGATTCCACACCTGACCATGGTTTCCCCCACTGAGTGGAACACCTAGTCTCCACCAGACAATCTATAGCACAACTGCCTCGCCGCGTACCATACATCATGTTAGTTGAACCTGCAAGATCATCAGCCTCAACGCCCCTACCTCTCCCTCTTGCATCTTACAACATATACCGCCACCCTACTTCCCTTCCCCACTGTGCGATGAGCCGACATGACAAAGGAAGTTGTTGCCCACCGAAAGACGCCACCCCTACCATGCTGGACCACCATGGAACCCTCAACACCAGCGGTGCCCTACAACACAGATCCACCACCAAGCACCAGCTGCAATCTGGTCGCTTCCCTCGCCAACAGCTACCCGCTGCAAACATCTACTCATCGTTCCTCCTAACAAGGAAGTGTGACAATCTACAAATCCCTAAACCTCCTCGCTGATCTGTAGATGATAACTAGCTAGCAATCCATCACTCAACCTGATCTGATTCCAATGGCTTTATACAACACCTGCAACACATGACCTGACTTGGTCTCATACTGGTACGACTACCAACGATCCGCAACCCTTTACAACTGACGAGAACACCACCACTCAAAACTAGACTTGGTGTCGACCACTGATGAATCTCATTAACTCGCCACCTCCTATGACCTTGCCACCACAGCCTCGCCACCGACACCTCTACCACCATCAACAACAACGCTGTCAAAGAGATTCAACTTGTTGATTTCACCATGGTCGCCTGAAGTGCTGTTGCAACCAGCATACACACTGCCGCCCACCGATCGACCAACTGATAAACCTAAATGGAAATTGCAAAGACGCAGCTACAAGCAACTATAAAGGAGGCGTATCCTCCTGCTACTCCTTGGAAACCACAAAATCTCATGCCACCATCACCACTGAATCTCCATTCCCTCAATCTGTCCAGACCAGTTGTAGAACCTACAACCGCCATGGGGCCTATACTGTAACCTTGCAGCGAGAGACGCTGCCTCTTGCCCCAGCCATCTTGATCACCTCCTTCATGCATAGTTCGTCCCTACTATGACTTCTAAAGATAGAGGAACGTGGAGTTCCTCCTCCAACTTTAGGTCCATAACTAGCATGGAAGATCTAAATGAATGCGCCTACTACCCATGGACCATATCAATATCGATAGGGCTCCATTCAAATTACAATGAGTTGATGCTCTAGACTATTGAAAATTGTTGTTAATATTTATTATGTCGTTACATGCAACAGCAGCATGTGTAAATTAATTAATAAGTTCAGGCAGATCCAATAAGAAAATGAAGATCAAATAGAGCAGGAGAACATAAATAAATGAGTTAGATTCGCAAACCAGATCGTTCGTTGAGAAATGAACGTGATACCTTAAAGAAATCAGTGCCCGACAATACTCGCGGATAGACACCGTTCTCCCAGTCTCAATCCGACACGAACCTAGAACAGACACGTCTCGCTCGCGCTTGACGTCGTCTCGTTGCACTACCACCAGTGCATCACAGTGTTCGCAGGAACCTCCGCCTGACAGTCGCGTCTAGGTGACAGGAAGGAGAAAGAAGCCTCGCTTCGCACATGAGACGAACTCCACAAAATGACTCTGGAATGAAGGCTCTCGCTCTCTGGATTAGGGCTCTCAAAACACATGTGAAAAACGACGGCTGAAGTTTGTTTGTTGTGTGTTTAACCCTAATGACCGAGGAGTATTTATAGCCACACACATCCTTTATTCCTATTCCCAACAAGACACAAACACTTGGTCGCTCTTGTACACATTACATAATAAAAATTATAAAGAGAAACACTTTCCAGTTAGGATTAGGAAATACGAATATGAAAGAACCAATTAATTACATGAGTAATTAATTACTTAGTTGTATCCTAGTGCAAAAATAAGCCGGAAGACATTCTCCACAATCCACAATTCACAATCTACAAGCCCGAGCCTGTGCCCGGCCTGGCCCGACCAGGCCTAGCGCCTGCGTGCGTGTGTGCGTGCATTGTGATGTGGTAACCCCACCCACCAAGGAGGTGAGCATACCTCCCTCCTAGGACCCCTTAGACACTAGTGCCCCATGTGATCCTACATATGAGGACCATAAAAGTTCTAGGAGTGAGCAATATGGGATAAAACTTCTTTTCCATTTGCACTAGAGATAAAACTACTTTTCTCACATGTACTTGCTGTACTACATTGGGCTTAACCCATGCTTAATTAATGGTTGCTACAGCAGTAGCCATATATCTAACAATCCCCCACAAGTCCAATGTGTAGTGTGCTCTACCATTTAGTCCTCCGTACTGTGCTTTAAGTAGATACCTTTCGATTTGAATCTACCTGAGTTATCCAATTGTGACCCCCGTAGGAATTAGGTGAACAAAAGTCTTGAACCTGAACCTTGGGTACAAGAGTATAGGTTGGTAACAACACAATAAAGACATGGTAGAAAAGAAAACAATGCATTAAGGCCATGCATACAAAATTTTATATCATGATTGATAACAGAGAACAACCCAATTCTCTTGTTGCGGCCTACACAACATCAACCACTTAGTTGGAGTCTCCAAGGATGTACTGCTAACATCTTGTCCTAAGACTTGACATCATTCAAAGACTACTCTCTTACTAACTAGAAGTCATGACACTAACATGTTTCCCAAGGAATAGACACAAAAATGCAAGAAGCATCAAACAAGAATACATAGTGTCATCTGATTTACTTGACAACTTGTTATTACCACATCGAACCCAATTTGTGGGATCTCCACTCTTTTGAGTCAGTTGCTATTGCCTGTAAATCTATAGGGGTTTCAGTCCCATCCCCAACCTGAATTTTTCCACTAAAGCCAAGGCAAGACCTTTAGTGAAAGGATCAGTTGTATTATCTATGGTACCGACGTAGTCCACAACCACGACCCCATTAGACACTAACTCCCTTACAAATTTCAATCTGACTTGGATGTGTCTACGTTATTTTTGATTGTACTTAGAACTCTTTATCTTAGCAATAGTTGTAGTGCTGTCACAGTGAACTGAAATTGCAGGAAGCGGCTTCATTAGCATAGATAAAATGGACATAAGTCCATGTAGCCATTCAACTTCCAATCCAGTTTCATCTAAAGCACACAACTCTGCCTCAAAAGTGAACCGAGACAATATGGTCTGTTTCTTAGACCTCCTGGAAATAGCTCTTCCTCCCAATAGGAATACATATCCTGAGACACCATTACTCCCAGAATTCATGGCAATCCATCTTGCATCACTATATCCTTCGACTACGGAAGGATGTTTACCATAATGCAGCCCAAGAGAACATGTTCCCTTAATATACCCCAGAACTCTGTCAAGAGCTTTCCAATGGGTCTTGTCGGGACAACTGGTGTATCTACTTAACTTGTTCACGAAAAACACAATGTTTGCATGTGTACAGTTCATAAGATACATCAAACTTCTGATAATCTAAGAGTATCATAATTGAGACACTAGAACCCCAGTCTCATTCTTGAACAAGGGCTTGGATGGATCATATGGAATCTTAACAGGTTTACATGATGTGTACTCAAATAGTATATTCTCAACATAGTGAGACTGAGAGAGAGTTATACCATCAATAGACCTAATGATTTAAAGCCCTAAAATCACATCAGTGACACCCATATCCTTCATCTCAAACTTGCTATATAAGAATGCCTTTGTCTCATTTACTACTTTCATATCGGAACCAAAAAGCAGGATATCATCGACGTATAAGCATAGAAAAATGAATATATTATTGACAATTTTGCAGTAGAGACACTTATCAAATTCATTAGAAACAAAGCCAAACAATGATATCACAAAATCAAACTTCTCATGCCATTGCTTAGGGGCTTGTTTCAAGTCATATAATGACTGAACAAGTTTACACACTTTGGACTCATTCCCACGACCCACGAATCCCTTAGGTTGTTCCATACATATCTCTTCCTGAAGATCACCATGTAAGAACGCGGTCTACACATCCATCTGATGGATATAGAGATTATAAATGAAAGCCAATTCTATAAGCACTCAGATTGTGGTCCTACGGGAAACATGTGAATAGGTATCAAAATAATCTATTCCTCCCCTTTGTGTGTAACCCTTAGCAACTAACCTATGTCCCGTCTGCATTAAGTTTCTTATTAAAGATCCATTTACAACCAACTACAGAACCACCAGGAGGAAAATCCACCAATTCCCAAGTTCCATTTGAGAGAATTGATTGGATTTCATCATTAACAACTTCTTTCCAAAACTTAGCTTCGGGAGATTCCATAGCTTGTTTGAAAGTAACATGATCATCCTCAACATTGTAAGTGAGAAACTCACTTCTAAAGTCCTTTGATGTCCTAGGCCTTTTAATTCTCCTTGGTTCAACTATTTCTTCAGAATCATCAGATTCAGAAATAGCTTGTTCCGAGTCACCCCCCACATTTGTCATTCTTTCTACATGCTCGAGAATGGAACCTGTGGTAAATGAATCTTCTTGAGATACTTCATTGGGCACACCAGTTTTCATAGGAAATACATCCTCAAAGAATGTTTCATCATGTAATTTCACAATTGTATTGATCTCAATGCCAAAGATATCTGATTTTACAATCAAGAATCTATAAGCATAGCTTGTCTCTACATAACCCAAGAATATGGCATCAACTGTTTTCGGTCCTAATTTCTTCCTTTTGTGTTCAGGAACAAGTACCTTATCAAGGCACCCACACACTCAAAGATATTTAAGACTCGGTTTCCTTCCTCTCCACACCTCAAACGGACTATTCTTTGAATGCTTATGGGGAACTCTATTCAGAATATGGCAAGCCGTATTCAAAGCTTCCCCCCCACATAAAGTTGGGTAATCCAAATGTTTGGAGTAAGGTATTTACCATATCTATTAAGGTTCGGTTTTTACGTTCAACAATCCCATTTGATTGTGGTGAATAAGGAGTACCTCATGAACTATACCATGTAATTGGAAAAATTCCAAAAACAAGTTCGAAGTATACTCTCCTCCCCTATCAGACCTTAATCACTTAAGTACTTTACTAGTTTGAGTTTCGGCTTCTTTCTTATAAATTTGAAATTTATCCAATGCCTCATCTTTACTTCTAAGTAAAAAGACATAACAATATCTACTCGCATTGTCAATAAAAGTTATAAAATAATGCTTTTGATCCCTCGTAGCAACACCCGAAAATTCATAGATATCTATATGCACGAAATCCAAAATTTCTGAATTCATATTCACAGAATGAAAAGGCTTCCTAGGCAGTTTAGCTTATACACAAATTTCACATTTATTGTTGCTAATTTCAGATTTAGGGATCAAATTTAGATTCATCATACGCTTCATTGAGGCAACATTAACATGTCCCAAACGTGAATGCCAAACATCAGGTGAAACAAGATTCATACAAATAATACTATAATCATTCAAATTTAAAATGGAATTTGAAATAGGTTCAACATGAATATTAAATAAGTTCTCCACATCACATAAGTACCCCTTGCCAAAAAACAAGGAATCACAAAGGCATGTAATAATATCCTTATTACATTTGCAGTCTACTCTATAACCTTCCCTAACTAAAATGACGCTACTAAGGATATTGCATCGAATGGTTGGAACATGTCTGACCCTGTTAAGAGTCAAATCCTTCCCCGAAGGGAACTTCAAGTCCACCCATCCTTCTCCTTTGAATTCTGTAGAGATGGAATCGCCGAAAGTCACTGACCGACCTCGAGAGGCCTGATAAGACACAAACAATGATTTATCAGCACACACGTGTACATTAGCCCCAATGTCAATTATCCAATAAAGTGGTTCAAAAATAGAAAGGATTTCAGGTTTAATAGACACATACCCATCATTGAGGTTCAAGGATGTAGTCATCATGTTGACCACAACCTCCTCAACTGCTGATGCAACAACTTTCTTTGCCTTCTTAGAAGGACAAGCCTTATTCCAGTGGCCAATCTGTCCACAAGTCGAACAAGGTTTGTTCTTCGGTTTCTTTTGGATCTTTGCCTTAGGTTTATGTGCATTCTTAGATTTCTTATCTTTGGTGTTTTTCCCAGAAGTAAAATTAACAGTTGGATATGCATCAGTAGGCACCTTGACTGTTTTCTCCTTTAAGTGTTCTTCTTGTATACTAATATCCATCATTAGTTCTTCCATTGTGTGTATCCCTTTGCGATGTTTCAGCGACATACCAAACGATTCCCATGACTTAGGGAGTTTTTTTGTCATAGACATAACAACAAACTTCTCATGCAATACCATCTTGGCATCTAAGAGTTCATGAACTAGGAGTTATAGATCATGTGTTTGATCAAAAACTGACTTACCCTCAACCATCTAAAACTTAAGAAATTTAGACACACAATATTTTTCAACACCTTGATTTTCAGTACTAAAATTCTTAATCATCAATTCCCACAAAACCTTAGATGTAGTGACCGGTGGCTTTGAGTAAGAATCATACAATTTGTTATTTAAACCAAATAGAATCAAACCGCGACACATTTTGTCACCCTTCTTCCAATTAGAAATTATATTTGCATTATCAGGAATAATTTCATCAAATTTAGGTTCAGTCTCTACTAAGTACTGATCAAAACCTGCAATATTCAGCCAAATTTCCATCCGAATCTGCCAATGGGCAAAGTTGGTACCAGTAAATTTTTTAGGCATACTGCTGGTATCAATTTTATTTCCCGAACCACCCTGACCGACCATTGTTAATTAATGACAGAAAGATGATTTCTTTAAGACTATTGTTAATATTTATTATGTCATTACATGCAACATCAGAAGTTGTAAATTAATTAAAAAGTTTAGGCAGATCCAATAAGAAAATGAAGATCAAACAGAGTAGGAGAACAAAAATAAAGGAGTTAGATTTACAAACCAGACCGTTCGTTGAGAAATGAATGTGATACTTAAAGAAATCAGTGCCCGACAATCCTCGCGGATAGGCACCGTTCTCCCAGTCTCGATCCGGCACGAACCTGGAACAGACACGTCTTGCTCACACTTGACGTCGTCTCGTTGCACTACCACCAGTGCAGCACAATGTCCGTAAGAACCTCCGCCTGACAGTCGCGTCTAGGTGACGGGAAGGAGAAAGAAGCCTCGTTTTGCACAGGAGACGAACTCCATGAAACAGATCTGGAATGAAGGCTCTCTCTCTCTGGATTAGGGCTCTCAAAACACACGTGAAAAATGACGGCTGAAGTTCATTTGTTGTGTGTTTAACCCTAATGACCGGGGAGTATTTATAGCCACACATGTCCCTTATTCCTATTCCCAATAAGACACAAACACTCGGTCGCTCTTGTACACATTACGTAATAAAAACCGCACAGAGAAACACTTTCCAGTTAGGATTAGGAAATCTGAATAGGAAAGAACCAATTAATTACATGAGTAATTAATTACTTAGTTGTATCCACAAGCCACAAGCCCGAGCCCGACCAGGCGAGGCGAGGCTAGTCAAGGCATGGCGTGGCATGTGTGCGTGCGTGCGTTATGATGTAGTAACCCCACCCACCAAGGAGGTGAGAATACCTCCCTCCTAGGATCCCTTGGACACTAGTACCCCATGTGAGCCTACATATGAGGACCACAAAAGTTCTAGGAGTGAGCAATATGGGATAAAACTTCTTTGCCATTTGCACTAGAGACAAAACTACTTTTCTCACATGTACTTGCTACACTATATTGGGCTTAACCCATGCTAAATAAATGGTTTCTACAACAGAAGCCATATATCTAACAAAAATTGCACCCCTTGCGATCTTTGACAGTGATTTTCACAAGCGCCAACAAAAGTCAATCGACATCTATGTGAATACCATCTTTGTTAGAGAAAACAAGTCAAACTCAACCCAAGTTTGATAACTTGAAGCCACCATTTTAGTAAGTTTGTATTCTCTTACATTTACAACTATTAATTAGAACAACATGACTAATAAAATACCTTAAAACTTTTATACTACAAGACAATCACCATAATAAGAATCTTCATCTTAATAGACTCATCTATTTCCACTCTCAACATTACGATGCATACACATACAACACTTTCTCAGGTTTTGATTTTTGAGAGTTAATTATTAAGTCTATAGGTAAAGGTAATTTTGATAATACTTATTATGGTACAAATACTACTAATGAATATAGTAGATATATGATATCTACTTGATCTATTATCTCATTGTAAATAATTTAAGTTTATGTATCAATGCCCTCATGTTATTAAATAACAAGACATAGACAACTAACAATATTCATAAAATATGCATCAATGTTAATTTTGTTATGCATTATAATCCTAGAATAGATAGAGATGATATCGATTAAAAAACATTTTGATCTAAAACCAAATTATTTAGATTAAGATGAAAGTTAAATAAGAAGATATAAAAGAGAAACCTATCTGATTAGTATAAAAGAGTAACCTTGACTGGGAAATTAAATAGGTGACAAAAGTTATGTTAGACTATATCGAAAGCTATTCTATTCTTATATTAGTATAATAATTCATGTTTTGTTTAGCATAAATTGTTGAGACCTAGGTAAGATTGTATAACTAGTATAAATCAAACTTAACCCTAAATATCCCTAGTAAAGGTACATTGGTAAATTAACATAATTGATTTTAGTGAATGAATGGATTCATTCTATGTTAGAGAGAGAATAACATTATCTATTTCATAGGAAAATGATAAACCAATTAAGCATGTAATATTGATTATGTATATGACCTAGTTATGAATAAGGAAAATGGAAAGACCATGAATTAGTAATAGAATTATGTGGGAAGGAAAATCCGAATTAATAAAGGATTAATTGATTCCATGAAAAATGATAAGAAAATTGTACCATACTTTGTAGATTTTCCACTCTTTGTAGTCACTTATGGTGATTGTGCAATCTATGGAGTCTTGGATAAAATAAGGTACTAGATTCTCCATTTACTTATTGAGTTATTTTGTTTCCCTCTTGAATTATATATATAATGTTGGTGGTGAATTATAAACTTTTTATAAGCCTTTCCTATCTTTTGAAAGTTTACCACCCCTAAATTTATTATTATTGGATTTTGAAAAATATTAAGATAATAATTGGAATCGAATTCTTGGAGTTTGACTCCCTAGACTTTGGTCCTTTTCACCTTTGTCCCTTATAGATCTTTGGCTCCTAGAGGTTGGGTACACCCCGCCACCCTTTGCACAGGTTGTAATGGATTAGTAGTCCCCCAATATACTAGTTGAAACAGCAGGGTATCGTGTCATTCTATCATAAATGATTAAACACATGACATTGTCTTCATTGATAAAGAAACAATATGATAACGCTCAATCTTGATATTTAAATTTGATTTTTGGAAATATTCATGATATTTTCATACCTTGAATTTGGAAAATTTTGCATAATTGCTAGCCATTTGGAATTTCTATTTTGAATATTGAATAGTGAAACATTGATACTTGTTATTCTCATTTTTCTAGACTATGTCTGCCATATAGTCCCCTACTAGAATTAATCTCATACCGAATCATATTTTGGCACCTACTTTAATAGCTGAGTAATTGGATTTAGTACCAGCCTAGCTAACCTTTATTTTTCCCTTTATGGGATCCATGTGTGGTTTTGTTCCCTCTGGGAACTCATGGACATGTTATATAAAGATGGACTAGAAGAGACGTGAAGGAGTTGTCCTCTATTGAAGACTAGATAAGAATCAATTCTAATTAAAAGAAATAGTAATCTTGTGTAAAGCTTCTACAACTCTAATGTAAAATCATGATTGTAATAAATATTATTTTGTATTTCTGATATTATTTTGTAAATATTTGACCGTAAAGATCGAGTCTATACAACATGGTACGAGAGCTATGAACATTCGACACTCATGCATGTCTCATGGAAGACATCTAGTTTACCTAGAACTTAGGCATGTAGGTCACTACCGATGTTAGATTTGGTAACCCTACCTACCTAAGGTATAAATACAAAATTAGGAAAAAAATAGTTGTCTAATACACATTTAATAACATCACCATGTAAGTGGATTGGGCTGAGGTGTCTAAGGAAGCATGTTTAGAGAAGGTTCGGGTATAAAAACTCCCAATCCACTTTAGTGGTGGTCAGGTTTCCACAATTTACAGACCGACTCGGCCAAGGTGATTTCTATTACTTGGGGAAAAATCAAATATGTTAGACATTATAGTTGACCCAAATTAGAATGTTAGAAAAAGAAAAGTATCGAACAAATGATTACTACCATTGAACAAACTAGTAGTTGAAAAGTGAATAGTGGGACGAGAAACCCTAAATTTGAAATTGTGAATTTCCTTTGGTAGAAAACAATATCATTCTTCCCTATCATAAGGTAAAGTTGCTCTAGTGACCCTAGGTTCAATGCAATCTTCTTTTCACTATTAAGTGAAGTAATTAGAATGTGTATGTTGGTAAGTGATGATTGCAATATAGTTCTCACAAGTGATTTTGGCCATTTTTAACTTTGTATATTAAAGGTTTTTATCAAAAATTATTTTCATTACAATATTATATGTATAAAGAAAAATGGGTTCTTGGAATTTTATTGATGGTTTGACAAGATAAGTCACAATCATGGATGGAGATATGACAAAACCCAAGAGGTGAAACCTATAGTTGGTGAAGAATACTACATTGGAGCGGGCATGCTTATAGTTAAATCCTTTTAAGGTGTGGAGTCTAGTACCTAAATAGACCATGTATAAACCAATTTTGAGGAGGGAATCTAATTTAAGGGGTGGATAGTTGTAACATACTGGATTTTGAGTACTAAATCTATTTTGAGCTGTTTTACATAATTGCCTCTATTGAGAGATCTCCATTGATGTTTGTTCCTTTATGAATTTAGCTGGGCTCCAAATACTAAAATTTTGCAATTATACTTCATCAAGATCAATCAAATTTATTTGATACTCACACTTGAATACTTGAAAATAATTATGGACTATTAGCTTGGGAATTAATATGCAATACTAACTGGAGAAAATCTTCTATTATAGTTGTACATGGTGATTATATTTTCCATAGTCATCCTATATTTTTAAATAGAGTTTTTAGTGTTATTAGAAATGTATTTATTAGGAATCAAACCCATGGTAACAATGGGGGTTTCTATTTCCAAGTCATAACGTAGTGTTATAGTTAGCACAAAAGGGATTAAAACTAATTTGTTAACCTTAAGTTACCAAGATACAAAATTAAGAATACAAGGGAATCCTCTCTTCTCCAACCCGCACCAACATTTGACTATAAATGACAATCAAGATAACTATCCCTTGTGGGTACCTCTCAGTCGCCCCCTCTGCTCGCGTGTGGAGGAATGCTGAGAACAACCAAAATCGGAGACCAATTATTCCCTCTTTGCTCTTTTCTTCCCCCTTCTCAACTTCCTCTCCTTCTTCCTATATCTACATTCTTTCTCCTTCCTCACCCAAACTTGCCCTAGACACCTTGTTAGTAAGAAGGAGAGACTTTCCAACACCGACCCCAACGACGCGCGCCAATAAGGAATGTGATGATATGCATTGAGACCCCACTACCGTCGATTCAGACTCTATCATGGTGCTCAACCACTGCCATCTAGGCTTCCATATCTGTCCATTCTTTCCCCCACCGAGTCGCACATCCGGTATCCACTAGACAATCGGCAACACAATAGTCTCATCGTCTATCATACATCCTATCGATTGAATATGCAAAATCACCAGCTTCAACACTCATATCTCTCCCTCTTGCGTCTTGCAACATGTACTGCCGCCCTGCTTCCCTTCTCCATTATGTGTCAAGCTAAAATGACAGAGGAAGTTATCACCACTAGAAGATGTCAGCACCAACCACATTGGACCACCATGGAACTTGCAACACCGGCGGCATACTACTACAAAGATCCACCACTGAGCACCACCTACAACCTGGTGGCTTCCCTCACCAACAACTATCCGCTGCAAACATCTACTCATCGACCCTTCTAGAAAGGAAGTGTGACAACCTACAAATCCCTAAAGCTCCTCACTAATTTGAAGATGACAACTAGCAAGGAATCACCCAACCTGATCTAATTCCAACAGCTTCATACAATGCTTGCAACACATGACCTGACTTGGTCTCATACCAGTACGACTACCAATGAGCTACAACCCTCTACAACTGACGAGAACACCACCACTCAAAAAGCTTGGCATCGACCATAAATATATCTCATCACCTCACCACCACCTCCAACTTTGCCACAATATAACCTCGCCACTGACACTTCTACCTCCATCAGTGGCAACCCTCACCAAGAGACTCAACCTGTAGATTTCACCATGGCCTCCTGAAGTGCTATTGTGACCAACATACACTCTGACACCCACTGACCTTACTAATCACCTACTTGGCAATGGAAAAGATAGAGCTGCAAGCAACTATGATGGAGGTGTGTCCTCCTCCTACTGTTTGGAAATAACAAAATCCCATGCCCCCATCACCACTCCACCTTCATTCCCTCAATATGCTGAGACCAGTTGTAGCACCTACAACCGCCATGGGTCTACATAATAACCTTATATCTGGAGATGTTGCCTCTTGCCCCAGCCATCTTGATCACCTCATTCATGCATAGTTTGTCCCTAATACAAATTCAAAAGATAGAGGAATGTGGAGTTCCTCCAACAACTCTAGGTCCATAACCAACATGGCAGATCTATACGGATGCACCTGCTACCCATGGTCCATATCAATATCGGTAGGGCTCCAGTTAGGTCAAATGACTTGATGCTC